>JAJOZX010001222.1:350000-380000 GCA_023014485.1 Bathynomus jamesi | reverse complement strand
ACCTGACTTTTGAATCACCCTGTATATATATATAAGCAAACAACCACCGGGAAAAGGAAAAAGAAACACGAAATCCGAGCGCTTTCGTGATATATTTACATCTTCAGGAGAAAGCAAGAAATAGCTTATAGCTTTTTCCTTTTCCCGGTGGTTGTTTGCTTATTAATAAGATCACGTGTTGTTCTGTGATTTTAGTGCATAATATATATATATATATATATGTGGAAAAATCGCTACCACCACGGTAGGAACCCAACCACTACAACCTGAGTAGAAGGTGAGGGTGTTAGCCACTATACTACGATAGGATAAAAGTTAACAGAACTTCCTATATCAGATGATATTTTAAACAGGTAACAAACATGCAACACTTTAAAAGGTTTGCATTCTTTATATTAACTGAAATAAAATCATTAAATTTTTACTGTACATTCTCTACACGTGGAAACTTAGTCCCTTAGTACAAAACATGCTCTATGTGTTGTCCTTTCATCTCACGATACTTAACACGATACTTTCGACGGAAGAGTCCTGTCCAACAGATTTCCTGCGGTTTATGATAAAGGAATATCATCACCAGATCTAAACCCCTGTGACTTTTTTATCCGTGGCTGGGGTTATTTAAAAGATAGTGTGTTAAACAGAACCCACGCACAATACAAGAATTGAAAGCATCAATTGAACAAGAAATTTCTCAGATTTCAAAAGGAACTCTGTCCAGAGCAGTACAAAAATGTTTGTCGTTCGTGTGCAAAGCGTTAATGAGCTGACAGGACATGTTTTGCACTAGGGAACTAATTCCCCATGTGTAGAAAAGGTACGGAAAAAATTTCATGTTTTTATTTCAATTAATAAAAATAATACGAGTCTTTTAAAATGTCAGCCATTTAAAATATCACCCGATATTTAAACAACCAATAAAATGGCATAACGCTTTCGGGTACAAAACGCATAAAGTTGTGTTAAGTTTAATCGCGTCGTAGTGTAGTAGCTAGCACCCGCACCTTCTACTCAAGAGGTTGTGTGTTCGAACTCTGATATGGGCAATTTATTATGAAAAAAAAAAAAATATAGATATGTAAAGAACGACGCTTGTATAGAAGGCATTCCGCGCAAGATGAGGAGGGAGAACGAACAAATGAAAAAATGAGGTAACCACCCGGGAATCGAACCCGGGATCTTCCGATTGCGGCATGCGGGAGGTGCCCCCCTCGGGGCATTGGTTTCTGCGCGTATGTAGGAGAATTATGACTTCTGATCGAGTGAGGCCCATGGTGTAATGGTTATCATATCTGACCGGCAATCGGAAGATCCCGGGTTCGATTCCTGGGTGGTTACCTCATTTTTTCATTTGTTCGTTCTGCCTCCTCATCTTGCGCGGAATGTCTTCAATACAAGCGTCGTTCTTTACGTTAATTATACTGCGTGTTCTTGGCAGTTGAAAAAAAAAAATATATATATATATAAAACATTCTTTGCCGATGACACAAAGATCAGTAGAAAAATAAGAAACCCAGAAGATATACTGTAGGATCTCTACAAACCGACATGACCAGAATCTACAAGTTGACGGAAGACAACAATATGAAGTTTAAAAAGAGAAATTTTAGCTGTTAAGGTACGGAAAAAGAGAAGACCTAAAATCCACGGAATATTATACCCAAAATGGACAGGAAATTCGGAGAAATTCTAGAGCAAAAGATTTAGGGGTTGTAATGACTGATGATGCGAAATTTGAAACAAAAAATAAGACAGCAGTAAACAGAGCAAAGAGAATAAACTGAGCAGATACTGAGAACCTTTAAACGAAGGGATAGGAATATAATGACTCCTTTACTGAAAACCCTGATCATACCCAAATTGGAATACTGCTTGGTCCTAACATCCCCATATGAAAAAGAAGACATTAGACAGCTACAAGGGATTAAGAGAAGTTTCATAGCCAAGATCAATGGGTGCAAAGAACTAAATTACTGGGAAAGGTTACGCGAACTAAACCTATATTCACTGGAAAGGAGAAGAGAGAGATATACATTATTTACACTTTGAAAATAATGGAGAAACTTGTCCCTATCTTACTCTAAACCAGTGGTGCACAAACTTTTTTGATGTGAGGGCCAAACCAACCATCTGTTTTATATGTAGGGGCCAGATATATAGATATTCTATTTTTTATAAATATGCATTTTTATAACCAGGGGTAATATTTCAGATTTTTCTTTGGGTAGCTACCCTTTTCATGTGAAAAATGTGAATTGAAAAGACCCGTGGGGGCCACATTTGGCCCGCGGGCCAGGGTTTGTGCATCACTGCTCTAAACCCTATAACTCCCCAAACAACGGTAGAAAGTAGAAAAGGAAGACTGTGTCGTGTTCCCAAATTAAAGACGAGACAGGGAACATCCTTAACCCTGAAAGAAAATAGTTCTGTTGTGAGAGGACCAAAACTATTTAATCAGCTGCCCAAAGACCTAAGGAACACAGATGTTGCAGTGGACATCTTCAAAAGAAGATTAGACGCTTGGCTCAGAACAATCCCCGATGAGCCGGGCGTACCTGGCTATGTGAGGTGGAGAGTACAAGAAACCAACTCACTACTTCACCAGGCCAACTCGAGAGGAGGGCGCGAAATGAGGAATCATGGCACGGAACCTTTGAAAGGTGTGTGTGTGTGTATATATATATATATATATATATATATATATATATATATATATATATAATATATATATATATATATATGGTGTCCATAAAGTCACACATCATAGGAACATAAGCAATGTCTATTTATTTATTTATGTCTCCATCAAGCCAAACATGTTTGAGATTGGTGGAAATCATTTCGAACCAATAAATAAAACAAAATAAATAAACACACAAAATAAATGTATTTCCTATGATGAGCGTGACTTAATGGACACCCTGTGTGTATATTTATATATATATATATATATATATATATATATATATATGATATCTATATATATATATATGCTGAATTTCCCACTTAAACACATGAAATCAATTAATGATGCACAACCACATGAAAAGAAAATCAATTCCTATTCCGTGATGAAGTGTATTACTAAATACACGAAAAGCCTTGAAATGGCTCTTCAATTTTCCTTGTGGGTGTGCATCGCGCACACACACACACACACACACACACATATATATATATATATGGTATGAATTTCACAATTAGACACGTGAAATGAATGAATGATGCAAATCCACAAGGAAAAAAAATGATTCCAAGGCCTTTCGTGTATTCAGAAGTACACCTCGTCATTCCCTGACGAGGTGTACTTCTGAATACACGAAAGGCCTTGGATCATTTTTCTTTTTCCTTGTGGGTTTGCATCATGTATATATAATATATATCGTTAACCTCGTTGCTGTTCTTGCGTTGGTCTCTCTTCACACGAAGGTCAAGCTGGTGGCCCACCTCTAAGTCTGGCTTGGTGGAGGAGCGAGTTGCTTTTTTGCGCGCTCCACCGTGAATAGCCAAGTACACCCGGCTCATATGGTACAGTCCTGAACAAGGCATCTAGTCTTCTCGTGAAGACTTCAACTTTGACCCCTGTAACATTTCTGAAGTCCTTTGGAAGCTGGTTAAAAAGTCTTGGCCCCTGACAACCAAGCTATTTTCCTTCAGTGTTGAGGAGGTCCCTTGTCGGGCCTTTAATTTGGGAAACTAACATCCTTCCTTTCCTATTTTCCAGTGTTTTGAATGGTAATTGGGTTTAGTTTGAGGTTTGGTACCAGTTTTTGATCATTTTCCATATGTAGATCATGGTGTACCTCTCTTTCTCCTTTCCAGGGAGTACAGATATAGTTTACGTAGTTTTTCCCAGTTGTTGAGCTCTTTGCAGCCATCAATCTTGGTTGTGAAATGTCTCCGAGTTTCTTCTAGTTTATTAGTTTCTCCCTTTTTATATGGGGACGTCAAGACTGAGCAGTATTCAAGTTTTGGTATAATCGGTGTTTTTAGCAGGGGAATCATTCTGTCCTGTCCCTTCTTTTGAACGTTCTTAGTACCAGTCCCGCGACTCTCTTTGCTTTATTTATCTCTATCTGATTTTGTGTTTCGAATTTCGCATCATCGGTCATTATTACCTTCAGATCGATCGCTTTCGTGCTTCTCTGAATTTCCTGTCTATCTGGAGCATAATATGCAGTCTGTTTAAGTTCCTCATTTCTACCATATCTCAAGAGCTGAAATTTCTCGGTGTTAAATGTTATATTGTTGTCTTCTGACCATTTGTATATTTTGTTCGTGTCCCTCTGCAAGGCCTCCACTTCATTTACATCGCTGATTTTTCTGCTGATCTTTGTATCGTCCGCAAAGGATGTTACTATACTGTTGCTGTTTCCACTGTCTATGTCCGTTAGCATGATAATGAACAGGAGTGGGGCCAGTACTGTACCTTATGGTACTGAGCTGCGTACTTCCGATTCTGATGATGACATACCTTGAATTTTGACGACCTGTAGACGTTCTTTGAGGAAGTTGTAGATCCATTTTCCCACTTTGCCTGTTATTCTCATATTCATTTTATGTGCTATTATACCGTGATCACATTTGTCGAAAGCTTTAGCAAAATCTGTGTATTTGACATCGTAGTTGTCATTGCCTTCCAGTGCATCTAGGATATTGTTGTAGTGTTCTATTAGTTGTGATAGGCATGATCTACCTGATCAGAATCCGTGCTAATTTTCATTGAATCTTTCCAGTGTCTCCAAGAAATCATAAATTTTCTCTCTAACTGTTCTTTCAAATACTTTGGTGAGGTTGGACGTCAATGACACTGGTCTATAGTTCTTTGCTTGAGATCTGTCCCCTCCTTTATATATAGGGACAATGTTTGCTCTTTTCAAGATGCTCGGTATTTCCTCAGTGTCTAGGGATCTTCTCCATATCCAGTTAAAGGTGTAGCTATTTCATTTTTACAGTTTTTAATCAATAATGCGTTCCACTTGTCCGGACCTGCAGCTGAATGTGGTTTCATTTGTCCTATAGCTCTCGCTACATCTTCTTGGGTAAAATCAAAGTCTGTTATACACTCTCCTTGCAATATATATATATATATTGTGTGTGTGTGTGTGTGCATGTATGTATATATGTGTAACGGAGATGGAAACATCGTGCACATGTAATAAAAAGAAATATCATTTGAGTAAAAACATCTGATGTTACGATACACGTTCGATCAAAAAGATAAACAGACTTGAATGAGCTGTAATTTTACAGTCACTTATTAACTGTGCTCTATTTATTAATAAATATTTAGAACAGTAACATAAGGTTTCGCTTCAAAAATACAAAGTATTTCATTCATACATCGAAGAGAGCAACATTTAAACAAACTCAAAATTCCATAAAACAATACACCGATTGAGAGAAATTAGAACAAAAATGTAATAAAGTCGCTTGACACCTGCAAAACACAGGTGTGGAAGGAAGTTTACGAGTATAATTATGTCTTTAATAATTAATTTCATAAAAGCAACAACAAAAATGTATGTTACTAGTGTCTGATTTTAAAGATGCGAATTTGCTAAAAAAAAAAAAAATAGCTCTAAAATAGTAAAAGATGCGAATTATTTTTGCATATATTTCATGATTTTTTTTGTTTTTTTGTTATAAGATTATATTAAATTTTTATTGCGTTTTTAGCGGTTATACGACAATTGGTTGAATAGTGTTGGAGGGGAGGGGGAAGGGGTAGGTGATAGCCCCCCTCAGATATGATTTTCACCTAAAGTAGACTTTTAGTAAAGGGAATTCACTTTTACTTATTTTTATGTATATCCAAATGGAAAAATTAAAAGCTATTCTAAAGCTTTTCATGCATTTAGAACACCTGTGGGTGTGTAATATTTATTATGTTCAGTTGTTAGATTGTGATATTCAACCCGTATATATATATATATATATATATATATATAATATATATGTGTGTGTGTGTGTGTGTGTATGTGAAAATATACTTTCAAAAACGAAACACGAGACGCCGTTGGTTCAGACAGAACGTCGGAAACGAGTTAACGTTCTGCATGAGGTCCCTACAAAAGGAGAATCAGAAAGGATTCTATCCCTTGTTAAGCACTGAAGCGTCACAGGAGACAGAAGTTCCGTCCCATCTCTCCCTATAGCAACAGATATAACTTCCGCAAATGATATCGAAAGGAAGAATGTATATATATATATAGATATATATATATATATATATATATATATATATGTCTTATGAAAGTGTTAAAATTTTAATTTTTTCGAATTAACGCCTAATTTGGATAGACAAAAAGTATTCTAGTAAAGCTTGCTCAAATGTACGATCGTCGGTCTGAAGGTCTGTAGACACTAAGAGACCGAAAGTCTGCAGACTTTCAGATCAACCATCGTAATTAAATTTTACTAATCCAAGTAGCTCTATATATTGTTTAGTTTGGGGACTTAGGTTAAATTAAAGTGAATTTACTCCTGTGATTTGGTATTGTAAATTTTACAAGTCACTTTAACGCTTAATTCATTAAATTTAAAGACTAAAATTGTATTAAATATTTTGGGCAATTGCATAAATTTACGGGTCTCCATATTACGAGTCCATGTATAGTGGATATTTTTACTAGTGTATTTAATACTCTATCTTAGTAATTCAGTAACTTTAAATAACTTTACTAAAATGAAGCAAAATTAAAATTACTAAAATTAATGAGTAAATTTGAGTGATTTTTACACATTTCATTCCTCTATTTTTCAGTCAAGTTCAAAAGAAATTGAAGAAGATGCTTCCTTTCAGCAAACAGGAAAAATGTCCGCTTTCAGATTTATGCGCGAATATAAATTATTCATTTAGATTTGATTTTACTGGTACTCTTACTAGTGGTGCACCGATTAATCGGTATCGGCACCTGGCATGCCGTTTGCCGATTAATCGGCATGCCAGGTGCCGATACCGATTAATCGGTGCACCACTAACTCTTACCCCGACAACAGAAACAGTTTTTGTCTAAAGTGCCAAACTACACCACTATTTTAATTCTAAATAAGGGATACTCTCTCGAAATGCACAGCAATTGTCGTGTCGTGGTAGCTCAATGTCGTAAAACAGCTTCTTGTCGATCAACGAAGTTAAACGACACTGGGTCTGGTTAGTATTTGAAAAGGGGGACACTTCCCCTTACGTCTAGATTATGAACCCAAACTCTCTCGCAACTTAAAAATTGCAAATGATTACGAAACTTTTCATTTAATGATACGATCTGACAAAATTCCATGAACTTGAGTTATTCTCAGATAAAAGAATGTCACACTTTGAACATAAAAAGATAATTTTAAGGTGTAATTTCTTCGTAACTCGACTTAATTTTTTAAGATTAAACAATAACTTTCTTTGTTCTGCCGTAATATGTAAATGAAATATACAACAGGGAGTGTCATTTATATCTGGAAGAGTTTCCTAGATTGATATCCAAAACAGAATGACAATTGTTTATATGTAATAAAAAATAACCTCTTTGTTCTCAAGATAATTCTCATTAAAAATAAGTGTTACGGCGAGGCCCGTTGATCAGCGAAGTTGAGACACATTATCAGGTCATCCCATAAGTAGTGTCATTTTTTACGATAGATTAAGTTTAAACTAGTCCTACTCGGTTTAAGCATAAATTTTCCGAAGGTTATATCTAAGAGGAGATCTATCGTGTTTCGTTACATACTTTACAGACCTTGACCAGTGAAGACGTGTGTTTTGCTTTATGTGAACTCCTCATAAACATGGTGGTATCAGAAGAGCATCTCAGGCATATAATGCTTTACGAGTTCAAAAAAGGAACTAGTGCAACTGAAGCAACGCGAAACATTCAGGACGTTTATGGCAACGATTTCTGCATGTGAGGAAATGTCAAAGATGGTTTAAAAGTTTAGGAATGGTGACTGCTGTTTGACAGATGCACACGCTCTGGACGCCCTGCTGAGTTTGATGATGACCGGCTGTTAGCCGCACTTGAAGAAGACTGTTCAACAACTGTCAAAGAATTGGCCCAGAAACTCAATTCATCCCCGTCCACCATCCATCGACATTTGCAACAACTCGGGAAAGTGCCTAAGTTAGGAAAATGGGTGCCACATAAATTGTCGGTCGACAATCTGAGGGTGCGGGTAAACATTAGCACAGCTCTTCATTCCCGTGAACTTCAAGATCCGTTTTTGCACCGTTTAGTGACTGGTGATGAAAAGTGGATACTGTACCAGAATGTTAAGCGCCGTCGACAGTGGATTTGTGCCGGAGAGCCAGCGACACCACAGCCAAAACCAAAACTTCACCCTCGGAAGGTGTTGCTTAGTGTTTGGTGGGATAAAGGTGGTGTAATACACTTTAAAACCTTACCACACAACCAAACAATCACCGCTCAAGTCTACTCTCAACAACTGGATCGATTGAACACTGCACTAAAAGAAACGAGACCTTCTTTGGTTAATCGGAAAGGAATCGTGTTCCACCTCGACAACGCACGTCCTTATACCGCTCGGATCACTTCTGCAAAAATTGAGGAGCTTGGGTGGGAAAAAAGTTCCACATCTCCAGACCTTGCGCCTTCAGAATATCATCTCTTCAGGAGTCTGCAAAACTATCTTGACGAGAAACAGTATACTTTTTTAGATGACCTGCACACTAGGGCGGAGTGAAAAGCTCTTTTTTCGAATTTTCAAATTGGCTAGAGTGGGAAATGTGTGAAGTAGTGAGGAAATAAGCTGGTATAAATTTAAAATCATAACATTAATATCTTCAGGTGCCACAATGACCTTCAATATTGAAAAAAATTGAAAAAAGCAGATTTTAACCAATAATTACAGAAGAGTCCACGATGCACAATAGACAAGAATTTATTCACACTTGTATGAAAATAGCTCAGTCAACCTTTAAAAAAAGTTTCTATTCTCTAAAAACAGTTTTCTATAGTCAGCTCACTCAGCTGTCACGTGAGTACCTCGGTTCAGTGTAGCTGTCGCTCTCGTAGCAGGTGGGTGTTCTGTTGTTGGCGTTACTCAGATAGTCTAAACTATATTTCTTATATATTTTGCATTTCTGTATTGTGTTGCCCTAAGTTTGCCATGTACTATTAACTGAAATTAACGTATAATTGATATTAGCTCTTTCTTTTTCAGATTTGTATACTTTCAAAATGTCTCGAGTTTGTGCAAAATCAACCAGCGCCTCAACTGAGTGCCCCATGTTTGGTATGGGGGAAGATTTGTGGCACAGGAATCTTCCTACATACGAAGGAGTTTTTAAATATTACTTGTTTGTAAGAAACGATTTGAAACAGAATACTAATAAAGATCCTTCAATATCTCAAATATTAGAACAAGTTGTTGATAAATTGAAAACAATTTGGGAAAGTGCTTCCGTCCCAATTCTGTCAGACAGGCGAATTGAAACAATGTTCAAAAGCTACCACGAAAAGTATCGTGTCATTATGAAGCCATACCAAAGCAGAAAAAATTCTGAAGCTTACAAAGCAAAGATTGATATGTTCAAAAAAGAAGCACACACGAAACTTTTTGACATTGCAGCGTGCAAGTGCAAAGTACTAACACAATGTTCTTGTCCCAAAGAAAAAACGGTTCCAAAGGAAGAAGTGACGTTCCTCTTTGATCAAAGGAGTGAAAGAAAACTGTTTATTGATAGAGTAGATATTACACTCTCAAAGAAAAAAGCATCTACGTTGCTAAGAAAGCAAAAAGAAGCTGTGAGGCTCACCAAAGAATCTTCACAGGAGAAATTGCAGGATACAAATGTTGAATTATCATCATCGACATCAAATAGTGAAAGTGAATCTGGCGAAATATCAGACGATACATTTCCAGAGCCAGTTAGCTCGAAGAGAAAGCTCGAACAACCTGAAGAACAATTATTCAAGAAAAGGAAAACTACAAATCTACCTTCAGTGGCTACTGCTTGTGACAGGACTGCAGTTTCAGATCGAGCTGCAGCATTCATTGTTAGTGCAGTATTGCAAGATATTGGAGAAGTTTCTATTGACAATACATCTGAAGTAGTGGATAGGAGTAAAATCAGAAGAGAAAGACAAAAGAAGAGATCAGAAATTATGAAAGATCAAAATCAGGTCCCAATCAGAGGAATCTATTTTGATGGTCGAAAAGATTCTACACTCTTCCAAGAAAAAAAAGAGTCCAAAGTATATCAGAAGAAGGTAACAGAAGAACATATCACTTTAGTGAGAGAACCTGGTTCAGATTATTTGGGCCATTATTCTGTGAATTCTGGATCAGCTGAAGAAATATGTAAAGGAATGTTTGAGTATATTGGAAATAATGACATGAACCTGGAAAACCTTGTTGCCATTGGATGCGATGGTGCAGCAGTCAACACTGGAGAAAAGGGAGGCGTTATAAGGCTTATAGAATTGAAGCTGAAGAAGCCAGTTCAACATTTAGTGTGCCAGCTCCATGCCAATGAATTGCCATTACGCCATTTAGTTGCAAAGCTGGATGGAAAAACATCTGGCCCCCGCGGATTCACCGGTCCTATTGGCAGGGAATTAGACAACTGTGAGAGTCTTCCTATTGTCGAGTTTGAAAGGATTGATGCTGAGGAACCAACTGTAGACTATGAAGATCTTAGCACCGACCAAAAATATCTAATTCATATTCATCAGGCCATAACAAAGGGATATTGCTCTCCAGATCTTGCTCATCGTAGTCCGGGCAAAATGGCACATTCACGATGGCTGACTACAGCAAATCGTTTGCTTCGTCTATACGTTTCAACTGTAAGTCCATCTGAGAACCTCATGTACATTGCTTCTTTTATAATGAAGGTCTACATCCCAATGTGGTTTTCTATTAAGCAAAGTACGTCTTTTGTCAATGGCTCAAAACATGTTTCCAAAACTATTGAACTAACAAGAACACTGAATGACGAAGTAAAGGATATTGTAAACCCTGTCATACAAAGAAATGCATTTTTTGCAAATCCAGAAAATATTCTAGCATCAATGATTCATGATGACCGCAGCGCCATAAGAGAATTAGCGTGGAGGCGAATAAAGAAAGCAAGGCAAACAAACAAGGAAAAAGTTGTGAGGCGTTTCACAGTACCTGTTATTCAATTTGAAGCTACTGATTATACTGATTTAATTAATTGGCAAAAATGCATTGTCACTGAACCACCTGTGACAAGACACCTGACAGAAAATGAGATTGAAGAATTCATAGAAAACAAGAGTACCCTCCATTCGAGAAATTCCCTTGTCATACACAAGTAGTAGAAAGAATGGTAAAATTAGTGACTGAAGCATCATCAAAAGTATTTGGATTGAAAGCGCGAGATGGCTTCATAAGATCAACACTTCAGTCACGTAAAAAAATGCCATCATTCGAAAGTAAAGCTGAATATAAAGTTTAAATAAAACGTTAATAGAAAAAAACATGCGCAAGGATGGGTGGTTGGGAGGGCATGGGTGGAGCTCGACACGCAGCCACCTCCTCGTGGTGAGTTCTGGATTATTTAGATCATTAATCAAAAGAACATTGATCTAAATAAACTAAGAGCTGCGTAATTCAGTAACTATTTTGGTAATTGGAACACTTAATATATAATAATAACAAGTAAGTTTCAGTTATTGTACTAATGCAGAATATAAGAAAATCATTATATTTCACTTTTTTCGACGGCTTTGTGGCACCTGAAGATATAATTTCGCAGGACTAATATGTATGCACAGTCATTATCTATAGCACCCACATATTTTCCGCACTAGCCATATTTGAATTTCGAAAAAACGTTTAAAAACCTCATTTTCGATCCTCCCTACTGCACACCAGTCTTTGTACGTTTTTTGCCTCAAAACCGCCTGAATTTTATAGACATGGCATTGAAAAGCTTGTAGGACGTTGGCAGAGTGTCATTGATTCCGATGGAAACTATATAATAGATTAAAAAGTTTCAGTTGAGTTTTTTTTGTCCTTCAAATTCCGATCTAAAAAACGACATTACTTATGGGATAACCTGATATATTTGAAGAGTAGGGATGGAAGACCCTTCCTCTGCGACAGAATTATGTAGCGCCACGTATTTCGGATCCCACGTAAAGCTGTACGTCCCTTCAGTCATATGACCTTAAATGTTGCGAAAGAAGTTAAAGAAACAGGTTTACCTTCAAAATAAACATTAAAGAAAACTTCTCAATTAAAAACCTGGATCACCTGAAGATCAGGGCCCCCAGCCTTCTTTAGTTACCCTTATAAAGCTAACTAACGAAAATATCACGACTTAACATAACCAATCGTCAAGGGCGTACAGTTGACCTAACGATTGGTTAGGTTAAGTCGCGATATTTTCGTTAGTTAGCCTTGTAAGGCTAACTAACGAAGGCTGGAGGCCCTGATCTTCAGTGATCCACAAACCTCATTTACAACTATTCACATTCCGTCTCATAAGAAGAAAATAATGATGATTATGATGTTAAACATTCCAGAGGCATTTGTGGGTATGATTCGACATTTAAATTACTTTGAACTATTAACATCAATCTAAAAAAATAAAAAAAAATGACCAAAAATCTGACAACAGCTTTTAATTTTTAATTATTATTAATTTTTATGTATCGTCTTCCATATTTTAAGGGTCATTATTAATATACACTATTAAAATAATAATTATGTAAGTGTAATATACACTCGTAAGTCTATTTGGGGTGTAACGAATGAGATTCTAATCTCCTTATACAGGGTGTTCGGAAAGTCACTGTGCACTTATATTTATTTAATAGCAGACAATAGTATAACATTGCATATATGATAGAGGTTATGGATGGGACCATCAGAACTTATAAAAGGTGTTGAAAGTGATGTCCTTTAACAGCAATACAGGCCTGGACCCGTCTTATTTTATTTTGAAACACCTTTGTCAGTTCTTCATTAATTAACATTAATTATATAAGTGCACAGTGACTTTCCGAACACCCTGTATAAAAGGGGAAATTCCAGTAAGCAAGTTGGCAACAACAGATAAACCAAATGTCGCTCATGAATAATTCATTCGCGTCTGCTGTCAGTCAATGGACTTAATTTAGGATAATGACTCAAAAAGGAGAAAATGCGTAACTTCTTCTTCATAGTTTTAATTGAACAGAAGTCTCTGTCATGTGCTGTTTCAGACCTTTTATTATGTTCGAAGGATGGCTAAGGGCGAATAACCACAAAAATGTTCCCCTATATGAGAAAGAGAGAGCAGAATTCAAGGTCTCCAAGGCTCGTGTCATTTTTTTTCTTTTTATAAAATTTGAGAAGATTGTATAGTGTGTAAAATGCATGTATGTGTAGGTGAAGAATAGTGGGAGAAGTGTGTGTGTTTGAAAACATGCTGGAGTGCTCACAGGGTAAATGCGACACTGAAAAATACCAGCTAAGGAGGACAGTGACAGAAGAAACGGGAGTTTGAGTACTACCTGTCTCCTGCCTAATGTCCACCCCTTGGAGTACTTCCCTAGTCGATTGGTGTTGACAGTCTTCTCCTAAAGACCTAAACGTCATAAATAAACGTAACTAAACGTTGTAATAAAATAAATTTAAGACACTTCCATTCAAAGTATAATAAATTGCATCCTTTCATCGTAAAAAAGAGATTTCTTTAAAAAAAAAAAATGATGCGTACTACGAGGGCATTTCATTTTTTCTTCCCGCCACCAGATGGCGACGCTTTAAAATCTAAAAATCAATTTCCATTCTAAAAACGAAAAGTTAGCATACTCATTACAAGATTACGCTGTGGTATAAGTGTATAACACGAGTCTGGCACAATAGAAAGCGCATTATAAATGCATGGTGTTTAACATAACATTACTTAAGTACTTTAAGTACATTTTTATGGACGAATTACAAATATAAATCGTAGCTTGACGATTAAAAAAAAACCCTGGGGATATTTGAGCTCAAGGATCCTGAACTTGATTTTCTCTTTTTGTATTTTTTATTTTTTTATTTTTTTTTTTTACACCTTGCTCATATCCTCATTCGATTCAGAAATTACAAATAAGTTCAAATCTTCTTTCACAGCTTTTGTTGAACTTCTCATAAGCTGATTATTGAACAAAGATAAGATGTGAATGAATGTTTTCTATATATAAAAAAAGTAGCTAATATATATACAGGGTGTCCCATAAGTCCGGTCTCATAGGAAAATTTATTTTAAATTAAATTTACCAAAGAAATACATAAGAACTAAAACAAATGTTCAAATTGATCTCCTGTTTTGGGACCTTTTTATTTGTTGCAGGTAGAATAACACGCAATAGCTAATATGGAAGTGAGTTACACTCCTGAGGAAAAGGCCTCCGTCTCCGCTTTAGTTCTAATGTGTTACTTTTGTAAATTTAATTTAAAATAAATTTTCCTATGAGATCGGACTTATGAGACACCCTGTATATATACATGTATACATATATCACTTGATACAGGACAAATTCTACTTCCATTAAAAAACGCGAACATTGCCCCTTTATTTAAAGGTGGTAACAGAGCAATGCCCAAAAATTATCTGCCATTGGCTCTCACCTCTCACCTTATAAAGTGCTTTATAAGGTATAATTAGAGGCAAAACTACTAACTACCTACAAGAAAAGAACTTATACAACCCAAATCAACATGGTTTCAGGGCTGGAAGAGCATGCCTATCACAGCTATTAGACCACCAGGAGAAAATATTGGAAACACTGTGTCGAGGACAAAACAAAGATGTAATATATACTGACTTTGCTAAAGCCTTCGATAAATGTGACCATGGAATTATAGCACACAAACTCAAGAATACAGGAATAGTGGAAAGCTAAGAAGATGGATATTTAATTTCTTGACGCAAAGAACGCAAAGAGTGGTAGTAAATGAGTCAAATCGGAAGTCTCTGAAGTAGAGAGCTCTGTCCCACAAGGGATAGTATTAGTTCCCTTGCTGTTCATAATAATGATTGCGGCTATTGATGCAGATATCAATGACAGTATTGTATCATGTTTCGCGGATGATACAAAGATGCGCAAGAAAATATTGAACGAAGGTGATATAGAAAAATTACAAAACGACATTGAAACATTATTCCAGTGGGCAGAAGACAACAATATGAAGTCAACGAAGAAAAATTCCAACTTCTAAGATATGGTAATAACAAGGAGCTACAGAATAAAGGGTACAAACCTCTGCAAGCCAGACAGATAACACCAAATGCACAAGTCAGGGATCTTGGAGTAATACTGTCGTCGGATGCAGAATTCAGAGAGCAGTATAACATCAAAATTACAACGGCTAGAAAAATAATGGGAATCATCTGGAGGAGCTTCCGCAGCAGAAAAGCAAACATCATGCTCAAATTATGGAAGAGTCTAGTCCTACCAATAATTTAGTATTGCTCAGTACTCACAAGCTCATACAGAAAACGAGACATTGCGAATATTGAAGCTATACAAAGGATTTTTACTTCGAAGATAGCTGAAACGGAGGGTAAAGACTAGTGGTCTCGACGTGAGCGGTACACAATAATATACATATGGAAAATACTTGAGGGCTTTGTCCCTAACCTTAGAAATGAAATAGAAATAAACTGGAATAAGAGAAGAGGCAGATTTTGTACTGTCCCAGTTGCGGTGGGACAGGGGGCCATGAAAACGAGGATGGAAAATACCCTCAGAATACGAGGCCCAAAGCTTTTCAATGCCCTACCGAGAGAAGTGAGGAATCTCCAGCACACCGACCTAAATAACTTCAAGAACCAGCTGGACAGATTCCTATGCAAAGTCCCTGATCAACCATGCGTGGCTGGCTACGAGGGCAGGAGGAAATCAGACAGCACTTCCCTCCTTCACCAAATCCCGCAAATGAGGCGGGATGCTGCAGAGAGGTCGACCGCAGGTCGATTCTGAACCGTCGTTCGAACTCTCATAAAATAATATATATATATATATATATATATATATATATATATTCACTGGTCAGTTGAAGTATTTCCATTATTTCAGTGAGGCGTGAAACAGGTCAAAGGGTATGTGGGTATTGATGTCATGTTTCTGATACCATCAGCCCGACTTCATGCTTCGTGACCAATTTTTCATTATTAACATACATTGTGTATCTTAACTGATAATATATATATATATATATATATATATATATTTTCTAAATTGCTGGAAAAATGGTTTCGAAACTGGGTTTTTCTAAAAGGATTTAAGAACCCGAAACTCTCAGATTTTGTCGAGGAGCGGAATTACGAATCGTCGTCTTGGAAATCGGAAATAATAATAAGGAAGTCCAAAGTTCTGGAATTCGGAGTAACGTCATCAAGCTTACTCCACTCCGGAGTGAACAAATTCTATATATATATATATATATATATATATATATATATATATATATATAGATATAGATATAGATAGATAGATATATAAATAGATATAGATAGATAAAAAGAGATAGATAAATAGATAGATAGATTAAAATTTATAACTAACACCTTTTCATCAAAATTTAAGGCACTTTAAAACTGAAAAAAGGGTGTCTCCGTCAGTTCAAATACCGAACCAACTTTTTTTTTTACTTTCTGGTCCTAAGTACTGCGTTTCTCCAGCTGACGTTAACCATAATATGACCTGACCTTTCACCTTAAACTATTTATTTACTCCTTTGCTCTAAATTCTGGAAATTATCCTACTTTTCCTGAACTAAAATCCACTTTACTTATTCCTCAGAAAAGTTTATATATATTATATATATATATATATATATATATATATATATATATATATATATGAAAAATGCTAAAAGTGCTAAAGTGTCATTTTTCCATACAAATGTGTTTGCTCCTCCCACAATTTTTTCTATACTTATATATATATATATATATATATATATATATATATATATATATATATATATATAATATTGTGTGTGCGCGCGCGCGGGTGGAGAGAGAGAGAATAAATTTTTACCAGCACATGACGTATAGGAATAAGGTTCGCGTGACATTAATTATTAAACTAATTGGAAAAAATATTGTATTCCATTTAAAGTTTTTATTGTTGTCGTTCTTGTTTTTGGCTTTGAATTCGAATTAATATTTTGACCTCTTTCTTTGGTTTGAATCAAAATGAAAACAGTGTGTGTGTGTGTGTGTGTGTGTGTGTGTGTGTGTGTGTGTGTGTGTAACTGGGCAAAAGTGAAGTCGAGTGTGTGATAATTCTCATTTGGTTTTTTGTGAGGTAACCTTTTTGGTACCTCGAAACATAAATTTATGAACATTTTCAGTTTTAGATACAGGATATGTTAGTCCTGATTAAGTTAGGTCACGCTAAGTTAGATTAGTTAAAATTAGTTTACGTTAGTACCAGTGCTGGGCAAGTTCCGCACACCTTCCGCACCTCCGCACATTCGCACTGTGCGGAAGTGCGAAATGGTGGGCGGAGGTGCGGTGTGCGGTCACCTCGGTAAAAAGGTGCGGAGGTGCGGAAGGTGTGCGGATTGGTCCGCACACCCGTTCGCATTGTATTGTATCTTTTGTATTTGAGTAGCTGTGAATAAAGTAATATAGTATAAAATAAAATTAAATGATATTGTATTCTAGTAATTTTCTGACCTCTCATAACAAAAAATGACTATTGTATTAAAACTTTATTTTCACAATTAAATATTAAATAAAAGTTTATAAAAGTATTAATATATTAATGGAAACTTATATATTTCCTTGCGATAAAACTTTATATATGTAAATAGGGTGCGGGTGCGGTTGTGCGGAAGTGCGGGTGCGGAAGAGGCTAAAGTGCGGGTGCGAACTTCCCATTTGGTGTGCGGTTGCCCAGCATTGGTTAGTACCTAGTACGTCACTATTTAGGGACTTAACAGAAAATACTTTTCGAGCCCTGAATTACTTCGGGAATCCTCATTGCGCACTTCTCGAATCAATAGCACTAAAGTTAGGTTAGGTTAGGTTAGGTAAGGTAATTGGTACATGTAGGTTATCTTAAAACTAACGAAAATATCACGACTTAACCTAACCAATTATCAAGGGCGTACAGTTGGTCTATTATTAATTATAACATTGTTTCTGGAATAGTATTTACTATTTACTAATAGATCAACTGTACGCCCTTGATAATAATTGGTTAAGTTAAGTCGTGATATTTTCGTTAGTTTTAACGAAAATATATATTCTGTCGAAATTGGTGGGGGGAAGATAACCTACAAGTACCGGTAACTCATAGATATGTGGGCTATTATGCAGCTAAGGGGTGTCGCGGCTTTATATGTACATCACACTACAATTAATTATATACTGGGGAAATATAATTTTATGGTGAAGTTTGAAGAAATTATGTTAGGAAAAATTCGAATTTGCCGCTATCGCCGCCATGATCAATATGGCGGACGTCAACCAATCACCAAGCGACGCGTGCTCTCGTGACGTCATCCAGCCAATCAAATTTAAACCTGGCTCTATCCCAGGTTTAAAGTAGCGCCATTTCGCAGTCTAGATTCCAACATGGTGTGTGAAACTTGCAATCTTAATTATATCGAAGTTTATCGTTATTTTTTAAAATTGTTGTTGTATTGTGAGCATGTAATAATACAGTGCTGTGATCTATCTACTCGTGAGTTGCCCCCGGTCAATTGGAGCAATCCAAGAATAAGAACCTCAAATAAGTTTAGGGTGCTTTTTCTTGGATTGGGGTTGAACGAGGGTGCTTATTCTTGGATTGCTCTAAAATTTATAAGTATAAACCAGCGGTTCTGAACCTTTTTCGTGTAATTTATCCTTTCGACCAGTTCACCCAGCCAGATTTACCCCCCCCCCCTTATATAGGTTAAGCGTTAAGACGGTTAAGTAAACAAACTAGACTCGATGACAAACTTTATTATCATTAGGTAATAATAATCAGTGTGATGGCTGAAATTGCTTCCAAAATTTACCCCCTACAACCAAGAAATTTACCTCTTGGGGTAAATTTACCCTAGGTTAAGAAGCACTGGTATAAACTATAAAGTAAGTATAAGTAAAAACTATAAACTTTACAGTTTTTTTACTTACTATTCCTAATTTTAATTTTGTTCTAATTTTTTTATTTCAATATCTTTTTTAAACATTAAAATATTTTTTTTAAAATTTTATATGTTAAAATCCTTTAATTTGGATTTAGGTCGAAGTGGGGTGCTGTTTCTTGGATTGGGGTCTAAGGGTGCTGTTTCTTGGATTGGGGTCTAACTGGGGTGCTGTTTCTTGGATTGTTTCCGGTCAACTGAATGCCCGGTTAGGTCAACTGTACGCTCTTGCCGATTGGTTAGGTTAAGTCATGATATTTTCGTTAGTTTTAACGAAAATATCACGACTTAACCTAACCAATCGTCAAGGGCGTACAGTTGACCTAACTGGGCATTCAATTAACCTTAGTTATTTAATTAGTGATAATTATTGTTTTTTTCTGCATTATTTGGTGATAATTCTTGGGGGGGGGGGGGTTCCCGCTACTTTTTCGTGCTTTGTGCAGTGGTACTTGTCTATTCAAAACACCTTAAAACTGGCGTTTTATCATAATTCCACAACTATTGATAATATCTACTACACAAAGCATGAAAAAACATGCAGAAAAAAACAAAAATTATCACCGAACTCGGCGACGCCCCTTAGCTGCATAATTACCGATAGGTGAATTTAAAAAGGTTGGTACCTCGCATTTGGGTGCTACTGTAGTATGCGGTCTACCGTTAAGTTTCTACTGTAGTATGCGGTCTACCGTTAAGTTTCTACTGTAGTATGCGGTCTACCATTAAGTTTCTACTGTAGTATGCGGTCTACCATTAAGTTTCTACTGTAGTATGCGGTCTACCGTTCAAAATATTTAAAAGGAATTGAAAATGAATTGAAAGGAATTATAATTTAATTTACACAATTAAGGAATTATTAAAGAAGTTAAACATACTACTACCGCATACTTAACGGTAGACCGCATACTACAGTACGCCCTTGATGATTGGTTAGGTTAAGTCGTGATATTTTCGTTAGTTTTAACGAAAATATCACGACTTAACCTAACCAATCGTCAAGGGCGTACAATTAACCTAATAATAAAATAATAAGATAAGAAGCTATAATTAAAAGGTAGACCGCCGAATCGTAGGTAGACCGCATACTACAGTAGCACCCCCATTGGTGTGTGTGTGTGTGTGTGTGTGTGTGTGAACTTTTTATAGTTAAATTAGCAGAAACAATTAAAAAGTTGAATTTAAGAACGAAGAATTACAAAAGAATAAATCGGTATTCTTTTAATTTCTGTAAAAAATAAGCGAATCGCTTCATGTTTTTTACAGAGTTTTAATAAAACGTTTAAGAATTTGATGTTCTCAATTCGGCGTTTATAAAATTCTTTTATTTACAATGAGTGACTCGAGTTTTAGGATGAATATCTTTTTTTTCCAAATTTCTCCCGACTTTCGACGCAATTGCGCATCGAGAAAAAAGATAAAATCCCCTGACATGATCCCTTGATATGATTTACTCACCAACTCTCGCTTGAATAATTTCGTTACGCATTTTTGCTTTCAATGAATCTCTAATGTCCGCTACGTAACCATAATGACAACATTACGCGGATGTTTCATCAAGAGAAAGCAATTACGATACTTAAAAGATGACAGCTGCCTTTGACGTCATATTTATTAATAAATAGACCGCTAAAGAGAACTATAAACCTACTGTTAGTAGTATAGATGCAACATACTAACCTTTAGTTGCGGGCCAAGACTATTCAATTTACTACTTTAGTTAAGGAATTCGTATCCACCTCTTCGTAACGAAATTAACGACACTTGTCATCCAAATGTTTATTAAAGAAAACAGTTCGGTAAAAATAACATGTCCATCCACGTGATTCGAGGTAAGTTGGAGAGAGACGCGTACTCCTACTCCGAACGCTTGTGACACACTAACACTAAACTGTTTGAAACCTGGAGAACTCTCACTTAAGAAAGGTGAAAGCGAGGTGTATAAACGAACGTACGAACACACGAACAAAAAAAATTTCTTTTTAGGTATTCATTAAAAACCTTTACTATACATTAATAAAGGTTATTAAATAATAATTAAGTATGCGAATAATTAATAAAACTTTCGTCCAATTAGGAATGAGATACAAAACCTATAAGAGAAAATTTTCTGCCCAGAAAAAGTAAATGAGTAATTTTGAACTTGTCCGGAAAAGGAAACAATTAAATTTTTTTTTTTTTATTTATCAAATACGCGAATAATTTTTTTTTTTTCCTTTTTTATTATCAAAATTAACAACTTCTCTTCAGGACAGAAATCCGAGAAATAAAAATTATTTGCCTTAAAATGACTTGAACGATTTAAATCATTGTTTTAGATTTAAGTGATATTTGAACGCTTCAAAAATTTGCTAAATTAAAATCGTTCGTTGAAGTATCTCTCTCTCTCTCTCTCTCTCTCTCTCTCCTCTCTCTTCTCTCTCTCTCTCTCTCTAATAAAACGCCACAAACAGTCATGATACCAAAAAATACTATATTTTCATACCGGTGAAGATAATATCTACCAATATTTGAGGTTACAAATGATTTAGAAGAATTTGTATTAAATAAATTGGAGCTATTGAAGAATAGGGACCCCAGCCTTCTTTAGTTAGCTTTATAAGGCTAACTAACGAAAATATCATGACCTAACCTAACCAATCGTCAAGGGCGTACAGTTAACCTAACGATTGGTTAGGTTAGGTCGTAATATTTTCGTTAGTTAGCCTTATAAGCCTAACTAAAGAAGGCTGGGGTCCCTATTCTTCAATAGCTCCAATAAATTATATTACGTTAAACATTTTAACATTTTAAATTAACAGTGTTAAAATCTTAAGTAAAATTATGCTCCTAATACATTAAAGATAGCTGTTTGTAAAACAGTATCGTACAAGACACAAAAACTGAAATCATATTCTCGTATTTTATCTATTTTTGTATGGAAAAATAGACGACGGTTTTTGTTTTGTTTGTTTTCGTTTTGGATCACCTGAAGATCAAGGCCCTCAGCCTTCTTTAGTTAGCTTTATAAGGCTAACTAACGAAAATATCACGACTTAACCTAACCAATCTTCAAGGGCGTTAAAGTTGACCTAACGACTGATTAGGTTAAATCGTGATATTTTCGTTAGTTAGCCTTATAAGGCTAACTAACGAAGGCTGGGGGCCCTGATCTTCAGGTGATCCTTCATTTTTAAACGCTCTAGACACAAAATTATTAAGATTTTTACGAATAAATATATTTTTAAAACGTTTACAAAGAACACCGAAATGTTAATTTATAAAACGTTTAACTTTCCAAAAAAAAATATATATATATTCTTAATGGTTAGCCAATGAGTAACTATTCTATTAATTTCATAAAACGCTTCAAAATACATTCGCGTGTATTTTTCATCCTAAGCACGTACGATTTTGAAAATTGCTTTTTTTTTTTATTTCACTCTTTGTTACGTACGTGAATATTAAGTATTTTATTATGCAAAATATGAGAAAATGTTTAATAAACTACAAATAGTTATTTTTTGGTTCCAAAAAGTAATTTTTTTTAATAGCATTTGATCAGTACTTTCGTCTAGTTGAAATCTCTCTCTCTATCGTAAATTGAAGTATATAAATTGGTTGTAGCGAAATATGTATTTAAGTAGCTTATATTTTTGTAGTAAGGGTTAAAATATGTATTTATTCAGTTATTTTCAGTCTTACGTATGATATATATATATATATGGAATGTCATCCATAAACACGCATGATTTTGCGTAATGCAAAATTTGCACCAACCAAGGTTCGAAACTACCACCTCTTCAATAGAGAGTGAGGGCACTGACTACTGCCCTACGACGGAGTGAAGGTTAATACAACCTGTCATGTACGGGGCTCCAATAAACCTTAGGCCCCCCCCCCGCCCATGGCCTAAACCATTATAGGTACAGTAAAACTAAACATACCTTACAAAAGAGAATTTAATCCTGCATTTAATGAGAAACAATTAAAACTTGGTGTTCCCGCCATTGGCTTCCAAGACAGCCTGAATTCGCTTTGGGTAGCTTGCCAAAAGTGACGTGAATAGATCTTGATCGTTACGCAAATTTGCTAAAACAGTTTCAATATGTTCCGTCATTGTATCCTTCGAAAATCGATTTGCTGCAGGTTCTTGAAACGAGAGACATTCAACCTTGTCCTTTATAACTGATCCAATGTGTTCACAGACGTTCAGGTCAGGAGAATTTCCTGGCCATTCTTCATTTCCAAAGAAATCGATCTCATGGTTCCGCAACAACTGTTGAGTGGCTAATGCCTTAAAGCAGGGGGCCTTATCGTGCAGAAGTGTGACCTGATCGACATCCATAACATTGTTTGGGTTTCTTAGAAAAGGAATGACATGCTGGTATAGAATAATATCACGAAAATACTGTCCATCCCAATTCTGACCATTTGGCTTCAGCACCCACATGAGCTTCTTTGCAGTAAACAAAACAAACACACCAACACAGTCTGGACTTTTTAATAATTCGCGATAATGTTCATTGTCATCGATTTCATCTGGTGTTGTGGACCACACTCGATCATTTTGGTAGTTAGGCCGACGTGTTACGTAAACGAAAAATTCATCGGAGACAGCTAAATGCATGAAATCATCCACATCCCAATCTTCAAGATAATGGGCAAACCACATTCTGTCATCGATGTTAAGTTGAGTTTTTCTTGGCTTTGGAAGTTCATGCCAAGGCTTTAAACCTTGCCTATGACGGTACAGTCGAATGATCTCACCACTAACGATCTTTCCTCTCAACACTTCGATCTCTCTAGAAAGTTTAACACAGCTGTTTTTCCGCTTACGCGTACCGCTTTCAATGATGTCCTTTGTTTCCTGAGAGAGAGGCAAATTTGGGCGCCCAGATTTGGTTGTATCCATTTCACATTCATCCAAAGTTTTATTCCAATTTCTTTTGACGAAGTCCTCACTTCTTCGCAACTTTTTGGCAACCCATGAACGTGTTATAAAGGTGGCTCCAGCATCACGAGCTTCCCGAAATGTTATTGCTCGTATGCGATCTATCACAGTTGCCTCTCCGAATCACCAATTAAGTGAGAAGCCATTATATTATCACTTTATCAGCTAGAGTAATTTTAATACCTGCAATAAATAAAGAATTTTATATATTTTTATAATCACTAAAAACTATTTCGATATAAGTAAACATGTAAGCTGCAAATGGGGGGGTGGGCTAAGGTTTTTTGGAACCCCTTACTTAAACAACTGAGTTAATTCATAACGCTTTGGCGTCCTAGAGAGGCTTTTTACGCGTTAACCCTCCCGCACTCGAGGTATAATGACTAGCATTTTATTTACATTTTTTACTGCAATTCATGAAGTGCCTCTGGACGCGGAAGCGTTATTGTATTTCCTCGTTGTTTGAATACATGAGATGTTGTGTTAACGTTTATCCCGTCGTAATGTAGTGGCTAGCGCCGTCATCTTCTACTCAAGAAGTAGTGGACTCGAGCCTTGGTGGGGGGAAAAATTTGCGTATATGTACAGGGTGGCGCAAAAGACAGGAGTCAAAGAAGCGAGAGAGAGTGGATCTTTTCGGTTCTATGGCCGCAACTATTTTTAAAATAAAAAATTATTTTAGTTAAAAAAAAATTTAATTTATGCAATGATGACCCTTTGACTCCTGACTTTTGCGCTACCCTGTATATATGTATATTAATAATAATAGCTAAATTGTAAGTGGGAAGAAGTGTTTCAATGCCCAGTAAACCCTAACGCTTGAGGGTCATACTACCCAAGTAAAAATAAATATATTTTGTAAGAAATTATTGTAATATCCTAAATTTTACTATTGTAATAAATAAATAAATAAATATAATATATATATATATATATAATTATATATATATATGAAAGTACCTGGAATCCTGTTTCGTGCTCCTCGAGGGGTTATATTGTTGAGCTTCTTCACTTATAATATATATATATATATATATATTATATATATATATATATATATATATGAAACCTCAGGAAATTTAGTGAAGCATGCTTCTTATTTATTAAACATTATTATTATATTATTATTATATTATTATTATTATCATTATTATTAAAATTTATATTAATAATATTTTTAAATAATGGTTGTCACTTAACCGCAACCTCAAGTATACCGTATGTATGTATCGTAAAAATTTATTTTGTAATTATTAAACGAGTTTATGGACTTTTTCTTTTTTTTTACCTCTAAAATTACTTTAGATTTATTGAATTTTAGCGTTTGTAGTCGTTTTCAGTAAAAGGTTCTTATCAGTATCATTTTCGAATTGATTACTGTTACTCCTTCTCTAGTCACTTTCTTTTTTTTTTAAGTGCCATAGAAAGATTACATTTGCCTCAATGTCATTTCCAGTCCTGAAGTAAGAAAATGAAAAATGAAAAATTCCACGTTTGATAAAAAGCTTTTCTGAGAAATAACAGTCACCGCCATTTTTTATTCGAAGCAAAGACGCCAAAAGAGAATCGCTCTAATAGTTCGTAGCGTAACTGAAGTTAATCTAACCTAACTTAATATTAGCTTAACCTCGGGGTTTTTAACAGGGGGTACATGTACCTCCTATAGGGGTACGTATTAGATTTTTTAGGGGTACACATTGCAAATGAATAATGATATATATATATATATATATATATATATATATATATATACTGTACAGGGTGGGCGGAAAGTAGCTCCCTATTTTGGATTGGTAAAACAATACGTATATTATCCATTTATTTCAGAAGAAATAATATGAAAAGGTAGGCATACATGGTAGGTTTTCTCTAAAATTCAATGTGGGCTCCAACTCTTTCCACCAGCTTCTGGAGCCGCCCAGGAATGGCGTCCACTGACTTTAGCAGGAACTCCGGCGGGATGGATGACATGACTTCCCGAATTCGGTCCTCCAGTTCTTCCAATGTCCTCGGTTTGGTGCGGTAGACTTCTTCCTTTACCACCCCCAAAGAAAGAAGTCGCACGGTGTCAAGTCGGGGCTCCTGGCTGGCCATTGATGTGGACCACGACGACCCATCCAACGCCCAGGGAAGTGGGCATCCAGCCACTCACGGACAACAAGAGCGAAGTGCGGAGGGGCGCCATCTTGCATAAATATCAGATCGTCGATGTTCTCCCATGGGCTGACAACCGGCCAGACCTCGTTTCAACATAGCAAGGTACCGCTCAGCATTCATGGTGTTGCGCAGAAGGAACGGGCCCACAACCTGATCTGAGGTCATACCACACCACACCGTTACACTGAACCGATTCTGCCGTTTTTCAGCGGTAACCATGGGATCCTCTCCTGCCCAGTAGTGGCAATTGTGGCGGTTGACAAAGCCTCCGACGTGGAACACCGCCTCGTCGCTCCAGAGGATGTTGCGGAAGAGATGGGGCCAGTCTTCATGCCAAGCCAGCATGATTTCCCCGAACTCCATGCGAATGTCGCAGTCCTCGTCCGAGAGAGATTGGCAGTAATGCGGCTTCCACGCACGCCAGTTCAGCTCCTTCTTCAGCACAGTTCGCACTGAGTAGCGGGAGAGTCCACTTCCCGAGCTGCCTGGCGAGTTGACTTTCGTGGACTCCGTGCGAACATTTCCTGAACTGCCTGCACCGTCTCCTGGGCCCTGGATGTCGAAGGGCGACCACATCTTCGAACATCTGCCACAGACCCCGTGGTCATGAGCTTCGAGTGGCAGTTCTTGATTGTTTTCGGGTCCACTTGGGCACGTGGTCCGTGAATGGCCCGCCACCATCTTTGAACTCGAACGACAGATTGCCAAACTTCGTACCGTGCCGCCAACTGGGCACGCTCCTGCAGTGTTAAACGCTCAGCCATGTTACCCTTCAATCTGAAATGAAAAAAAAAATGAACGTTACAATTGTACCACTTTAGAGAACACAAAGAGAACACTTTAGAGAAAAAAGATTACCGTTACAATTGTACCACTTTAGAGAACACACCATAACAATATAACAATACAATCACAATTTATACATAATTTATATGTAATTTAAATTAGGGAGCTACTTTCCGCCCACCCTGTATATAATAATATATATATATACACTTTTCATGTGATGGTATACGAAAACACATTAACTTTTCGAAAGGATACAGGATGGAGACAAGGTTAAGTGAAAGCCCCTAGCCCTCACCTACAATAATCTAACATTAACCTAACCTAACCTAGACTAAAGTGGGAAAGACCGTGGATGAGAATGAGGGTGACATGAAGTGGAAATAAACCGGTTTGAGAATTTCCTTTGAGATTTCTACTTACGAATTTCTCTTTCTTGGGCACAGGATGAAGTGGAAATGATTTGAGTGGGATGATACCCTATGGAGGGGGTCCAGTTTAGTTGTTTCCAAATGAAAGAAAAAGTCATCCATTTTGAGTTAACTGAGTGTGGTCGCACGAAACTTTGGTCGAGTCCATTTTCTGAGTTAAACAGAAAGATTAATTTAACTATTACTACTATAACATACGAGCCATGTCATAGTCACGTTTTAGCACCACATCCCGTTAGTTCAGCGAGGTTTAAAGTCATTGGGGATCATCAATAGCTAGATGGGTGACCGTTCTCGGATGATGTAGTGCCCTTAGATGGTTCGAATGCCACGTAGATCTGTAGATCCCCCATTCATCGCGTGAACTTTGCCGTTATGGTGAAGATTAAACAATCTCAAACATTAGTATTATGCTTTGTAACATAAGTCGCTCCACACATTTCAACCAATAAACCTTTCGAATTTACAACAGGTGTCGTCATAAGAACGCTGTTATTTGCGGTTTTCAGTAACGCTCACTTCTCTTGCATATATTTCTAAAATAAGTGAGAAGTAAAAGGCTTATTTGTAACTTCATAATTTCATGTAAATGTAAAGAGTTACTTAAAGTCATGCATGAAGTTCTTAAGCCTAAGTTAGTTTAACCAAGACCCTATTTTTACCACAGACGTTTCTGATTTTTAAGTCATTCGTGTTTAAATATATAATTTATTAAAGAAATTTCGGAAATAAATTCTCCTACAAACATAAAATTTGTAAAATACAAAAAATTATTAACTAGTAATGATTAGTAGTATTTATGACATATTTTTGACTGTCCCCAAACAGACTAAAATCAAAAGAAAAACACATTATTACCAATTTGTAATTTTTTATGCTTTCTAGAAATTTTAGATTTCTAGGCGAACTTTTTTCCGAAACTCTATATTTCTTTTTTCTTTGTTGGTCAAATGAGCATATAATGGTAACTTCTTTAGATCAATATGAAGACATATGGTGAAACTCCTAACAACAACTCATTTTCTCTTATGCTGATTTTGGTCAGTTGGTTGGTTAGAAACTGAACTCCGGCTGGGGAGTACAACGATATACAAAGTTCTCTGCTTAAAAATACAAATGACGAGAGCAAGTTACAGTCGGACTTCGGACTTCAAATAAATTTCAAAATTGCAGACAGTAAAATTATTATTTACAGAAATAAAATGTTATTTATGATGAATAAAACCACGAAGGAAAAGAAACACAGAATGGTGCTCAAGCGCTTTCGTCTAATGACATCCTCATAAATATTTTTCAAGTGTTACTTTCGTGAAATAATTGTCATGGAATGTTATTCGTGTGTGGGTTTAGTTCGATGATCTTGTAAATGTGAAAATACTTACGTAACACCATTAATGTTAGTAATACTTTGTTCCAGTATTTCATGAATATATAACCTTTGGTTAGCTTCCGCCCGAATTGTTCATTCCGACGAAGGTCAAGCTTTTCACTCCACCTTAGACCTACAGTTTAACGTGGAATCCGAACCACGCCCCATCAGCAGCCCAGCGTCTTAACCACTAGGCCACCTAGGGTACCCATTTATCTACCAACCACTTTCTTTATTGTGTGGAAGGATGAACAGCTGGGTTTTGCTGCGCGCCGCCTGCCGTCGGGTCTCGAACTCGGGGCCGATGGATTCGTAGTCAGCGACGCTAACCACTACACCACCGAGGCGCATTATATATATATATATATATATAATAATATGTTGTTTCTTACATAATTCTTGTTCAGGGGGGGGGGGTGAGGGTTAAAATGAAAAACTAGTTTTACCTGAGTCAAATTTTTAAGCTTCAATAATTTATATCGCGTGTCAGATGATATGGGGAACCATCATCTTTTATTTCACTCATGGAATGTATATTTTTCACTTTCACTCCATTTGTGTCTTGCAAATATGTTATAGTCCTTTTGCCTTCCACTTTACTATATATATATATATATATATATATATATATATATATATATATGTGTGTGTGTGTTCCCTGCAAGGGGGTTCTAAGCTCGTGCTCTTGAGTGCTCTTTGTGCTCGTTTGTACGTGCTTGTTCCTGGAGGTTTCACGTGCGCCCTCCCGGCCCTAGCACCCAAGGATGATGGGGCTCGACCCTGCAGTCCTTGTCATCCTTGGTCTTTTTCCACTTCGACTGTCCCCTCCACCCTTTCTTTTTCCTCTGTCTTTCCTCTCACTTTTTCTTTGTTTTTCCGCTGAGATATGCCCTTTAAATAGAGGCGAATCGGTTCTTCCTGAACTAAAAAAAAAAAAATGTGTGTGTGTGTGTGTGTGTGTGTGTGTGTGTGTGGAGAAATTTTGTAATGCAGCTTTTACGAGCGTTGCGAGACCGCAACAGCGGCGACACTAAACTTGAGCAATAATTACATTACCGCGAAAGTATATCAGTTGATTTAATGACTCTTAATTATTTTTAATGGTGTTTAAAGACTATATTTCTTAGATGGGTTCACTTTTAACATCTTATAACTCTGTTGAGGTTAATTCACCGTAATCCAATTTAAGATTTTTAGATAAACCCACCAAAAGTAAC
>JAJOZX010001222.1:277500-345000 GCA_023014485.1 Bathynomus jamesi | reverse complement strand
GAAAAATCTTTGTTGACCAGTGTAATTAATTTAGAGATGGTTTTTGCACCAAATTTTTCAAACCTTACAGTACATTTCAGTCATAAAATGGTTAATAAGTACCTAAAGGACTTATAAATTTTACACTCATACTGTATTTGACATATTTTTACCTTAACGTTGTATCTTGCGTATCGGAAATACAGCGTACGAACATTTCCGATGTTTTAATTAAATCTTTCTCTGATTCTTTGTCAATTGACACAAACCAGTACAAACCAGTAACAAACTGCTTCCAACAAACCATTAAGAAATTTCTCTTTTTCTTTCCTTATAATTGATGGGAAACATTTTTAAAAGTTTAATTAAAAATAAAAATTAAAAACGTAATTATTTAAAAAATTAAAAATTGTTGATGATTTTCTTTTTTTAAGTATTTTTCTCGTTATTATACGAAGAATTTTTTCTTTTTTTTCTTTATTGACTCATACAATAAAGAAAAGATGAGATGGTATTTTCTTTATTAATTACTTTTAGAGTTAGGCCTACGGAGAATAGGCCGCAATACTTTCACTTATTATTATACGATACATCATGTAATTTAGCTCATATATATATATATATATATACACACACACACACACACACACACATTTTAACTGCAAACAACACACAGTATAATTAACGTAAAGAAAGACGCTTGTGTAGAAGAGCGTCCGCACAAGATAAGGAGAAAGAATGAACAAATGAAAAAATGAGGCACCTCCCAGGAATCGAACCCGGGATCATCCAATTGCCGGTCGGATATGCTAACCACTACACCAAGGTCCCCGATTAGTCAGAAGTCGTAATTCTCCTACATACGATTCCGCTCGTATGTAGGAGAATTACGACTTCTGACTGATTGGGGACCTTGGTGTAGTGGTTATCATGTCCGACCGACAATTAGATGATCCCGGGTTCGATTCCTGGGAGGTGCCTCATTTTTCATTTGTTCGTTCTTTCTCCTTATCTTGTGCGGACGCTCTTCTACACAAGCGTTGCTCTTTACATTAATTATACTGTGTGTTGTTTGCAGTTAAAATGTATATATGTATGGCATGAGAAGGTGCCCCCCTCAGGGCATTCGATTCCGCTCGTACGTAGGAGAATTACGACTTATGATTAATCGGGGACCTTGGGGTAGTGGTTAGCATGTCCGACCGGCAATTGGATGATCCCGGGTTCGATTCCTGGGAGGTGCCTCATTTTTTATTTGTTCGTTCTTTCTCCTCATCTTGTGCGGACGCTCTTCTACACAAGCGTCGTTCTTTACATTATTTATAAGAGTGTCCCAAAACCATGTATACATTTTTAAAAAAACTTATAACAGGCGAACCCACTAACGGATTCAGATGATTTTTATTTCTTTTTATAGGTAAAATATACATCATCAAAATAATAGATAGTTTAATTTGTTTTAAACACGTAAGTGTTCGAAATGTCGACCATTGACATCAATGCACCACTGCGCTCTTTGATTCACTGATTGGCAGACTTCAACAAAAATGTTTGTAGGGATATTTCTACACGCTTCTTCAACTGTGCTCTTTAGTTGTTCAAGTGATATAGGTCTTCTACTGTATACTTCATTTTTCAAATGACCCCATAAAAAAAAGTCAAGTGGGTTCAGTTCAAATCTGGTGAACGTGGTGGATACTCGATACTACCTCGTCGTCCGATCCACCGATAATGAAATGTTTCATCAAGGTAGTTCCTGACATCCTGATGGTAATGAGGAGGTGCTCCATCTTGTTGAAAGTAAATGTCCTCATCTCCGTATAACTGTCGAATTGCAGGAAAACCTTTTCCCCGAAGCATGTTGAGGTAGCTATGACCGGTAACTGTACCATCGAAAAAGAATGGACCAACCAAACCTTTGGAAGAAAAACCACACCAGACAGTTATACCCGGTAAATTTACATGTCGTTCCACATAAATGTGTGGATTTTCTTGTGACCAGTATGTGCAATTATGACGATTAATTATACCATTCAACTTAAATGTAGCCTCATCAGACCACAGAATTTTGTCCGCAAATTGGCCATCTTCTGTGTTTTTTACTCGAAACCATTCGCAAAACTGGATTCTGCGATCCGGATCATCCTCATTCAAGGCATGTAATAATCTCGGGATGTAAGATTTCCATTTAGCATTCTTCAGAATTCTGTGGACACTTGTCTTACTTTTCCCTGTTTCACGAGCACATTGTCTCACAGATTTTCTTGGTGATCGGTTGAATACCTGTAGCACTTCATCAGAAGTGTTAGCATCTGTTGATGTCTTTGGACGCCCAGTCGCTTGCTTGTACACATCATGCACAGTACCGTATACTTCAAATTTCTCACAGATACGTGAAATGGTAAGTCGAGTTGGAGGATTAGTTCCAAAATTGTCTCTCCACTGTTGTTGAACCTTTGATATCTTCTCAACTTTAAAATACGACTTTAGTATCCATTTTCGTTGCTCAAATGATAAGCGCACACTTCCATTTTCCATGTTTACTGTAGGCAGGCAAGGCTATTACTAATTTCGATTTTGTATCTCCTTAGGCTAGCCAAGGCTGTTAACAATTTCGCTGTTGTATCTCCTTAGGCTATAGGCTATAAAAAGAAATAAAAATCATCTGAATCTGTTAGTGGGTTCGCCTGTTATAAGTTTTTTAAAAATGTATACATGGTTTTGGGACACTCTGTATATATATATATATATATATATAAAATTTTATGCGCATGCCCAGGGGAAATTTAATTAAATGTTACCATTACCTCGAGTGCGGGGGGGTTATCGTAAAATACTTCTGGACGCGAAAAGCGTCAAGTGTTTTCTCGTTCGTTTAAATATACAAGTTGTGTTATTCTTTATCATGTTCCAGTGCGATGATATCGCTCGCGATTTCCACTCAGGAGCTTCCGGGTTCGAATCCTAGTGAGGGCATGCTTGTTTGATGCAAAAACGCACATAATTATGCGTGTTTCTTATTATTATAACTGTAACCCATATACACACAGTATATATATATATATATATATATATATATATACCGCCAGGACAGGCCTAGCAAGCCGCTGGTGGAGTTGCTCAGGCAACAATTTAATTGCTCGTGAAACCAATGATGAGCTTCGGAACCTGTCGAACTTTCGATATATGACTTGGCGCGGAAACGGACTTCGAGAAAAGAATAACCAATATAAAATTGTCACTATTAATGCAAGCACGTTCACGGGTAAAGAGGAGGAATTGGTTGAATTGATGGAGAAAAGACAACTAGACATTCTTGGGGTATGCGAGGTTAGATATCTTGGAGAGGGAATAAAAACTCTGCACAAAGATTATAATGTAATGATGTACAAAGGAAGAATGGGTGAAAAAAAAAGATCATTTTCAAACCCGAATTACGCAAAAAAGTAATAGATACAGTACTTGTTAATGAGAGAATAATGGCTGTCACTTTAAGACTAAAAGATAAAACGATGAGCATTATCCGTGTCTACGCACCCCATCGAGGGAGACCATTGGAGGAAAAAACGGAATTTTTAGAAAATCTGCGAGATGTATATGATAGGATGAGAGAGACGATCAAAATTGTCATGGGAGACTTGAACGCGCGTGTAGGGTATCAGAGAGATGGATTAGAGTCTGCTGTTGGAGCTTTTGGGATATGGGAAAGAAGTACGGACGGTGATAGACTGTTAGATTTTGCAGTGAGAAACGGCCTTGCAGTAATGAATAGCTTTTTTAGACACGATGAAAATAAAAAATGGACGTGGTACCTATGGAACAATGTACTTCACCGATATACAGGGAAATCAATGATAGATCTTTTGCTGTGTAATGATAAGAGAGTAGTTTTAGATGTGAAAAGTGTACCATCCGTTTCATTAGATGGAGATCATAGATTAGTAACAGTTTTAAACAAAATATGAGCGAAAAGTGGATGGAAGCTTCAGATACAGCTGAAAATGTCGAAGAAGGATGGACAAAACTCAAGGAAGGGATTGAGCTGGTGGCAAGAGAAACAGTTGGAGTTAAGAAAATAAGTGGGGGAGAAAGAAGAGGACTGTATAAAGGACGGAGGAGGTCAAAGAAGCCGTGAAAAGAAAAAATGAGATGTTTCGTTTATGGATAAAAAACCGAACGGAAGTTGGCAGACGCAACTATATCACTGCAAGAAATCATTCAGAAACAATAAAAGATGATGTAAAGGAGAGGCATGGGGAAGAATTGAATGAGACCTACATGAAGATATGAGAGGTACTAAAATATTAATCTATGGAATGGCGAAAAACTATAGAAAGGGAGATAATATTGAGGTTCATTCACTATTAAGTAAAGAAGGAGAGCCCCTAATTGACTCTATCGATGGGGAAGATAGCTGGAAAGAATATTTTAACGAATTACTAAATGTAGTGAATGAGGTACCGCAGGAAGAAGAAAAAGATCCAGAAGTACGAGTACGGGAAGAAGAGCAAGACGAAGAACTGCAGATACGAGCAAGGGGAAGAAGAGTCGGATGAAGACCAATCTATTAGTATTACTGAAGTGAAAAATGCAATTAAAGAACTTAAAAACGGCAAGAGTCCTGGAATTGATGGTATTAGTAATGAGTTCTATAAAACTGGAGAAGAAATTGCTGGATGGTTGACTGAGGTGTTTAACCAAGCATGGAATGAGGAATGTATACCATCTGAGTGGAGTAAAGCAATAATATGTCCGGTATACAAAAAAGGCGCTAAACGACACTGTCCAAATTATAGAGGAATTTCGCTTCTTACCTGCGCAAGCAAAATTTATGAAAGAATCCTTGAGAGGAGACTAAGATCGATGGTGGAGGAATCAGTTGGAGAATGTCAGTATGGGTTTAAACCCAATAGAAGCACTATAGACTTGGTTTTTTCGTTGAAAAAGATTACGGAGAAGAGTATAGAGTGGAATAAAAAGGAGTACATTGCTTTCATAGATCTATAAAAAGCTTTTGACCGGGTACCAAAACATAGATTATAGCAGGTGTTGGAAGATCCAATGTATAGATTAAGTCATAAACCGATAAGGGTCATCAAGGGCTTGTATGAAATATGCAGTAACACGGTAAGATCAAATGAAGGAAGAGAAAATTGGTTCAATGTAGTAACAGGGGTGCGACAGGGAAGCGTGATTTCGCCACTATTGTTTATTCCCTATATGGATAGATGTTTGAAAAGAATTTGTACTAGGGAAGATAAAGAACACACTTTCGTATACGCAGACGATGCAACGGTGATAACAAAAGATCTTGAGGAGTTACGAAGAGCGCTACAAAGATGGAATGAAATTATGAGTGATCATGGCATGAAGATCAACAGGGCGAAGACCGAACTGATGGCACTATCAAGGAATAGAGAGAAACATAAATGCACACATAGGGGAAACACAGCTAAACCAGGCCGATAAGTTAAAATACTTAGGAGTGATTGTAAGTGAGCAAGGAAGTAGTGTAGAAGAGTTAAAAGAAAGAATTGGGAAGTTCTCGAGGAAGGTGGGGATGCTTTATCCCATCCGGAGACAAAAAAAATGTACCAACTGGGGTGAAAATTTTAATATACACACCACGATTCTCCGCCCAATATTAATTTATGGATCAGAGTGTTAGGCTTTGAACACTTCTCAAAAGAGTAGGATTGAAGCGGCGGAGATGCGAGTTTTGAGGTTGATAAGGAGAGTAACCTTGAGGGACAGAATTGGAAGTGAAACAATAAGGCAAGAACTTGGAGTGCAGTCAGTATTAACTCGTATAGAGCAAAACCAACTAAGGTCACAAGGTGGTATGGCCATATACGAAGAATGAGAGAGGAAAGGTACCCACTGCAATTTTATAATTGGACGACGAGAGGAAGGAGACCAGTGGGAAGACCAAGGAAATGATGGAGAGATACCATACAAGAAACTATCAGTGCTAGAGGAAGAACCATAGAAGATGTGGAGGAGAGTCAACTCTATCGGGATCGGTCGGCCTAGAGAACGTTCGTGGGGCTCGTTACCTGATAGGACATTCCTTACAGGATGAATGGTCAGAATATACTGTATGTATACTATAAATTTTTAAATTTGTCCAAATATTTATTCTCTTATGAATATTTAATTACGAACTTAATTGAAATAAAATTAAAATTAGCTAAGGTCCCTGTTTGAAATATATCTCTAATGCAAATAATGTGTGTGTGTGTGTGTGTGTGTGTGTGTGAGAGAGAGAGAGAGAGAGAGAATTACTGTACTATGAGTATATAATTAAGCTTTTGTAATTATCTTTTCAAAAATCGTATTTTTCAAAGCAATAAATATTTGTAAAAAAAAATAATAAAATCTCGTCATAAACTTCACCAAAAAATGTTAAGTCAAATGCTGATCACATTCGAAAAGAAAAAAAAACAAGTCGGAAAGTACAATTTTCTACTTTGTAAAAAGGCGTGTCAACAGCGTGATCGATAAATCAACTTGGCTGACGACTTGTCACACACTGGTATTACGGAGAGTAACAGATACAAAATTAGCTTCTTCATTCGAAATATCTGTTTCCATGGTGACCTTTACTGTATACTTTCTCAAATATTTGTTTGAATTTAGAAAACACGCGACGGGTGTCAGATAGAAGTGTTACGGAAAGTGCCCTAAAATTTCCTAAAAAAAATATCCGTTGTCATAGCAACCTATATAAATTATGAAACCACAACGAACCTGCCTCTGACTTTCATTCATTGTTGTCAGGGAGTCGACGACTTCAAAATGAGTTGTTCATAAGTTGCTCCTAAAGTTGACAGCCTTTAATTATTTTTTTCCATTCTCTTCTTATCGTAGAGAAACAGGCCTACTAATTTTCTTCCCTGTCAAGAAAGAAACCGTTTTAAAATAAGCTTTGATGACATGGACGTAAATATAATAAATATATATATATATATAATTATTATATTCTTCTCTTTCGTCTTTGACACAGAGAGAGAGAGAAAGAGAGAAAGAGAGAAAATAAGAGTTGTTAAGAATTTGGTATGACAGTACAAATTCACCTCTGAAAGTAATGATCCTTCAAGTATATTGAAAGTAAAATTAAAAGAAATATTGCCAGTGAGAATAACTTCTCAACATAAAAAAAGGTAAAGTTTGCCTCGTCACGAAATACAATCAGAGTGAACACGTCTTTTTAACGAATAAATTTGGTCAATGGACGTGTGTAGGTGGACGTGAGATATTAACTGTCCAAAGAAGCAAATCCGTCATAGTGCCTATATGTATATAATACTTTTTGCTTTGATAATGTTAAATTAACTGATAGGTCGGAAATACGCAACTATTTGTCATCCGAGAGAATTAGCAATGTTTTCGGGTTTCTCTTTAGTATGAAATGACGTTGGATGTCGTTGGATAATGAGAAGAGACTGTTATAAATGCGTATGATAGAAGGAAATTCAACCCCCCAAATCCACCCACCACATATACTGTATATATATATTTATATAGGATGAATTTCACACTTAAACACGTGAAATGAATAAATTATGCAAACGCACAAGGAAAAGGAAAAAAATTATTCTTTTTCCTTGTGGTTTGCATTATATATATATATATATATTTAAGAATGTCGATAAATTATGTCATAAATTACTTACCCATTAGGGTGTCCATAAATTATTCACCCCATTATAAGCCTTAATAAATTCGTTATTATAGGAGCTATCTTAAAACGGTTTGTGGCAATTAATAACACAACTCAAGAAATTTTATTTATTTATTTCGCAGAACATCCATTAGGGGCACAATGGCGACAGTGAAGGAGAAAGCAATGTGTGTGCTGTGGATGTGGGAAACCAAATCTCCATTTTTTGAACAATGTCGTTTTCAGTGATGAAGCGACATTCCATCTGTCTGGTAAAGTCAACAGACACCATTGCCGTATATGGGGATCAGAAAATCCGCATGAATTTATTGAACACGAACGCAACAGTCCCAAGATAAACGTTTGGTGTGCTCTCTCCCATAACCGTGTGATTGGACCATTTTTCTTCCATGAGAACACTGTGAAGGCTACAAATTACCTAGATATGCTTGAATGGTATGCTGCACCTCAGCTTGAGGATATGCAGCCCCGTGTGTTCTTTCAGCAAGATGGGGCACCGCCACACTGGGGATTAGAAGTGCGGAGGTTCCTCAATGAAAAGTTCCCTTCTCGTTGGATCGGGCGAGATGGTCCAATTCCATGGCCTCCTCGTTCCCCGGATATCACGCCTCTGGATTTCTTTTTATGGGGCTACACAAAGGACAGAGTGTATGCAAAGAAGGTTAATAACATCACAAAATTAAGACACCAGATTGAAGAGACATTAGTTTCCATCACGCGAGACATGCTTCTTAATGTTTGGAACGAAATCATCTATCGCCTTGATGTTCTGCGTGCTACCAATGGGGCTCACGTGGAGGTTTACTGAATTAAAACAAAAATTTCTTGAGTTGTGTTATTAATTGCCGCAAACCGTTTTAAGATAGCTCCTATAATAACGAATTTATTAAGGCTTATAATGGGGTGAATAATTTATGGACACCCTGTACATGAATTTCTTTTTCATGCGCGTGGGTGCCTGGGTTTTATTTTTGGAGTTTATTTCATACATTTTACTTTCACTCTCAAATATTTTGTTGCTCTTTTAAGAGGTAGAAAAAGTATAAAATTTTTCCATCGCCATTCCGATCACTTTCCCCTTTTTGATGCTTTCAGTCTGATTTGGCAGAGCTCGTGTAAATAAATTCTTGTAGGAATTGTCTAAAATTATATATCGCACTTTCTCCCGCGCTTCATCGTCTGTTTTCATACTGCTTTTGGGTTGAATTTTTTTAAATTTATTTATTTTCTTAACTTTTTAATAGTCTGTTAATATAATGTTATTAATATTTTACTCTTTAATTTCAATTCGTTTTAGAACTTATTATATTTTAATGCAGCTTGTGGTGAGGATGTTATGACCGTAAATCTCTTATGCATAAGATACAGCGGTGAATTACGTTTTTATTTATTGGAGATTTCTACCCCTAAGATTTAATAAGATTATTTGACATTACTCAGAATGAAATCAGGAGAGTGGGCGTTAAATAGTGAAAAATGAATCTGCTTACGTCATGAATAGGAGAATTTTTACTTTTGTCCTTCAGTTCAATCTAGTGATCCCGCATCTCTTCTTTCCCTTATTTATGCTTGATAGACACTGCGAATGTTTATGGCCTCATTTATTTCCTTATGGTCTTTGCTGTCCTCCGGCTGCTGACATATCGCAATGATATATTAAAAATTTGTTTCATTCGTAACCTCCAAATTAGGTAAGCAATTTTTACCCTCCAGTTATAGCTGAATTCTTATTTTAATTTTCCAAATATGGACATCTCTTTAAAAAGAATTTTAACTTTGTTTTTGACCACATTTCTGCAAAATCACAGAACATTCTAAAACAAGTTTCGGGTTTCAGGAGAAAGAATTGATTTACGCATTCTTATTTTTCAGGATCAAAACGCTTAATAACTCGTGAATAAAAATGGTTTTACTTTCATTACGTAATAAAATATATTTTATTTTTAGTTCTTAGTAAAATTATACGCGAAAAGAAACCTTTTTTAAGAACTGGTGGTAATAATTCGTGAAATCATTCGTGGGGTTTCTGCGTGTCTGACCTTTGTTCGATAGACTCTCTTTTAAGAACGACCTTTTAAACCAACCGTGGCATCGAGGTTTCTATATAGAGACACTTATTCGTTGTAGTTCTCTTTAACATTTCACGAGGTTTTTTTGCCAAGAAGATAAAAGAAAGACGAGTCAGATAAATAATTAATATAAAATCGTAATAAATTTTTTAGCTATATTAAGTCTATCGGTAGCTGATTATTAAACACACACACACACACACACACACACACATATATATATATATATATATATATATATATATATATATATATATATATATATATATATATATATATATATATATATATGATCACACAGACCGTGCATGGAACATGGAACTTTTCTAGGAAAATTAAATCCACTATAGTCCGAATAAATAATGGTAAATGACAAATACTATAGTTTTTTCTTTTTTATGATGCTAGCCCGACGTGGGCAACGGGTCACTCGCAAAGAGGTCCCAAAATATAGCTTCCCTCACCAGTTATCTGCAAAGCAGATAGGATCCAGCTTTGGGACAGGATCCTATCTGCTTTGCAGATAGCTGGTGAGGGAAGCTATATTTTTGGGACCTCTTAGCGAGTGACCCGTTGCCACGTCGGGCTAGCATCATGAAAAAGAAAAAACTATAGTATTTGTCATTTACCATTACTTATTCGGACTATGTGGATTTAATTTTCCTAGAAGAGTTCCTTGTTCCATGCACGGTCTGTGTGTATCATAAAAAACCTCAGGGAACCATTCTGAGTTCATTCCCATATATATACTGTATATATATACACACACGCGTGTGTGTGTGTGTGTTGTATTAGAAAATTGTTACTAATCACGTGACCTTAATAACTATTAATTATAGGTGCCCACAGGAAAATAAGAAAGTTATTCCACGTGTTTTTGTATTTATTTCAGCTCCTCAGGAAACAATGGTCGTATGACAATACATCAGTGTGGTGTGTATATATAATATGGTGAGAGAGAGAGAGAGAGAGAGAGAGGGGGCGGGGGAAAGAAATGGATTAAATACATAGGAATATAGATGAATGTATGTATAAATTATTATATTACACATTAAACCCAGAACCATAATAAAATTTCGAACCATTCGTTCGCAATGAAAGGTCATTCTCAGTTTAATATTTCTCTCCAAAGACTTGAAACCATGCCCAAATTAATGGAACCAAATGTCATCTCCAATCCACTGACTTTCCCTTCAATTTTGCCGTCCAGACTTTCAAACATCTTTTGATGAAAGGAGAAAGTCTTACGACCATTTTTTTTTTTTTTTTTTTTTGCGATTTTATTGCCTCTATTTCCGGCACTCATTAACTGACTTGACTCTGATCCCCCTCAGATGCAAGGTATGTTTTTTATATATATCATATATATATGTGTGTGTGTGTGTGCGTGTGTGTGTGTAAATTTCGCTGGACTTCCTGCATCCACGTTTTCTCTCTTTAAATTAATAAAATATAATTTTGTTTTTCTGCTCACCGAGAGTTAATTTTGTTTTATGTTGTCACTGATAACATTTTCTTATCTTTCATACTACTGCAGCAAATAAAACTATAATAATCAGTGAGGGGGGGGGGCAACTGGCACACTGTTCGTGCCAACTAATGCGGCCTATTGCACTGACACGTAATTGATATTACCACCACTATCGGGAATCGAATTCCAACCCTCGACTGCCTTCGTTTAGCTTATAAATTAATGGTGGAAATTGAAGGATACAAACTAATTTCCGACTCTAAATAAGTAAACCAGTCAGAATCGAACCAAAGTACAGGGTGATTACAAAAGAAGTTACAATTTAAAAAATTTATCGTGATCAAACTATTTCTGATAATAATAATAATAATAATAATATAATAATATTGAGTGGAAACAGTGATTCGCAAAGTTTTTTTTAGTTTTTAGATGTTTGAATATCGTTTGGACATCGTTTGGACATTGCCAGGATTACCCACCAAACTATAATTGAACATCTAGAAACTAAAAAGAACTGTTACTGTTTCCATTGCCATTATTATTATTTTTTGTATCAGAAATAGTTTGATCACGATAATTTTTTTAAATTGTATACTTCTTTTAGTCACCCTGTATGGATAATTTCTTGTTGAGATAAATAATACGATCGTTTCAATGGAGTATCGTAGCTGTTTTGAGCTTCTAACGAGAGTACTAATTTGAGTCTCTCATTGGCAAACTTACTTTCGAAATCTTTACTCTACGTAACAGGCAATATCCAAGTCCCATACCCTCAAGAAAAGAAAGTTAGGGTTAGGGTCCCCATCATGGGTTACCTTAGTCCGATTCAATTAAAAATGGGTGGCCGACCGGCCACTTCATCGTGACGTAAGATATAGAAAAGAGAGCCACCTACTTCTAGGCAACACGGCAACAATGGGGTTCGAACAAAATCGAGTTTCAGCACTGCCCTACGGCGCTCTAATCGATTGAGCCACGAGACGCTCAAATCTTTCCCATCTGGTGTCATTAATATTCTCTCTCTCTCTCTCTCTCTCTCTCTCTCTCTCTCTCTCTCTCTCTTCTCTCTCTCTTATAACGCTTTTCTCGTTTAGTTTTTACTTTCACAAAAGGAATTTATTCTATGGCTCCATGTTTGGCAAATGCAGAGACGAAAATCATTAATTAAAGAAGGACCTTTTACGTACTCTGCTCATATTTTATTTTATACTTATTTTTCATGCCCACATTTTCCTTTAATGTTAACCCTTAATCCCTACCCCAATACCCCAATACCCAGGGTACTGGGATACACTAGTACCCCGGGTAGGGATTAAGAGTATCGTACACTACTTCATTACTGTAAATTTGCAGATCCTCAGCTTTTAAATCCTGCAAATACGTCATGAGGAGTCGTTATATGACAAACTGTCATCTTATGAATTCTAACTTTTTACTCTGGCACATAAAGTTTACGGAGGTTTTTATCACGTGGTGTAAAACTTTATTATTGAATTTAAAAGTATAAGCCCTATATTATCATTCTCTCTCTCTCTCTCTCTCTCTCTCTCTCTCTCTCTCTCTCATATATATATATATATTAGGAATGAAATTCAGCCCTTCATCTTATTAGGCTTTTGATTCTTAGAAATTCTTCTGCCGTTTATCAAATTACGTTATCATAATTTCTTATTGTGGATACTCAATAGTTCTGAGCCTCTGATGCAAACTTATTCAAATTACTTTTGCAAGACGTATTACTGCTCATTATTATACCATACAGGATCAAAATTTTCTTCTTAATTGGGTATTATCCAAGTCCATAGTTAACATTTATCCATGAAATATTCTGAAACCAAACTCCTTCTCTAGAAGAATTCATACTTTGTTCAGATTCTTACTGTAAAGTATATATATTTTTTTTTTATTTGCACCTCTCGCCGAATCAAATGGTAAAGGTCTTTAATTAAAATTAATTTAATTATAATTTTAAATTAATTATTAAGTGTATTTCTTTATTTTTATTTTGGTTGCCCTCCTAGAAAATCTGAATCTTTTTTTTTTCAATATTTGCAAAATGGTCTTAATTATTTGTATTTTGGACTAATTTTTATTTAAATCATCTATTTTCAGTGTAAAATATAAATAATATACTAAATTAAATAACAAATGGTATTAAGATTTGGGGAGGGTTGGTGTCAGGAAGGGCATCCGGCCGTAAAAAAAAAAACCCACGCCACAACCCACAACCAAATGAGATGAATCAAGAGAATGATACGAGGACAGCTCATTTCATTCTTATGTCATCCTGTAGTCTATGGTGTACGACAAACCAAGATGGAGGTGACTCACCTTAAACAGCGACCCCAATGGGATTAATTATACTGAGGAAGAAGAAGAAGAAGAAGAAAGAGAAGAATTAAGATTTACAAACGGTTGAAATAAGAACTCAATGCTTAAACTATTGTAAATAAGAATAATTAAATAAAATGTACTTGTACATGGGCTTCGTAAACACTGTTTTAGTAATATAAGATGGCAATTTTTTGTTTAAACTAGAAAGATTAAATTATTCGAAGATTTATAATACCATTTTTTATTTTGTCTATGACAGGACCCGGTGTTCAATCTTTTTTGGCCTGAGGGTCACGATTGTGTGTTTTATGGCCGTGGAACACCTACATATTAGCGTTACAAGCTACTGTAGGTTGTGTTTATCAAAAAAAAAAGAAGCTTGTTTCAACCAGGTGTATAGAATGTAAAATATTCGTTTATAATTCATGGTAAACAATAAATATAATTTATCGCCAACATTATTTCACTTATCAGTTACTGTAATATTAATTTCTTTTTATGAAATATGCTTCAAGACAATTAAGTTTTTCTTACGTTTTTAAAGTACAGGTTTAAGAACTCCAACTTACTGATGAGACATTTGACAATGTTTTCTCAAATAAGAGTTTCAGTATCTAGCTTGAAGGGAGTCGTGGAAATTCCCGGAAAGCTTTCCAAATGAACATCGGCTATAGTGAGGCTGCTGCTGTTTTAATCTTTGCATGTTTCATTTCTGAGAAAAGGTACTCACAGTAATAGATATACAGTATGTACTGCCAAAGAGTGATATCATCAAAAGAGCTTGCTCATAAATCCCTGATTGTATAAAATTCAGTATATTTAACTGATTATACATTTGGGAATCACGATGCAGTTAACAAACTCCATCTGTAGACTTTCAGGTACGTTTTCAATAATGAAGTCTATAGGTAAATATTTTAAGGGAGAAACGCATTTTAGGAACTCATGATCTGTCGAAATGGCGGAAAAAAATATGAACAGATATATAGGTGTGGCAAAAATTGCTTTCTTCTCTCATTATGCCATCATAGCCATCTGCAGTTGGTCAGGGATTTTGCACAAGAACCTGTCCAGTTGGCAGGGCCGCCGAGAGGGCGGGGAAGCCGGGTTAAATCCCCGGGACCCGGACCTCTAGGGGGCCCGAAAAGAGGGGGGGATAAAATCTAAAAATATTAATAAAGCAATTGATTAAATAACAGAGAGGAAATATAATTAATAAACATGCATTTTATAGAGATTATCATAGTCAAACTGAAACAGATAAAATATTATCTGCGGTCCACCAATGCCCGAGACCGACTGACAGATGTGGAAACATTGTAAATAAAAGCCAGTTAGCCCGTACTTTAAATTTCATCAAAATCATTTATCACTTTGCTAGAGAGAAGGCAAAGAAAGTACACTTCTAATTATGAAAATCTTGCAGTAAAGAATTATCTTGCCTGCATGGACTGGTACTACATTTGTAAATTATATGGTGATAGAATTAATATAATTGATTCGAAAAATAAAATGGTAATTTTCTTCTAAGTTGTTTATTCATACTGTATGTTTTGAATAGTGTCTTGGACATATAATAAGTTTGCTTGTTATGTACACAAAAACCATTTATAATAAAATACTGAGTAAACAGGGGGGCCCATATACCAATCCTTCCCCGAGGCTCGGGGTAGCTCTCGACGGCCCTGCCAGTTGATCCATGACTAAACAAGAATTGGGTTGGTTAAATTTAGAAAACTATATTACTCTGCAAATGTGCGTTTTCTACATAACTTAAGTGGTTTATTTATATGTTCATCGTCTCATGCAGTTACTAACTGGGATTATTATTTTTCAGTCCCGTTTATATATAGTGAAGATATAGATGTATTGCCTGCTTAATACGATCTTGAGGAAATTTTTACTTCATTCTATTTCTAATGTGTATTATTTTAGAATACTGTATTTCGTTTCACTGTTGCCTGCATGTGGAATAAATTATAAATTTATGCCTAATTATCATGACCATATTTCGGTTGGTTTTATTTTTGTTTTATGTATTCTAAGATTATAGTCAAACTACAGGGTACTTCAGGTCGACCATAGAAATATGGAACAAAAACACTTCATATTAGTTGCGGAATTACGATGACAAACTTCAAATACATCCATATTTCTAGGGTCGACCTGAAACACCCTGTACATTAATATGTAGTTCTGCGAAGACCATATGATATGCTTTGTAGAAAATATATGCTAAGATGTTTTGAATGTAAAGGCATCTATACAGAGGTGAGCTGCCAAAATTTTAACCACCGGGTTCTGTATAAAAAATTCTGAATTCGGCAATAAAAAATTGACAACCCTTCCCACCCCACCCTTTCGCAATTTTAATTAAATTAATTATCTCGCTATTTGCCTTTTTCAAGTGTCTGCATTTTATGATTCAGCTAGGTATTAATAACTGCATGACAATTAATTAGTATAGTTAATTAGAGAAATAGACGTTTCTAATGAAATCAGAAAAGAAGAATTATTTAATAAAAACCGATGAATCATATTATCTACATAGTTAAAATTAAATTGCTGTCAACTTTAGCAATAATGAATTATTAGGCAAAACATAAATATCAGTACATCTATGCTCTCTTCAGCGTCCAGCAAAAAAGTTAACAACCGGTTCTTATTTTCAAAAAGATTTTAACAACCGGTTCGCGCGAACCGGTGCGAACCGGGTCCAGCTCACCACTGCATCTATAGTGTAAAACCATTCTGTGTGAATCAATTTGCGCATTCGGGTTTTTTGAAGGAGAGAACTGCCCTCTCAATTTAGCTGTGAATTTATAGATTTTCTAATTTTCATTTAACATTATAAATGAAAATTTTTGAATAACAACACGAAGCCACTCGGATCTGTCGGGGTTATCCAATTAAATCGGCTAAATCATCTACAGGTACGTTTAAAGGTAGAATTGTATATTCAACTCGGCTAATCATCATCAATCTATTTACAAACTACTGAAGTACATATACTTAAGTCTTGGCTAAGCTTATATTATTTACATATTTTACAATCTATCTCTTTTATGAATGAGAGAAATAGGCTTTTCTTAAAAAAATATCTAAGGAGCTACTATTTACCACATCCACTACTCTACGGATAAAAAACTATTTTCCCAGATCCAATCTACAAGTCTGTTCTCTGTTTTTTTATTATGTCCTTAAGGTCTTTTGTTAGACTGTAATAAGAAAACGTTAATTACATCTAAATTGAAACCTGAAAATAAAGAGAATCAATGAAAATTATTGAACAAATGACACGAATAAAATTTTTATTAATGAACTTATAATGGGGCTTAGAAAATTGAATTGCAATAGTTTTATTTTTTTAGTAGTCATGTAACTTTAATTCTAATTCTTTTAAAGAACTAAATACTTTGGATCATTCATGATTTTGGTTTGCTTACAAATAAAATATAAAAACTTAATAATTTTATATTTTCTTTTTGTTTCATTCTATGTGTTCAAGCAAAGCTAATATTACAGTATTTGGTTTGAAGCAGGCTTAAACTTAACCTACTAAAGAGAAGACGTCTTTAATACAAACATAACACTGATTGTAACAACAACAACAAGCTTAGGGCCTAACATCCTGTGGAGCCTACCTAGGCCCTAATTGTTATAAAAAAGGAAATAATTCTTCAAGACTTTAAAATTACGTCCTATTCTTTCCTGGATGGATTTATGGTGAATTTATAGTTGGGCTCTGTATCTTTTCATTAGGCTCTCCGTACCTTAGTCCACTTGTTAGTGTTAGATTAAGTTAGCTTAGCATTAGCCTAGATCAACTTATTCAAAGGTTGGTAACCGAAATAGCATATAGTTATCCCTTACAGTAGAATTTAGAATGGTAAAACTTTACTGTCCAGACAGCGTTCAGATAGATACTCCATAGGGCCCTAATTACTAACCTAACAAACAAAAAGTCGGTATTTTTTTACAAGAGTACATTACATACTTTTAAAAAACACTTGGACATTGTTTTTAGCCAACATACCCGACCAACCCACAGTGCCAGGGTATTCCTCTGCCAGATCAGCCCCCACAAATTCAATAGGGGACCAAATCATATGGCAGGAGCAAGAGAAAAGAAGGGTGGCGACCCCGTTGTGGACCCGCCTCAGGAGGTGCTGAAGTTGACTTCGTAGGAGCAGCGCACCCTTGAGGCAGAAGCGCTTCAAGGTAAATACAGGCTTTTGAGGAATTTTGGAATTTTAGGTTAGGTTATATATATATATTAAAACTATGTTTTTCCGATTGTTTTTGATGTTGTGAATGAAATTAACCTTTGTTCAAACTGCATCAAAAACTATCAGAAAAACAGTTTTGATTTACAAAGCCTGTAATGTACACTTGTAAAAATTTACCCATATTGTGTTTGTGTGAACAAAGAACTGAAAAAATAAATTAATTTTCCTCTAAACTAAAATAAACATGTATGTGAACTAATATTGTGGCAAATTTTTCCTTCAATAAAGTAAAATTTATCAAGACCTATAGTCTCTGAAATTGTAATGATTTGGTTGAAACAAATATTGGAAATTATTTATATTAAGGTCTCTACCAAGTTGACAATACTGGCTGTAATCAAACGTTTCAGCATAACTTTAGGAGTCTAATGGTATATGTTATTATTTTTGCGCAGTTGCGTATTTATAATGTTATAGGCTTTTAAAGAAATTATTTTCTTAACTCCATTTTGGTCATAATTTTTTGAATGATGTCATCATAAGTGTATCTACTTGGGTGGAAAACTCACAGTTGGCTATAAAAAATGAGGTATATGGCTACAGTATTTTCTGTTTTCTTCATTAGTTGGTTTTCTAATATGGCGTGTGAAGGATGCGAAATGTATTTCAAAGATGTGATTATAGATATTAACAATATTGATAATTCTGCTGTAGAGATTTTTGTCAAACATGGTGTGTTAGTCATCTTTTAAATGTAGAGAGTGTGGATCTGAGTGTTCCTACAATGAATCCATTGATATTAGGGTTAGGTAAGTAAGGTTAGGTAGGTTAGGTTAGGTTCTCTAGCAATTTGGATACTGGAATGCATTTTTCTAGTAGTATTTGATGTGCAATATTAAAATCTGGCCTTCATTTTATGGGGAAATGAACCAAAATATATTAAAATTTTGAAGTCTCATAACATTTGATTGGTTCATTTCCGCATAAAATGAAGGCCAGATTTGAACAAAGCATATCATACACTATTAGGAAAATGTATTTTGGCATCAAAATTGGGTGGAAACCCTAATATAAATATTTGTTAACACTGCTTCTAATTGCATTTAAATAGACATAAAGATCCTTTCTAACAAGATCTGGTAGACCTAAAGTGACTACTGATTCTGAGGATTATCACATCAAGGTTACATCACTGTGTGACAGAAAAGTCACAGCTACACAGATTCAGGCATAGTTGAATGAACAACAGGACTCCAATAAGTACAAGTACAGTACTATAAAAAGAAGACTCGTAAAAGCTGGTCTCCATGGCAGAGTTGCTCTGTCCAAACCACTACTGAGGAAACAAAATAATGCTAAAAGATTGGAGTGGGCAAGGGAATATTGAAATTTTACTGTAGATGACGAAAAAAGTTTTTTACTGATGAATCAAAGGTGGAAGTTTTTGGGTCTCAAAAGAGTTTATGTTAGACATAGAACCAACAAGAAACTGATAGATCCCTGCATAAAACATTCAGTAAGACATGGAGGAAGCAACATTGAAGTTTTGGGTTGTTTCAGTTATTCTGGAGTTGGAGATCTTCACACAATCATTTACACTCTCAAAAAAGAGAAGTACCACTCCATACTTGTGAGACATGCAATACCATCAGGATTGAGGCTTTGTGGTCAAGGATTCATTTTCCAGCAGGATAACAACCCAAAGCACACTTCTAACCTTTGCATGAACTATCTCAATAAGAAAAAAGATGGTGTTTTACAAATTATGAAGTTTCCTCCATGAAGTCTGAAAGCTAAAAAGAATATAACTTCTCTCTATTTTCTCTGGGAGAATGTAGAAGAATGCTGAAACAGCATAGCACAAGATGTTATCCAGAAACTTGTCAAATTTATGCCTCACAGAGTGGAAGCTGTCATTAAAGCAAAAGGAGGTCATATCGATTATAATTATTAACAAGATTGTCATTAAATTGTTAATTTCTTTACTAATTTATAATAATTACATTTAGAAGCAAATAATGTAACAATAAAGATCAAATTTTGTTGTAATTATCATATATATTTGTACAATTTACAATAAATTGGGTGATTATAAGGTGGATGCAGACTTTTGATAATCTGTTGTATGAAAATTGGTTTTGATACCAAAATACATATTAACTAGAACCTCTGGTTCATATTAATGTATAACTAAGTTATTACTTAAGTGTATAAAGTTGTATAAGCTGAATGACCTTTTAGTCTGCATAAATTGGACTTGAGGGTTAATTCATTATACAGTAAAAGTCCAAAAATCCGGACCCCAGAAATCTGGACAACCTGACAATCCAGACTTTTTAAAATCGCACACTATTTTGAATTTTGCGTTCTTTTTTGTATTCACGCTCGTTTTAGAAAGTTCCGATTGAAGTGCCACAGACGCGCGGCGGCAACAAGTGGCAACTCTACATACGGAAGCAATAATTCGCCATTGTAAATCATGAAATCACCCTGTGACCACGCTTTAACTTACTGTCCTGCTGTTTTCATTTACGTATACAATATACACGTATTTACAAACTTTTATTAACCCATAATAATGGCTCCAAAAGTAGATAAACTTCGTGGTGTTAAGAGAAGGAAAAATACATTAAAATTAAGTGAGAAACTTGAAATAATTAAGAAAATAGAGTGTGGTGTAAGCAATGCTGTTCTCATGGAAACTTACAACATAGGCAAGTCTACAATTTACGATATAAAAAATGCAAAGAAGAAAATTTTAGAATTCACAGCATCTTCGGAGCCTAATAATATAATTGCTGAAAGAAAAAGTTTGCATAAACCAAAATTAGAAAATCTTGATAAAGTATTACATGAATGGTTTTTGTTAAAACGATCCAAAGGAATGACAATTTCTGGGCCTATGCTTATTGCGAAAGCAAAATCTTTTAAGGAGCAAATGAATATTGAATCTGAATGTTCATTTAGCGATGGATGGCTTAGAAACTTCAAGTTTCGTTATGGCATTAGACAATTAGATATTGCTGGAGAAAGACAGTCAGCAGATGCAGAAGCAGCAAAAAAATATAGTGCAACATTTGAGACAATTATTAAGGACTATGATCTCACAGCCGATCAAATTTATAATGCAGACAAAACAGGGCTTTATTGGAAGTGTTTGGCAACAAAAACTTTGGCTGGATCCACAGAACGAAATGCTACTGGGTTTAAGCTTAACAAGGAAAGATTAACAGTTCTTACATGTGCTAATGCTTCAGGTCAGCATAAAATTAAGCTTTTGGTGATTGGCAAATTTCAGTGCCCACAGGCCTTTAAAGGAATTGTGTACTTGCCTGTCACCTATAAAGTACAAAAAAGTTCATGGATGGATAAGGAAATATTTTGAGATTGGTTCATTAATCATTTTGTTCCATCTGTTCGTCAGAACTTAAACAAATTGGGGAAGCCTAAAAATACAAAGTGCTTGTTACTTCTCTACAACTGTAGGGCCCACCCACATGAATCAAAATTAGTATCTGATTGTGGGAATATTTATGCATGTTATTTGCCACCAAATGTAACTTCACTTATTCAACCAATGGATCAAGGAGTTATACAAAACTTCAAATGTCACTATAAAAATGATTTCATGAAGAAAATGATGCATAAGAATGTCGAGCCTCAAGAATTTCAACGCAGTTTTACACTTAAAAGACGCAATTTATTCACTAGTGACTGCAGGGAGGCAGTCAAACCTGTAACTCTTTTGAGAGCGTGGCGAAAGTTATGGCCGAATGTGATGTTTACTGATCTTGAGTCTGATAAAGATGAAGATTTTGAAGGATTTCATATAAGGCAGAGGGCACAGGAAATGCAAGAACTAATGGAAACTGTTAAATTATCTACTGAAGACAACCCTCTGTCTAAACTTAATAGCGACGACATGGAAGAGTGGGTAAACATTGAAAATGATATTGAAGTTGCAGCCACTTTCACTGATCAACAAATCATTGAAAGTATCACCACTCCCAATAAGAAAGAAGAGAGCTGTTCAGAAGAATCTGGTGAAGAAGAAAAGATATCTTGGGCTTGTGCAGAAAAGAGTATAAAAAATGTTATAAAATTCGTGGAACAGAACCATAGCTTTAGTCTTCAAGATGTCATGCATGTGCATATGGTGCAGAACAATTTAATAAAAAAAGAAATTAGAATCTCGCAAACAAAGTGACATAAGAAAGTATCTTAAAAAAGCAATAGCAGCGTCTGTCGGTGAAACAAGTGTTCCATCCACAAGTAGTGCATCAGATGCAACAGAAGTCATCAAAATGAATGACTAATTTTTCGTAGTGAATAATTTCTGTCATTTTTGTCAATTATTTTTTTTATAAAATGTTCGTTCTTATGAATGATTCAAGAATTAAACACGCTGTATTTCGTAGTGAATAATTTCTTTCATTTTTTGTCAATTATTTAGTGTATTTTTGGTAATTTTTTACTATCAGTCCGGTCTCTGGAAACTGAAAATAAAGTTTACCATAAGACTCTTTATATTTTTTTAAACAACTTTTATTAAGTACAATATGAAGGCAAATGCTGATTAAAGCTATAAAATTAATGTTAAGAAATTATTTTTTTGAGCGATAAAATCGCGGATCATGTTTTGTGAGTGATAAAATGACTGATCCCACAAAGGTTAGGAAGGTACCGCTAACAAAATTGGGTGGTTTGACCTGAACTCATAACATTTTAGTGTCACGGTGGCGTCGGTTTGCGATGGTTGTAATTATTCACTGTATTTAACTTCATGCAAATTTTTTTATGATGAAGAGGCTGAATTTAATTTTTATGTAGAACACGGTGTATTGCTAAAAGAATTTATATGCCCTAAGAAAAACAAGGAAGGTATTGTTTGTGGTAATAAGTATACAGGTAAGAGTAGTACCTAAAATTAGGTTAGGTTAGGTAGGTTAGGTTAGGTAGGTTAGGTTAGTTAGTATAGTGTATAGTATAGTTTTACGGTATATATAATATATACAGTGAATATATAGTGTTCGTTTTACTACATATATATAAATGTTATATATACCTTTTAGGTCAATCATGTTGGCTGTTTCTACAATTTCCATAATTTATATATCAATGGATTCGTTTTTACATCGTGAATGCGCCCTAGATAGTCTCTACTGAAGGAATTACCCGCATTTTAGGGTATTTTTTCACACTTATACCCCAAAACAAACTTCCTGTCCTAACTTAGTTTTGGGCCAGTTCCCTCACTTGAGACTATCTATATCGCATTCCTGGTGTAATAACGAATCCATTGATGTATAAATTATAGGAATTGAAGAGACCGGAGTGATAGTAAAAAATTACCGTATTTTTTTATAAAAATGTTCGTTTTCATGAATGATTTCAAGAATTAAACACGCTGTATTTCGTAGTGAATAAACTATCATAATTTACATGTTCTTTTCTTCTTTATTCCTCCTTAAATTTGAATTTTAAAATTACTGCCTGAGAATCTGGAAAATCTGGAAATCCGGACCCTCCCAATCCCCGAGCAGTCCGGGTTTTTGGACTTTTACTGTATTACTTATAATGCATATGTTTAAAGATCTAGCGAACCATTACTGATGGATCTGCAGTAAATGCTCCTAAGCTATTGTTATATCAATATTTACAATTAAAAGTATTGACATATTCACTTAAATTCTGCAAAACAAATTTATCCAAAACGTTTCTCATAATCTTAATTCATGCTGTTTTTTTTCTTTCACAGGCTTAAGAAATGACAAAAAGTACAATTTCTGATGAGATTAGATATAAAATAATACATTTGCTTGGTGAGGGACTGAGTCAAAGAAAAATAAGTGAATCTACAGGTGTTTCCAAAACTGGTGTACAAAAAATCATGGCTCATCACAGCTCAAATGGAACCCCAGCTGATTGCCCTAGATCAGGGAAGCCCTCTAAGCTTTCTCCATCTGATCTACAATATCTAAAGATTACTTCCCTTCGAGACAGATGCAAATCCAGCACTTCACTTGCAGCAGATCTCAAAAAAACAATAGGTGTCTCAGTTGATCCCTTTACTGTATGAAGGAAACTTAACTCAGTAGGTCTTAAAAGATGTGTTGCAGCAAAAAAGCCACTTTTAAGGAATGGAAATAAAGAGAAGAGAAGAAAATGTGCTTTGGAACACAAGTATTGGACATCTGAGACCTACTGAATTAAGCTTCCTTCATACAGTAGAAGGATCAACTGAGACACCTGTTGTTTTTTCGAGATCTGCTGCAAGTGAAGTGCTGGATTTGTGTCTGTCTCGAAGGGAAGTAATCTTTAGATATTGTAGATCAGATGGAGAAAGCTTAGCGGGCCTCCCTGATCTAGGACGATCAGCTGGGGTCCCATTTGATCTGTGACGAGCCAAGATTTTTTGTACACCAGTTTTGGAAACGTCTATAGATTCACTTATTTTTCTTTGACTTATTCCCTCACCATGCAAATGTATTATTTTATATCTAATCTCATCAGAAATTGTACTTTTTGTCATTTCTTAAGCCTGCGAAAGAAAAAAAACAGCATGAATTAGGATTATAATGAGAAATGTTTTGGATAAATTTGTTTTGCAGAATTTAAGTGAATATGTCAATACTTTTAATTGTAAATATTGATATAACAATAGCTTAGGAGCATTTACTGCAGATCCATCAGTAATGGTTTGCTAGATCTTTAAACACATGCGTTACAAGTAATATAATGAATCAACCCTCATGTCCAATTTATGCAGACTAGAGGGTCATCCAGCTTATACAACTTTATACACTTAAGTAATAACTTAGTTATACATTAATATGAACCAGAGGTTCTAGTTAATATGTATTTTGGTATCAAAACCAATTTTCATACAACAGATTATCTAATAGTTATCAGATCGACAGTGGTCTCTGACTTTTGCACAGTACTGTGTATATATATATAGTAACATCCTTTGCAGATGATGCAAAAATCAGCTGAAAAATCAGTGATGTAAATGAAGTGGAGTCCTTGCAGAGGGACATGAACAAAATATACAAGTGATCAGAAGACAACAACATGACATTTAACACTGAGAAATTTCAGCCCTTGAGATATAGTAGAAAAGAGGAACTTAAACAGACTGCATATTATGCTCCAGATATAGACAGGAAATTCAGAGAAGCACAAAAGCAATCAATCTGGGGGTAATAATGACCAATGATACAAAATTTGAAACACAAAATCAGATAGTGATAAACAAAGCAAAAAGAGTTGCGGGACAGGTACTAAGAACATTCAAAAGAAGGGACAAGACAGTAATGATTCCCCTGCTAAAAACACTGATTATACCAAAACTTGAATACTGCTCAGTCTTGATGTCCCCATATAAAAAGGAAGAAACTAATAGACTAGAAGAAACTCCGGGGCATTTCACAGCAAAGATTGATGGCCGCAAAGAGCTCAACTACTGGGAAAGACTATGTAAACTAAATTTGTACTCCCTGGAAAGAAGAAGAGAGAGGTACACTATAATCTACATATGGAAAATGATAAAAAAACTGGTACCAAACCTCAAACTAAACCCAATTACCATTCAAACAACACTGGAAAATAGGAAAGGCAGAATGTGTAGTATTCCCAAATTAAAGGCCCAACAAGGGACCTCCTCAACAATGAAGGAAAATAGCTTGGTTGTCAGTGGGCCAAGACTTTAAGCAGATTCCAAAGGACCTCAGAAACATTACAGGGGTCAAAATTGAAGTCTTCAAGAGAAGACTAGATGCCTGCCTTAGGATGGTACCAAATGAGCCAGGTGTACCTGGCTATGTACGGTGGAGAGTGCAAGAAAGCAACTCGCTCCTCCACCAAGCCAGACCTAGAGGCGGGGCCACCAGCTTGACCTTCGTGTGAAGAGAAACCAACGAACAGAACAGAAATGAGGTTAACAAGGTGTATATATCTGGGCATATCGGATCCAGGTGTTTGGACCCAACAAGAAGGAATCACTTATAATGATGCTATTATGTAAATTACTATTCAGTTTTATGTATTTAAAATCAGATGCATAGAAGACAAGACAACTGTACAGGTGTGTACAACCATACAAGTGGTCAAATAAAATTAATTTGTAAAATAATTTCAGTTCACAGTTTCACCTTCTAATCCTGTTTTCGTCCCTTTTTAATTTTTCTCTCATTGACTTGATGTGATGGACCCGACAAAGTGAGGCAAAATGGACCTGACACAAAGGTTGACTGGGGGGTCCAGAACCCCCACCTCCTATGCCCATGCCAGTATATAAAATCATTAAATTTGTGACCAGTATTGTCAGAATAGGAATCTGGCCATCTTTAGTTATGGTACTGAGTCAAGTTGGCCTGAAGTTTTAAAGTTTATCTAATCCCTACATAACTTTAAAATGTTAATAATAGTGCCCTGAAAGAGATGACTTACCTATACCCTTACTTTTTACTCTTTGCAGAATCAAATCTCCTTGTGAACTTCAAAATTGGACTTTCTGAGCAGCTCCAAACATGACTAGGCCTAACCTTATAAAAACGTAGTAAGTGAAATAGATATAAGCTATGGTGTATGTATATATATATATAAGCACACCGGACAAAAAATTAGTCACCCCTCTCAGAATGTACCTAATAACGTGTGACGGCGCCTCTGGCCTTGATAACCGCACGAATCCGGCGAGGCAGAGACCAATTCATCATTTAGTATGCGGAGGTACGCCTGCTGGTTCAAATTCATTGTCACTGGAACGAGAGGGCCCATTTCGTGGTACGAAAAACATCCCCAGAACATCACGGAACCACCTCCAGCCTGAACAACACCTTCGACGCATTCAGGATTAAAGGCTTCATTGGACCTGCGATGCACTCGTCGCCTCCCATCATTGGAGAACAAACAAAAACGGGACTCATCGGACCAAATTACATGTTTCCAATCTGCCGCAGTCCAGTTTTTGTGCCTCTGAGCCCATTTATAACGTGCCAATTTGTGACCTGCTGTTAACAGCGGCCTCTTCCGTGGTACCCTGCTCCAGATGTCCATCGCATGTAGTTCTCGTCGCAATGTCCATTCGGAAATTGGTTGCTGGAGAACCTCATTGGTTTCTTGGAGCAATTGTTCTCTGGTTTGAAAATGATTTGCAGTTACTAGACGAGAAACATGGCAGCGGCCCCTATTGTCGAGAATTGTTTTCCAGTCACACAATTACGCTGTCGATTTTCAGTTGATTGCGAACTACACCACTCTCTGTAAACTCGCTGGACAGTACGCATTGACACACCAACAAATTGGGCTACTTCAGACATTTTGTGTCCGTGGGCTCTGCCAAACACGATGGCTCCTTTTTGCCACTGAGTAACGTCTGCCTCACGACCCATTTTGCAGACTATATCCAACACACACTTTGTTCTTCACCACCTCACAAAACAGATCTGATCCTGTGTGCTACATCACCGCTACTTGTCACTTACCAATGCTACATCAGCGCCCTCTGTGTGACCTTGAACTTCCTACTATCGGTGCTATTAGGGGTGACTAATTTTTTGTCTGGTGTGCTTATATATATATATATATATACACACCATATTGAGGGGCAATTGTGCCAAGTGTTGGGTATTTGCATCACCTACCTAAAAGTTCCCATTATTTGATTATTTGTCAACGTACTGTATATATTATTATTTATAATACAGCCATATGCATTTTATTTATCGATATATATGTTGACAAATAATGGGAACTTTTAGGTAGGTGATGCAAATTAAATGTGAACATTGCACACACTCTGTGATCATGACAATGAGTTAACCATGATTTAGCATGGTGTTTACACCAGTGGCTCATCCCCCACTAGCCCACTACAACATGCCCCAGTCAGTATATCTCTGTGTAATGTTAGCAGAGGAATGGGTTAGTCTTTAGGACTGGATGATCTTCATGTCTTGTGGTGAGTGCAAACTATTGAATTGTACTATATATTATATTGTAATAGTGATACTGCGTGTGGTGGCATATGAGGTGGGAGGCCAGTTAGTGGTGGTTGGCAGCAGCCTACCCACTGGTGGTGTGTATTGAGTTAACTTTAAAATAGGATTATCTGTGATCATGGACCACCCCTCAATTATGGATAACTGAGTTAGTACTGTACATAATCTAATTTGCCTAGGCATGCCTGGCATGTGATAGAAAAAGTTAAGATTCTTAAACATTATAAAATATTGTTCTGAATATCAGAGTTAGTTTGCTAATATGTATTACTGGTAGGCCTAATTAGATGACATTTTTTACATTACTTTAGCAATTACTTTTGGTACTTTAAACTGTTTTTGACTGGACTAATAATTTTGTATTGGTGTTTCCATTCAAGTAGGCTACCTTTTAGATCACCAGTTACTGGTATGGTATGTGTAGTGAGGGCAAAGGTTAAATATTAGTAGGCTCTGCTTAGGCTTAGCCAACTGTTAGATACCCTCCAAATTAGTATAGGGGGGTCTAATCAAGACTCCAGGCAAAGACTTGAAGGGAAGTCTACTTTAAATATGGTAGGTTAGGCTTATATAAGCTTTAGCAGTCAAACAAACTAGGCTTAGGACCTAGACCCAGCTCTAGTTTCTGCTGTATTTTCATTGCATGTAGCTAATATACATTTAATAGTATTACTACACCCATTCCTAATACTATCAAGTATGGTACAGTACTATACAGTACAGTATAGGTATTCTAGTACTGTCATTAGAGAACTGATTTGGTAGAAGGTCTACACCTCTGCTATAATGATAAATTTATTCCTCTATTGTAGGTTTTTAAAGCTTTCACAAGATGCCTTTTAAAATAAGATTACGGAAAACACGCCACTACAATGTGCTTTCAAGAAATGTTCTCGTATTAAGTGTGAGCTCATAGACAAAACAACATTGGAATGTACTCTTTCTGCAGACTCTACAGGATTAGATTGTTTACACAATGTTTGTCAGAGACTTGGCCTCCAACAAGTAAGCTCAGAAAATATTCCTAATAATTATTTTGGGTGTAAGTGTTGTCACTACTGTGATGGTCACTTTTAATGGAAATTCTAAATACAGTACAGTATTTGTATTATATAAAACCTTTGCAAGAGTATTTCTATTGACTGTTGTAGCTATAGGATTATGGTATATAGGTTATAAGCTATTTCTAGTAATATAATCTTGCCATTATTCACCTTTTCTAATTTTTTTTTTAACTGCAAGAAGCCTCTTTGAAGTTGGTTTGAGTTTTCATCTTTAAATCCAGAGGATGTAAATTGTTTGTCATTGCGAAGAGTGTGTGGAGTTAAAATGTTCATGATTTTCTTTTTTTCTGTTCCCATTATTTTCAAAATATAGGCCTAGTTTTATATTTTAGTATTACTGTGTAAAAGCAATGTTTGAGAGTTAAGATAAGTTTTGGGAAACATTTGGCACTTTTACTAATTTTAATTTTAAAATCCTTCTTTCAGCCTGATTTTTTTGGGTTACGATATATGAGTAAACGACCATACCCCAAGGTCAGATGGGTTGAATTAGACAGACCTTTAAAAAAGCAGCTAGACAAATATGCTCAATCCCCTGCCTTATTCCTTGCTGTTCAGTATTATATTCATGATGTAGGTCTACTTCAAGATGATGTAACCAGGTATGATATTCCAATTGTGGTCAACTTTCCAGAATGTCATGAAATGAAATTGAAAAATTTTATTGGTGGAAACATTACTTTTACACTACATGTAGTAATAGTAAAATGCTAAAAATATAAAGTTAATGTTAGGCTTCAATAATACACTTACTGCAAGCTTTCTCTTTGGAATTTAAACTTTTTAATGTTTCAGGTCACACTATTTTTTACAAGTTAAGCAAGATGTTCTTGAAGGGAGGTTAAGATGTAATTATGAACAGGCGGTCTTACTCGCTTCCTATAGCCTGCAAGGTAAACTCGCTCTTTTGGGGAATAGATATGTGTTATTATCTTGGAATGTTAAATGAAATTGATTTACTAGCATAGGCTATGAGTATTTAACTAATTGTTCAATTAATTTTCATGACTAACTGTACAGAGTAACAAAAAAATTCATACAGCTTTTGAAGTCCTTAGGTTGTGTTGAGTTAGATAATAAATTACATTGTATTTGGTTGAATTTTAATTGTTATACTATATAAAACTGGGGTAATTTTATTTAAAAACTGATATTACGTGCCTTTGTAGCTGTCATTGTTTTCTTCCTTTATTATTACAGTACCACATTATACAGTTAGTACATAATGTGTTTTGTTTTTCAGCTGAATTTGGTGATCATCAACCTGAGAGACATACACCAGAGTATCTGAAGGATTTTAGACTTTTCCCTAAGGTAGGAATGATGCATCTGTAAGAGTTTTCATACCCAGGTTTCCTTCATCCTTCATATAAAAGTTTTTATAGAGCTAATTTTTTTTTTTAAGCAAGCTGTAAGTGAAGGTGAAGTTGGGTCCTTGTTGGAAGCAGTTGTGTGGCAGTATTCCTCTTTGACAGGTCTCGCCCAAGCATTGGCAGAAACCTATTACATCCTCGAGGCTCAGAGGTTACCTGGCTATGGACAGGAAACCTTCATTGCTAGAGTAAGTCATTACGTTGTCCAGAAATGGTAATTGTGGGTTAAGGATGCATTTTATTAATAAAAATTGCATGATACTTTCCCTATAATGTATTGAGAAATTAGTCTTTAAATCCATTAGTATACTTTTACTGAAATATATTAGTGTTAACCAGTCGCAAAATATTTGTCCTCCAGACAATAAGTCTAATGGGCTAATGTAGTGAGCGGCGTTCCTCAGGGTTCTCTATTGGGCCCCTTGCTTTTTCTTATGTATTAACAATTTAGTTGTCGGCCTAGTCAGTACAGTTTCAAAGTTTGCGGATGACACAAAGTTGGGTGGTAGGGCGATTAATGACGAAGATAGAGGTAAAATCCAGGAAGATCTGAATAAAATCGTTGATTGGTCAGTCACATGGTAAATTAGATTTAACGTCGATAAGTACAAAATTTTACATATAGGTTCGCGTAACGGTAATTTTGCGTATAGTATGTCAGGGAAGGAGTTGGCAAGCGTAGAGCAGAGAAAAGATTTACGAGTTATAGTTACTGGTGATTTAAAAGTGTCGAAACAAAGTACAGCAGCGGTCAATAAAGCGAACAAAGTGCTAGGTTTTATAGCTCGGAATTTTGAGTACAAATCGCGCGATATTATTGTTCCTCTTTATAAATCATTAGTTAGGCCCCATTTGGAGTACGCGATCCAATTTTGGAATCCGCATATGCGCAAAGATATAGACAAAATCGAAAGAGTTCAAAGACGAGCAACTAAGATGATTCCCGTCGCTTAGGTCGAAGTCGTATGAGGATAGGTTTAAGGAGTTAAAATTGACTACACTCGAGACTAGGAGGTTAAGGGGTGATCTAATCCAGTTTTTAAAATTATGAATGGGTTCGATAACGTTAGATAGAGATAGCTTTTTCGAAATATCTCAATGTAATAGGACTAGAAATAACGGGTGTAAGTTGACAAGTTGAAGGTTCGAAACAGCAGTTGCCAAAAACTTTTTTACGCATAGAATAGTAAATAAGTGGAATAGTTTGCCGGTAGAAGTAATTAGTAGCACGTCTATAAACATGTTTAAAAATGATTAGACGCATATGTTGATAGATTGGGTATAGTTTAAGGTAGTAAAATTAAGGCTTTGTGGTTCGGAACCCACGTAAAATTGTAGGTCCTCTCCGCCACCACGGAGGACATGCACAATACACAATTACGAACACAGGTAGACCAGCCATGAGTGGATCCTAGGGTCTTTGTTGGTCTGAAACATTATAACAAATATTCTTAAAGGAACAGTTTCTGTGTTTTCTTTACTAAGAAATTTAAATGTTTACAAGAGTGTATTTGATTATTAAATGTCATGAACCATTTTGTGGTGATTCATGGTTTCTCTTCATCTAGGATGAGAAAAGTAGTGAAGTTTATTTGGGGGCTTCTCTATTGGGCATTGTTGTAGAGCCTGCCTCGGGGGCAATGCAGACTTTCTACAGGTATGGAATTAATAAAAATATATTTATTACCCACAGCACTAAGTCATTTAGGTAGTCCCCACACTGAAAGAAAACCTTTTTCTAAAATCAGACAGTGTGACGAAAAATACTATTTGTAGTGGTAGTATAATTTCAGAGACCTTTGCTATTTTTGTATCAGATTTTGGATCCTGATCTTTTACATTTTATCAACACGAGTGTTTTATTTCAATGATGTTTGGGGTTGTTTAACCCCCCTTTGTAATATATAAGGTCATATGCCATAGGGAACTACAGCTTTTCGTGGAATTCGAATTTTGAAGTTTGAGCCGAAACTTGGAACTCGGGTCCCTTCAGTTTAACTGCCGATGGTGGTGGTGGTGGGGGGTTCTACCACTAAGCTCCCCTGGAATTTTTGATGATAAGAGCATTTAAGTAGACCCTGATTATTTCAAAAGCATGAGAATGGTTGTATGTTGCAGTTTGCCTTTTAACACAAGTAATTTGTAACAATTTACAGATGGAATGACATCACAAACTTGATAAATCACAAACGAAACTTTGGTATTGAGTGTTCTCGCTCGGATGAAACCGTTCATTTCTCCTTTGAGGAACCTGATGCAGCTAAATATGTGTGGAAAATGTGTGTGAAGCAGGTGGGGGAATTGTTCTAATGTGTTTCTGGGTTGTAACATTATTTGAAAACTCTATCCTATTTTAGGTTCATTGAAGAAGTTGAAATCGTCACTGTTCCTGTAGAGAAATTTGTAATTTTGAAACTAAAGAAAAAGTTTAATTTCTAGTTAGTAAACGAATTGCAAAGAAGTCTGTACAAAATTTGTTATATATTAATAGCCATCATGAGTCAAAAATGTATGAAGAGCATTCTAACGGCCTTAACTTATCCTGTGTTTTGGCCTGTCATGTATCAAGTTTGTTCAGTATGGAAAATTTAGATTTAAGAAATGAAATGTCTTCTACATCGAGCACTTGCCATTTTGTGAGCTGACAGAAGTCCGAGAAATGAACTCTCTCAAATTTTATGCCGTCATAAACACTAAAATAAAGTGCATTAAGTACAGTATTTCGTCTTCTATTTTAGTTTTTTACATTTTCGTAAAAATTATGTAATGCACAGCTACTTTGCAAATTATTTTAGAAATCGGAGGAAATTTATTTTTTTGCAACTTAAGCTTCTTTAGGCTCAGAGTTTGAGTGGAATCACATTATTGAACTTTGAATTTCTTTTTAGTGTTGGAGTTGTCAACGGTAAAGTATATGAATTTTAAAACTTAGATCATTAAAAAGAAACACATTTTCTATTCTTTATGGGGGATAACACGACGCTTGAATACGAGACCGAATACATTCAAATCCTTTACGCACACAAAGACAGAGGGATCATCATCATCATCGGGAATAAAACACCACCCAAACCTCCGGAATCCAGTTTATAGTTTACTTTTCATGACACTGTTAGGGATATACTTTCAGTGGTACGTCAGGTTAGACCAACGTGTCTCCATTTACATACACACACACCACAAACAGCTTCCATTCCCCTCTGTTCCCTCATTAACTGTCGTGCCACATTTGTATGAACTTCATGTTTATTTATACATTTACTGATTAAATTTCTCCCATACTTTACGCTGTTTTTCTCTACTTCTCTCACCTAAGCGTTCGCTAATATACACCTTTTTCACAATTCTCTCGTTATAGATTCTCTCGACATAGCAAACTATCCTGTATTATCTCCACTGACTTTTTTACTTCACTCCTTAGCCGAACGTCCTCATTTCTCACCCCCGTTTTGCATCAATCAGGCTTCGTAAACTATCTTGACTGCTCTCGCTTTTGATGGTAAATTATCACGCCAAATAAGCTTCGTATCCATAAATACCATTTACACCTTTTCCTTCTTATTTAGTTTCCTAATCCGCTGTTTCTCCGCAAACACTTGATGAACACCTCCTTTACCTTCTCTTAAGCAAATTTTGTTCGTCTTCGACCAAAGGGTCCGTATTGTTATGTTTTGCGCCATCAACGTTCTTCCATACATTTTTCCCAGCTATACTTAAAAGATTTGAGGGGTCGCGCGTCTTACGGTACCTAAGCGCCACCACAGGCGGAAATGTGTTTTTGATGGATATCACTATTTTCACCCTTCCTCTATCGCGTGGTTTGGGTTATAATGACCTTAGGACACGAAGTATGGTTGGAAACCTTATGAAGCGAACTACTTTTTTCACCTCTATCGCCAGCCAAAAGTTCGGCATAATAAGAAAATAAAAAATTAAAAGAAATAAATATAAAATATGAAAATCTATTCCAAAAATTCATCAACATCTTCATTAGCAGACTTAGAACTCTAATTTAGCCAAAAATGAACGTTCTAGCTCAATTAATAACGGAGATACTATTGCGAGAATATTGCTGAACTTTGGAGGCGATTTCTGGCGAATTTTAAGTTTGGCGCTTAGGTACCGTAAGACGCGGGACCCCTCATTTGTACTCATAATCTGTGCACTCAAATTCATTTTTATCCAGTGGTGCAATTACTCCTTCGCAGCCATCCAATCCCCCTTCCACCTACGCATTTAAATTATTCTGCTACATATAGCATAGTGAGCCTCGGAGACCTTGATTTTGGCTCGCTCGCTCTCTTATAAAGGGGGGCATATATTTGCGGGCACTCGCCCTTGGCCCCTCCTTTCTACACTTAAAAAAATCCCATCATTTCCTGCTCACTTCCTTTTTTTTTGAGCTTGTATACTGCTCATTCATCTTCCTCAAACTTGATAGATAGTTTTCCATTTCTTGTATAATAATTTCAATTTACATTTGTGTCCAAAACACTTACTACTGCCTTCTCTCTTCACTGGCATTGAGGTTAGGTTGGGTTAGGTTAATTAGCTTTTTAGATTAGATTAGGTTAATTAGTTTTTTAGCGATATGGATTTCAAATAGTCGGTACCTCGCTTATGCACACGCGTGTGTTGGGAGAGGGGTCTTGGTTTTCTTACGGAATCGTGACAATCTTTAGGATACGCACAGAGCCCATCGCGACACGAACATGCGTATCACAACATTAGCAGTGTCGCAGTGGCTTTTCTTTATAAATGCTATCTTTTATCATAAAAAAAAGCTTAATAGGTAATGGCTAGCAACTTTGATGAAGTATGCAAGTTATCCAATTGAAAACTTTAGGTGATTATGCTAGTTGCGGCCTTTTTATGTTCTTTGCGAATTCCTTGTGATAGACTTTTGGGGCGTATCTACATGCTAGAAGTTTGTAGTATTTTTAGGCTCTGATTGCTATTACTATTTGATAAGAAATTAGCTTCTCGTTCGTTCGTTTGCCAACTTAACCATTTTGGAGTCTATGAATCATTAATTAGATTTTACTTTACATTAATTTAGCAAGTTTCCTGAATTAGTGATTTCGGTGTTACTTAGATATTATAGTATCCGTAGGTTCTCCCTTCCCAGTTATTGGAAACAGTGTAGCGTTAACAGGATAACACTATCATTTGCTACTGCTGAATCATAGTTATAAAGACTGGTTATTTCTGTCTTTGAAAGTATACTGTAGTCAGTTAAATCCTTATTTCATTTACAGCACACTTTCTACAAAGGAAACCAGGATGTGTTAGAAGTCATGAGTGGAGGTATCGAGACGAGGAGTCTCGCAATCCCCGATCTCCAGAGCTCGGTCATGGCCTCCTATAAGGCACCTCATCTCATCAATTCGCCACCAGCCACTCACGAACTGGTAAGAAAGTTGTTGTTGTTTAAGCAGTGTTTTTAAGCCCCTCCTTCGTGGGTAAAAACAAAATATTCATCAGAACATCATTGGTCGTTCCATTCTCTGAAGAGTATTTTCTTATCGAATCACGGTTAAAACGAGTTAAATGACGCGTTTGAGACAAATCCTTCCTTATCGTAAGTTATTATGTACCCATAAACCCATACTGACTGTAGGATCTACTGTAAAATGTAGTCGAACCTTGACATTTCGAAGGAATCAAATTTAGGTTTCATCTGGAAGAATAAAAATAGTAATTTTAAGTTGATTTCAGTATGATAATGTTGGTCACGTTAGGAAATTACTCGGGATGGGATAGGGATGGGGAGTGTAGTGAGAGTGTAGTGCGACCTTGGTAGGTTTACTGAAACGCTATGCGAACCACAAAGAAAATAGGTTGGTTGGTGGTCCCTGAAATTAGTACATTATGTAGGTTAATTATTATGAAACTTTATCTTGCGTGCCTCAAGATAAACGTTATTGATACGTACGTCTTTGTGTCTAAATGAACAAAAGCCAATGATAGTCGCCAAAAAAAAAAAAAAATACTAGTCTGTTCCATAGAAAATTATGAGCAAGATACGAGTGTGCAAACATGGTAATTTTACACAGGCATATAATGATGAATACTGGGATTTAGAGGGTCGGTAAACTGATCAAGAATTTTGACACTATAAATGTATGGTAATTCAGTAATCAAATAGATATAAAGCTTCTCTTTCATCTGTAAAAAAGAAAGTCCAGACATGATACAATTCATAAAGCTTATTTTGCTCCTGTCATAGTTTTACGCACCATTAAAAAATGAGACGACGAAGAGCTGTAAAGAGTCTTGCATTTTAATAAATAATTATTAATCAACTTTAAGGAAATGGTATTCCTTTTGCTCATATTTTCTTTTTTATTTGCTGAAAAGTGTTCCTAGTTATGAATTCTTATTTTAGAAATCCAACCAAAGTCTCAGTGCGATAAAGCGTTCCATTACGAAATGTAACTTAAGATTCTAACCTAATCATAGTGCACGCAGGAGTAGTGAAGTTCCCTTTATTTTTCGACTTCACTTCAATCAGTTCACCAAAGAGTCGTGTAAGGGCAGACTTCTCCCTAACTATTTGAGAAAAGTATCTTTGATCCAGATGCATCATATTGTAGCTTATCTTCCGAGTTAAACATCGGTATTAGTCTTATTTTATTTCTTTTTACGAAAGGTGAAAGGTCCAACTCTTATCAGCGAACCCCTTCATGAGGACCTCGGTTCCAGGACATTCGCCTCCAGTTTACCTCATCTTGACCTTTCATACATGCCAAAGGTAAGTGGAAATCCCTTTTGTATTTGTTGTTTTTTATCTTAACCAGTTTTGAGTACATAAGCGGACTTTTGAAATGACTATACAACGATTATGGTATTCTACTGTTAGCTCAGCAGTTGTATTGGAATTAGTTGCAGCAGTGGATTACTATTCAAATGTTAATCATGTTTACACTTTTTTATTAGGTCTGTTATTGTTCTTTGTATTCTTGTATTTAAAATAAGTGAAACCACAGTTCGGGTTGTCATAAAAAATGGCGCTTAATTGGGATTATCATTTGGCGTAATAAGTTGATAGGACTGCTAACATCTGGAATGTCAGTGTAAATCATGTAGCCTGTTTCTTCGTATAAAGTGAAAAGCCACAAAGGGCCAATGTGCTTCAGTTCTCACTGTTTCCCTTTTACCATTTATACTTGATGATGGAAACGGCAGTTGCCAGTCAGTAAATAACGTATTTTATATTTTTTTCCTCGCAATTTTGTTGGAACTAGTTGCGGACGAGTTTCATGAAAATGCTGTTGATGCTTTGTTGGCCGTATATACCCACTGAATTGGGCATTTGGTGCATAGACGCATATAGTATTGTTCTTTAATTGGTGTGTGGGCGATTATTATTGTAGCGTTTTCGTATTCACTTGTACACACATTGCGTACATGTTTTGCCGTTTTCTTTCTATTTGGAAATTGAAGATGACACCGGATAGCTGAGATTGGTAAGATAGCTGCCTTATTTCCGATAGTGGTCGTAATTAAATTGCGTGTTTCTGGGTTTGAGTTAAAGCACTGCGCCCATCCCACAAAGGTACGTTTATGAAGATGATACTGAGATAACATTTGTATTTCCAGTCTGGCGACGTAACGACTCAGGGATCAGCCATGGAAACTTCTACGCAGCTCACCAATCACGACTCCTTCAACCTGATGACTCAATCCGGACTTTCAGTAAATGCGTCTCGATTCAGCATGAAACAGGTGAGGATTTGGAGAATTGGAAATCCTTGAAGGGGCCGTATTGTGTATTCCAGTAATTTGATCTTAAACGTGATGAATGAACAGATTGTAATCCAGGAGTTGCTTTAAATCAATAATAATAATAATCAGTAAGAAGAACCAGGAACTGGCACAGTGCTCAGGTCAGACTTGTTTGGCTCTTTGCATTAATAACTCTATTTTTGTTACGAACACCGTCGGGAGTCAAACCCCCGACTTCGGTGTCTTCACTTCGCTCATAAGTAATGGTGTTACCCACTGAACCACGGGCGCTGGTTAATAATAATAAGTAATGCAAATGATGATAATACATTAACGTAAGTTGAAACTGGTCTAACGATTTTAACTCCTTTCTCGTTAAGACTCACCCCCACTCCCACCAACCACAACCACAGTACGGTCAACCCAAACAAGATGTTTCCAACCACCATTTCATCTATTCTTCGGACCTCACTTCATCTACGAGACAGAGTGAAAGGAGGTAGGCATTGACTTTAAAACCTTAAAAGTTGAATGATTTAAGCAGTGAATAACCAAGTTAGTGAAGATTGGATTCAATTATTTTGAGAAGTCGTTTGAATAGCGATGACACGGCGCTTTGTCCGTTGTAAATCACCATTTACTTCCCAGTATGTGTACGTTAACGAGTTCATTCGTCACTGGAACGTTGTCTTTTGGTCACTCGTCAAGTATTTTAAGAATATCTTTAGATTCGGTTTTGTCTGTCCAAAAAAAAAAAAATAAAAAATAAAAAAGAAATGTTCTGTCATAGTTAAACACTCGTCTTACTAGCATTGTGCAGGACGAGCAGACTGTCTCGTATTTGAGGATTAAGGTAACAGGAAGCTAAAATGATAAAAGTAAGCACTGTTTTAAAATTACCAATAAGTGGAAGAGTTTTGAATGAACACCAGTTTCGGAGTTTCTCATTATCAGAAATAATAATGATGAAATTTTAGTTAACATAATTGTTCTATTTTTTAGTGGTGTACCGATTAATCGGTATCGGCAGAATCTGCCATTTTTTGGCATCGGCCAAATTTAGCCGATTCTCATACCGATTTTTTTTTAAAAATTTTCATTACAAAACAACATCTATATTTATAGAAAATTGAACATACAGAAAACGCTATTGTTCGTAATTTATATTAATCTCGAAGTGTAAATTATATAAAAATATTTTATATTCACGAAAAAGGCGAAGCTTAATAAGTTAAGTTTACCCATAAATTTACATTTTCTCTAACTAGTTAATCTCTAAATATTATGAACTACTTTAATCTCTTACTCTATATTAATAATGATTTTATATTAAGTTGTACTTTATAATTTATATATTAAACCATCTTATTATGTTGACCTTATTTTAAGTATTTTAATAATTTTATAAACTCAAATTGTATATCCATTTTTTATTCAAATAGGCCACCAGGGTCTTGAAATTTTAATGAAAAATTATTATTGTTTACATTGTTGAGGAAAGAAAATGTCTTCAACATAAGGAAAAGTAATTACTTTGAATATTGGTATTTAATTTATGAAACTAAAGTAAAATTATTTTATAATTTTATTGAGTAATAAAACTACTAATCATCATTTCAGTTACGGTATGCAGGTAGCTCTCGTTATACGCGGTACCACTTTACGCGGAATCGCTATAACACGCTAAATTATTTAGGGAACTAATTCATTTTACGCGCTGCGCCCGCAACCTCCGCGACCTTCTGCGCGAACGAACGAGTTTGAGCATGTGCAAACGCTTGTTAACTCTCCCCCTTTTGGAACCTGTTTGACCACTGCGTGTCGTTTGGGCTGCCCATTCGTGTGTTGATCCCCGCGATGCGCTGTTGTCTAAATATTCGCTTTCTTTTCTGGTAATTACGATGAAATAGGATTAAATATTATTTTTTAAGTTACTTATTATGTCGAATTGATTCTACGAGTATTATGATGCACCTTTATTACTATTTGACTTTGTTTTTATGGTTAAATTGACTTATTATAATGTTTCCTCGGTAGCTACGCGCCGCTCAGGAACATAGCGCATTTATAACGTTAAGCCTATGGGAAATGAAGATTATTTTAAGCGGAATCGCCCTACGCGCTGTTTTCTATGAACGTAACCCGCGCGAAAAACGAGAACCACCTGTATGAGAAACAAATTTTAGGGCCATATATTGTGGAGTGAGCTAAGAAAAGCATTTAAACAAAAATGAAATTTTAAAATATGAAAATTGAAAGTTTTCACATTAGATTAGTAAAATTTATGAAGGGAATTACTTTTTTAAAATCGAGGCAAAGAATCGGTATTGGCAGTTTCGTGGCATCGGCATCAGTAAATTCTGGAATCGGTACATCACTACTATTTTTGAAATCTAGTCGCAAACCGTTTGTTACCCAGACGAAATACAGTATTGAGCAAGGAATTTGCAGATCACCCTTATGCCAAACTACAGACTATTCTAGTTGATTCCGAATTGCCGAATGTAATCTATTTAGCATTTCTTCGTAGTGAAATTAAATTTTTATTTCAGTAGCTTTAGAGGGTCCCATTTTTTCGACTTGACTTCTCCGCAACTCTTCAAGTTTGTCTGACCGCCTCATTCGTTAATAATCAGGAAGCTTAGAAACTGGCACAGGGCTCGAGCCAGTTAATGTAACCCATTTCGTTAATGTCAGTTTTTTTATTACCAGCACCATCGGGATTCGAACCCCCGACCTTGGTGTCTTCACTTTGCTTATAAGGAAATAGTATTACTCACTGAGCTACAGGCGCTAGCTGCCTCTTTCGTTCGTCTGCATTGATATTCTGGATTACACCGATATTCAAGTAAAAGTGGGACATCATGATTTTTGTATGAAATTTACTTCGTTAAATAAAGTACCGCAAGATTTTTTTTTTCCAAAATCAAGGAAATTTGACTCGGGTGTTGCGCAGGTAACAAACTTGATGAGTTTGATTTTGACGCCAGAATAGTAGTGCTTTTCAATTAGGTTTTTTTTTACATACTGTAGCGACTATTTAAGATTTTTTTTGCGTTGGAAAATCTTCGGAATTGAGAGAGTTCTCTTTCGAACCCATTATCATTGTTAAATAAATGCAAAATTACTTTGGTTGCCTATTCATGTATTTGTTTTGTCATTATGATAGCCTAAGCTATTTTTATTTGGGGGTTCCATTCATAATCCTGTCACTCTTTTGGGCCTTCATTATGTTCTGGGTTTTAGAGTCTTGTGTTCCCTTCCGTGTTCCTTTTATGATCTTGCTTAGTGTAATTAATTATAATTAAGATAAGATCAAGGGTATGATCTTTTCTATTTATTTCGAATCAGTATCTCAAGCAAGAATAATTGATGAAAAAAAAAGTCGCTTTTTGTGTTCAGATAAGATCTCTGTATTCATTCCAGATATGGAATGAATACGGAGTATTTCTTTGCTTTCTTTTCGTTCATCAGAGGTGAAAATGAAAATGCTGCAATCACACATTTTCTGCTGTTTCATCAGTCAGGAATAAGCATTTGTTTCTCTAATTCTCTCTGAATTCAGTATATTTTGGATTGACATTAAGATAACTATATTGTGTTAACTGAAAGTTGTTTTTGACTGAATATATATGGGGGAAGCGTAAGACGAGATGAATACGTGGATAATTTTTATGAACAACAGAGCTCTGCTGCCGCAGTATAGACCAGCGCCAGACTACGAGACAGCCCTTTTACAGAAGTATGGTCCTGGGGTCAACTCGAGGCTCCAGACCACAGTCCTCTACTCGTCCCAGCCAGAAATTTCAACACCGAATAACGATGGTGGAATGAAAGACAAGGAAAGGGAAGGTGAGACTGAAAGCATGAAAGTAGCTAACGACTTGATGTTAATAAATCTTTATATAGTAAAACAGCGCTTCCAGTATCGTGTGCCTTGAAGTCAAACTTTCTTTTAGTTATTCTAGCTTTACATTACCTTCAATTTCTGTTCATTATTGACGAAAAAGATGAGTGATCTTCATTATCATTAATGAAGATCACTCATTCCTCCTCAAAAATCAACCTTATTGCTCCAAATATTTTACTCTATTTTAAACGTATATCGTAAATCCAAAAATTCTGGTTGAAAGGTGGTGGAGGAGGAATTCAACCCGCAGCCTACAACCAATATAACGCTTACACCGACATTAGTAACTACACGGACCAGACGCCGCAGCAGCAGCAGCAGCAGCAGCAGCAGCAGCAGCAGCAGCAGCAAAGATTGAACCCCGTGCTGATGCCAGGAACATTACATAACACTTACAGGTAAGGAAATTCTTAAATGATTAATCTCCAAAGAACTAAATTATACGCAAAAACTGGGCGGTTATTCATTCCTTTAATTTTATCGGTCTTTGGAGCAAAACAACTGCGGGAGGTCAAGTGTGTTTATCGCGATCAGAAGAGAATTGAATTGCGGAACAAATTCTTTATAAGTTACTTGAATACGAACTGACCCGCAACTCCACTCTGCAGCAGGATACGTTACTGACATAAATGGTTTTCAGGGATTAACGTACATGAATATTCAGTTTGTTCTTCGTCCACCAGAGGGCGATGAGACGGGCGATAACGCCACCAATCGGGGGGAAAATAAGCCGCGTTTAAGAAGGGACTGGGTTGAGCCAAATACATTACGCACAGCGGGCTCGTCCCTCCTACTCTCTCCATTTCTCAGACTTGGCTTGGGACAGTCTATGGTTGGGTTTATTTATGCAGTTTTGGAAAAAAGTTCGCTCAGGAACCTGAAATTTCGAAAAAGAAACAAAAAATTACGAAGTAACGATTGGGTTTTGTTTTTGAAATTATATTAAAATATACGAACAGAGAAAGTATGGCCAATTAGTAATTTTTTTATGCTTTTAAAAAATTATTTGTAGACGAACTTTTTTCTGAAACCGTACATAACTTTATTTTAGGTTGTATGGAGTTTCCAAGGAGATTCTTCTTAAGTAAAATGTTACAACTTTTGGAAGTAATTGCTAATAAGTTGAGAGATGGCATATTAAGGCTTAATTAACGACACCGACCAGAAGGTGGCGGAGTTGCATGCAGTACGGTTTGTGGGTGGACGTGGACTTGGACATGGACGTGGCCACTAAGGTCCGACGCAGTCGGCGTCGATTGGTATCTCGCTCAAACTCAGTCTACGTGTTGTGGATTTGAGCTGATTTCGAGAAACGGATTTATTCACATTGGACTCCGCATAATGAATTAGAGTTGATAAAAAGGAAATATTAATTCTGATTTGGAACCTGTCATTGAGATGCCAACTAGGTTTTGATGAAATCTTATCACGTTTATCACGTGTATTAATTATGTATTATTCGAAAATAAAAACCCACTCTGATAGACAGTTTCCTAATCGCCTTTTTCATTCGTTTTTCGGTTTATAAGTTCTGTATAATAAACAACAATGTAATAACCAATGTAATAATAAATTTATAATTTCTGTAATAAATAATTATGCAATATTAAATGTAATAAATTTAATAATAAATGTAATAATTATGTAAAAAAATAAAAAAAATAATAATCTGTATGTTTAGAACAGGAAGATAGTTTCAAATTTGTGCGAATGTACTTAATGAAAATGTCCTTCGGTGTCGGGAGAATGGGATCTAACCTAGGTGCGAATTTCTTAACGGTCGGTCCCTGGACTGTTTTTCCCTCTTGTTTTGGTTCATTCGTTTTTCTGTATCCACCCGAGGAGGATGCCAGTGGGCGTCGAAACTGTTGTGGAAATAAACTCTGTCTATTAGAGTGGGTTTTTATTTTCATATTTTGACCTTCACGTAGAAAAAAAAAAGTTTTTTGCATTTATTACGTATTCTTCATTTGTAGTCAGTTTACGCCTTAGAAGTATTTTCTCTGTGGAGGAGAAAGATTCTTTAATAAATATTTTTGGGCTATGTCGTGGCCTCGTCGCAGCGCACCTCTCGTTAGATCAGCGAGGGTAATCGACGTCGGCTCTGTTTAGGAGTTGGGTAGGTGACCATCATCCTCCGCGTTCAGATGATGTAGCGACCCGTAGGTGGTTCGAATCTCGCTTAATAAAAAAAGCTGTAGGTCTCTTCCGTCACACGAGTGACTTTCGCTGATGTGGATGGGGGGCTAAGCGTAAATGTCTTTTAATGATATTAATTTTAGCTATATTTTTACCTCAGAGATTAAAGCATTTACAATGGCGGAAAATAGTTTGAGAGAAACTACTTCGTTCATCAAAAACTCCAAAATTAATTATTTTTAATTCGTATTAACCTTTCATGCTTGAATTATGATTTTTTTTATTTTCCTGTTCAGCCAAAATAACCTCTAATATTCAGATCGTAAGGTTCAAAATCGATTGTCAAGCTCATGTTGCCATATGGCAACGGTCGGCGTTAACCTTAAGTTTAAAAACAAACGCAAAATCATTATTAAGAAAGACTGCATTACGTAAGGTATACGGTATTAAATAGGTCGAGGGAAAGACATTCGATTGTATATTTAGTGGTAGGTAATGTAACCAAAAATACAGGATGTTCATAAATTATATTTACAGATTAAAATTAAAAGATTTGTAAATATATTTATGGACACCCTGTACTCTATCCGAGTATGCCATTGGCAATCACTAGAACCTTCCAGTTTTAAAAAGTTCTTGACCTAAGTAAGAAAATTCTCGCAACTATTGACAATATTCGGTAGTTTTGAAGACCAACAACATCCGTAATTCGTTCCCAACACTGTCGGGGTATGTTCGCCCGGAAGGGTCACGTGAGCCCGAACATTAATAGTACGCGTGCCCGGCCCAACCTAACCCAGGCGCTAGCAGCCGGGAACGAACCTAGAGCCTCACCGCCCTTTGTCCGACGCCGAAACCACTTAAGCTACCGGGAGCTCGAGTGTTGCGGATTTTAATTTAGTTTCGGTGAAAAAAGTTCGCCTATAAACCTAAAATTTTTAAAAAGCATAAAAAAATTACTAATTAGTTTTGGTTTTGAAATATTAGTATTGTTAACAAAGAATAAAAAAATCCAGAGAGAAAACGGAATATCACCAATAAGTAATCTTTTTATGGTGCTTAGAAATTTTCTAGTCGGACTTTTTTCCGAAACTGTACTTCCTGTTCTCTCGACCATGATCACGACGTTAAAATATTTCATTTAGATTTGTACAGTATATACAGGGTGTTTGAAAACTTTCTGTACAAATTGTAATGGGGGATAGGCAACACCAAGACAAACCCTTTTCGTCTATAAGTGTATGTCCGCTGACGTCACCATTCGGGGCGAGAGGGCGCCGCTGCAATTGGCTAAAAGGTGAAGTGGGCTAGACTCGCGCTTGCCGCGGGCATTCTTAAATCGGACGTAGTACGCGTAACATGGAGCGCTTCACGACTGCTGAGATGGCTGACATGCATATGGTGTATGGGGCTGCCAATGGAAACGGAAGAGCTGCTGTGAGGTTGTACCGACAGCGCTTCCCAAACAGACGTGTGCCAAACCACCAAACGTTTGCGCATTTGCATCGGCGACTGCGAGAAACTGGAACATTCCATGCAAACATGCATGACACTGGTCGGGAGAGAAACGTGCGCACTCCTGACATGGAAGAAGAAATCCTACGGCGATTTGAGGACAATCCAAGCGCAAGCACGCGAGGTGTTGCACGTATCCTCGGTGTGAACCACGACCTGGTCTGGAGAGTGTTGCACGAGCAGCAACTTGCCATGGACGATACCCGCCCAAACATTGACGGCGAACCGTTCTTGATGAGCATGCACCCGTGTAGCATGTGGATTTGCGTGCGCCCACACGTGAGAATTGTGCATGTTAAACACACCCTCACGTGTGAAACAGGCCTCATCTGAGAACAGCACATAAGCCGGAAAAATAGGCTGCACCGCTGTCTGCTGCAGAAACCAGCGTGCGAATTCCACACGAAGAGGGTAATCCCGAGGTTGTAATGCCTGGACACTCTGACGATGAAACAGATGTAACTGCTGCTCGTGCAACACACACCAGACCAGGTCGTGGTTCACCGAGGATACGTGCAACACCTCGCGTGCTTGCGCTTGGATTGTCCTCAAATCGCCGTAGGATTTCTTCTTCCATGTCAGGAGTGCGCACGTTTCTCTCCCGACCAGTGTCATGCATGTTTGCATGGAATGTTCCAGTTTCTCGCAGTCGCCGATGCAAATGCGCAAACGTTTGGTGGTTTGGCACACGTCTGTTTGGGAAGCGCTGTCGGTACAACCTCACAGCAGCTCTTCCGTTTCCATTGGCAGCCCCCATACACCATATGCATGTCAGCCATCTCAGCAGTCGTGAAGCGCTCCATGTTACGCGTACTACGTCCGATTTAAGAATGCCCGCGGCAAGCGCGAGTGTAGCCCACTTCACCTTTTAGCCAATTGCAACGGCGCCCTCTCGCGCCGAATGGTGACGTCAGCGGACATACACTTATAGACGAAAAGGGTTTGTCTTGGTGTTGCCTATCCCCCATTACAATTTGTACAGAAAGTTTTCAAACACCCTGTGTAATATATATATATATATATATATAATATTTAGGAGAAATCCAATGACAAGGAGGAATGTAAATGCCATGAAAAGTCTTCTTTAATGCGCAACGTTTCGAGCAATACGCTCATCATCAGGCTAGATAATAACAATATGAAATTAGAATCAATAAATAAATGTGAACAAGACAAAATAATTTCTATAAAAAGACTAAAAGAAGAGGGTTAAATTCAAAGTTATAAAAATTTACGTATAAAATTACAAGAAATTTAAAAGCTATTTTTAAATTACATATAGTAAATTTGAAATTAGTACACTGGAATAATTAACACTAATACAATGGAATAATTAACACTACGAACCTTTCAATGCTGGTTCCGAGGCACGAGTAATTTAAAACAAAACAAAACAGGAAACAAGCTATGGGTTGGGCGGTTGGAGTTATAAGTTAGGGGAGGGGGGTTTATAAAAAATTTAGAGGGACAGCTGAGGAATCCACGTTTAGAGAAGGGGTCAATGTTTTAATATAAAGAGATTCCAAAATTTTAAGTGAGTTAGGACAAGAATTACAACCGAGAATTTTAAAATTATCTAAAGTGACATCAGTTTTACATTTTATACTGTGTTCCCGAATACTGGAGGCTTCTTTTTTATTTAAAATTTTACCTGTTCGGCAACTTATTCCCATATGCGAATAAAATCTAGTCCTGAGGGAGCGCACGGTGCTGCCAATGTAAGTACCAAGGAGACACCTTGGGCAGGTAAATAAATATACAACACCGCTACGCAACGAATCAGGAGTTCGATCCTTCGCTGAGAAAAAGCTACCTAAAGACATTTTGTTAATAAATATAATGCGAAAATCAGTATGTAATTTTATATGTAAATTTTTATAACTGAATTTAACCCTCTTCTTTTAGTCTTTTTATAGAAATTATTTTGTCTTGTTCACATTTATTTATTGATTCTAATTTCATATTGTTATTATCTAGCCTGATGATGAGCGTATTGCTCGAAACGTTGCGCATTAAAGAAGACTTTTCATGGCATTTACATTCCTCCTTGTCATTGGATTTCTCCTAAATATTAAATTGAAGCTTTGTAGAAGCAAACCGCATGACTATATATATATATAATATATATATGTGTGTGTGTGTGTGTGGTTTTTTTTTTAACTTTCTCTCTTGTAAAGGTTTAGAAATTGATTGGGTTGGTATCAAAGTTCAGTAAATGTTTATACCTCGGGTTAGTCTAGAAAAGAAAAATTTTACTCTATAATTCAGGGGTGGCGGCGAACCTTTTTACAGTCGCGTGCCAAAAAAAAAAACATGTAAACTATAATAAAAAAAATTTGCGTGCCCGCCAAAGTTTCTATATATTACATCAAATTATAAACATTGTCTAATTATTTTATACTCGTTATTGCATTTTGCTTCGGCTTACCGGACAAATTTGACCGCGTGCCCAAATGGGCACGTTTGCCATAGGTTCGGCACTATTGCTCGATATAATAGCTTATATTTTGAAACTTCACCCATCTGCATTTTTTATATATAATATATATATATTTATACACACACACACACACACACTCACACACACTCACACACACTTTTTGTTTTTTCACAACTCCAAATATCGAGATGATAATTTCGGAATAGAGAAGCTTCGATTTCAGAAGACGAATACGTCAACAAAGGATGCCGTTTTAAACCAGAAAATAATGGTTCTGATTTTTTATTATTATTATTTATTAGTATTATTAGTATTATTAAAATGATGCTTCTATAATTAAAAAAAAATAAAAGATACCTTTTATAAATTTAAAAATGGTAAGCGCGTTTTGCTATTTCTACAACGTCTCCACGAATGTCGTATTTCGGAATCCTTTTTCGTTCGTTGTACAAAACGTTCTAAAATTCGATGAAGACTCTTGGTTTCGAGTTGTTAACGAGTTGTGTCGTCTTAAAAGATGTGAATATGACGTTATTCTCGATTTTATGTTACCCCAGAGCTACGTTTCCTCGATTTAATGCGCAGGCATGATTTTCTACCATACTTTCTTTGAATTGGATTGAATAACCTTTATTGATAAGGGAAGTAGTTTTAAAATTTTTGTTTTTTGTTTAAAGTAAATATTTGTTAAATTGGACTTTTTTAAATTATTTTTTTGGCCTTTAAGCTTTAGGCATTACTGGGTTCAGTTGAGCCCTTGGCTCTTTAGAGATTTGGTTCGATTATGACGCCTTTCTGGCGTTTTAACGAGTTAGTTTCCTTTTTAATGGGTTTGAAGTGGTATTCTCACCTTCGTCTTGTGGATGTAAAGGACGGGAGTCCCGACATTCCCCCGGGTATCGCGGTACATTCTCCCTCCTCGCGCTTAAAGGGATTGGAGATTGGGCTGGAGTACCATGTTTTGGAAAGTACCTTCCCCACGAACGATGCGGAGCTCCTCCGTCTTAATTAGCTTGCCTTCGGAAGTGTTTGGCCACAGCTGGCATATCATACATGGACACGCACGATTTTGCGTATCGCAAAATAAATATTGCATTTGTGTGTTCCCATTGTTGCACTCGAGATTTGAATGTAATGCTGCTATCACCTCGAGTACACGGGGATTTAATACGCAAAACACCTCAGGACGAGAAAAAGTGTGTTCCCTCGGGTCTTGAAATACTCGTTAAGTTGTATAAACATTTACCTTGTCGCGTGATAATAGTGCCCTTGCCTTCTACTCAAGAATAAGTAAGGAGTCCAAATTCTGTCGGTGAAATTATGCAAAACGTGCGTGTTGATGCATGAAATCCCTATATATATATATATATATATATATATATATATATATATATATATATATATATATATATCCGCAAGGGGGTTCTAAGCTCGTGCTCTTGAGTGCTCTTTGTGCTTGTTTGTACGTGCTTGTTCCTGGAGGTTTCACGTGCGCCCTCCTGGCCCTAGCACCCAAGGATGATGGGGCTCGACCATGCAGTCCTTGTCATCCTTGGTTTTTTTCCACTTCGACTGTCCCCTCCACCCTTTCTTTTTCCTCTGTCTTTCCTCTTACTTTTTCTTTGTTTTTTTGCCGAGATATGCCCTTTTAAATAGAGGCGAATCGGTTCCTCCTGAACTTTAAAAAATTAAATAATATATATATATAATATATATATATATATATACACACACACACACACACACACACACATTTTAACTGCAAACAGCACACAGTATCATTAATGTAAAGAACGACGCTTGTGTAGAAGAGCGTTCCGCACAAGATGAGGAGGGAGAACGAACAAGTGAAAAATGAGGTACCACCCAGGAATCGAACCCGGGATCATCCGATTGCCGGTCAGATATGCTATCTACTACACCATGGACCTCGATCAATCAGAAGTTCGTTCTCCCTCCTCATCTTGTGCGGAACGCTCTTCTACGCAAGCGTCGTTCTTTACATTAATTATACTGTGTTGTTGTTTGCAGTTAAAATGTATATATATGTACGGCATGCGAAGGTGCCCCCTCAGGGCATTGGTTTCTGCTCGTATGTAGGAGAATTACGACTTCTGATTGATCGAGGTCCATGGTGTAGTGGATAACATATCTGACCGGCAATCGGATGATCCCGGGTTCGATTCCCGGGTGGTACCTCATTTTTCATTTGTTCGTTCTCCCTCCTCATCTTGTGCGGAACGCTCTTCTACACAAGCGTCGTTCTTTACACACACACACACACACACATATATATTATATATATATATATATATATATATACACATGTACAGGGCTATTCAAAATGATTCATCCGATTTCAACTGAGAATACTTCCGTACCTATCAACCGTGCATCAACTGGGCATACACCACATGAAAGAGGAAATCTCCGAGTTTTACAAGATCACCGCGAGAGGGCTCCAAAGTCACGCCGTGGCCTAGCCTAGCAACAAACAGTCAGTGTGAAAATGGCGTCCGCACAGCAGAAGGCGTTGTGTGTGTTGCAGTTTTGGAGCTGTAAATCGGTAGGTCGCCGGATCTTACACCGTGGTGACTTCTTCCTTTGGGGGTACGTTAAGGATACTGTGTACGTGCCACCGTTGCCCACATCTTTGGATGAGCTCCGAACTCGCATTGTTACTGGCGTAGAGTCAGTGACAACGGACATGCTGGAGCGAGTATGGGAGGAATTCGACTATCGTGTCGACGTTGCTCGTGTAACTAGGGGAAGTCACATAGAGCATTTATGAGGTGAGAGACAAAATTTGGACAGTTTTTCTTTTGGTTGATGTATCACAAATCACACTGTATTTGTAACATTAAAAAATATTCTCATTTGAAATCAGGTGAATCATTTTGAATAGCCCTGTATATATATATATATACACATATATACAGGACGGGAAATAATGAACTAACCGACGATCCAAAAGAAATATCTGATACATTGAGAGCTCAATATGAATCGGTTTTCAGTACCCCAAAAAGTGACAAAGCGATACCTGACATAAATGCATTCTTTGAAGAGGAATTGCAAGGAGAGTATATAACAGACTTTGAGTTTACACCAGAAGATGTAGCGAGAGCTATAGAACAAATGAAACTACATTCAGCTGCAGGTCCGGACAATTGGAACGCATTATTGATTAAAAACTAAAAATGAAATAGCTACACCTTTATACTGGATATGGAGAAGATCCCTAGACACTGGGGAAATACCGAGCATCTTGAAAAGAGCAAACATTGTCCCTATATATAAAGGAGGGGACAGATCTCAAGCAAAGAACTATAGACCAGTGTCATTGACGTCCCACCTCACCATAGTATTTGAAAGAATAGTTAGAGAGAAAATTTATGATTTCCTGGAGACACGGGAAAGATTCAACGAAAATCAGCATGGATTCCGATCAGGTAGATCATGCCTATCACAACTAATAGAGCACTACAACAATATCCTAGATGCATTGGAAGGCAATGACAACTACGATGTTATATACACAGATTTTGCTAAAGCTTTCGATAAATGTGACCATGGTATAATAGGACATAAAATTAAAGACATGGGAATAACAGGCCAAGTGGGAAAATGGATCTACAACTTCCTTAGTGATCGTCTGCAGGTCGTCAAAATTCAAGGTATATCATCATCAGAATCGGAAGTACGCAGCTCAGTACCACAAGGGACAGTACTGGCCCCACTCCTGTTCATTATCATGCTAACAGACATAGACAGCGGAGTAAACAGCAATAGTATAGTAACATCCTTTGCAGACGATACAAAGATCAGCAGAAAAATCAGCGATGTACATGACGTGGAGGCCTTGCAGAGGGACACGAACAAAATATACAAATGGTCAGAAGACAACAACATGTCATTCAACGCCGAGAAATTTCAACTCTTGAGATATGGTAGAAAAGAAGAACTTAAACAGACTGCATATTATGCTTCAGATAGACAGGAATTCAGAGAAGCATGAAAGCGATTGATCTCGGGATAATAATGACAGATGATGCGAAATTCGAAACACAAAATCAGATAGCGATAAATAAAGCAAAAAGAGTCGCCGGACAGGTTCTAAGAACGTTCAAGAGAAGGGACAGGACAGTAATGATTCCCCTGCTAAAAACACTGATGATACCAAAACTTGAATACTGCTCAGTTTTGACGTCCCCATATAAAAAGGAAGAAACTAATAAACTAGAAGAAACGCAAAGGCATTTCACAGCCAAGATTGATGGCTGCAAAGAACTCAACTACTGGGAAAGACTACGTAAACTAAATCTGTACTCACTGGAAAGAAGAAGAGAGAGGTACATCATAATCTACATATGGAAAATGATCGAAAAACTGGTAGCAAACCTAAAACTAAACCCAATTACCATTCAAACAACACTGGAAAATAGGAAAGGCAGAATGTGTAGTGTTCCCAAATTAAAAGCACGACAAGGGACCTCCTCAACCCTGAAGGAAAATAGCTTGGTTGTCAGGGGGCCAAGACTTTTCAACCAGCTTCCTAAGGACCTCAGAAACGTAACGGGGGTCAAAGTTGAAGTCTTCAAGAAAAGACTGGATGCCTGGCTCAGGACAGTACCAGATGAGCCGGGCGTGCCTGGCTATGTACGGTGGAGAGCGCAAGAAAGTAACTCGCTCCTCCACCAGGCCAGACCTAGAGGCGGGGCCACCAGCTTGACCTCCGTGTGAAGAGAGACCAACACACGAAACAACATAAGGTTCATAAGGTAAGGTATAGGGTGGGGCACGGGAATCAAGTGTTTTTTGAATAGCTAGTAATCGGCCATTAGGAATGGGAGGGGCGTGCGGTAGGTAGCATTCCATTCCTGGGTTCATAGCATTTAACTTTAACTAACACTCACCTTTATCTTTCAGGTGCCATCATGGAGCAGTGGACGTTAGAACACCGCATGTTCGCGTATGATCATTTTGTTAGGAGTGGCGAGTCAGTGACAGCAGTTCAGCGTGCGTTTCGCCGCAGATTCAACATTCATCGAAATGACTCTGTTCCCGCTCGTGACACAATCTTACGTTGGGTTAACAATCTTCGAACAGGAGGCTCAATAATGAAAACAAAACCGAAGGGGCCGCAACGCACTGTGCGTACTCCAGAGAACGTTGAAAGGGTCAGACAAGCGATGTTGCAAAGCCCAGGCCGCTCTGCTCGGAGACATTCAGCTGCACTCGGAATCAGCAATCGTACGTTAGACGGATTTTGCATGAAGAATTACATTTTCACCCATACAAGTTAGCGATGGTGCAGGAATTGAATGTAAACGATTGCCCCCAACGACTGAATTTTGCACAGGAAATGCTTGCACTTTATGAGCAGAATGAAAACATGATGGTGGTAATGAGTGATGAAGCCCATTTCCACCTTAATGGGGCCGTCAACAATCAAAACTGTCGGTATTGGGCTGCTGAAAATCCGCGACAACTCCATGAAAAACCGCTGCATAGCCCTAAGATTACAGTTTGGTGCGCGGTGGGAAAGTTTGGCGTCATCGGTCCCTATTTCTTCGAACAAAGTGGGGTTACCGTTACCATAACATCTGGGCGTTACATTGAGATGGTGAACACCTTTTTCATCCCTGAGTTACGAAGAAGGCGTATTGCTCGTCGACATTTGTGGTTTCAGCAAGATGGGGCCACGCCACACACCGCCAGAGCGTCAATGGCTGTTCTTCGCCCCCTGTTTCCCAACCATCTCATTTCGAGATTTGGTGACATTGCATGGCCCCCTCGGTCCCCTGACTTGTCCACATGTGACTTCTTTCTATGGGGGTACCTCAAGTCACGTGTCTACGAGGACAAGCCCCGTACATTAGATGCATTGAAGGAAGCGATCCGTCAACAAATCATCCAAATCAACAGAGACCTGCTGGAAGAGTGGAGGCCAATTTCGTAAACGCCTTCAACAATGCGTCGACGGCCAAGGACATCATATGCCAGATATAATTTTCGGTACATGATTATTATGACATGAAATGCTATGTTTTACGAATGTTGTTCTACCAATATATTTTCTTTACAAAAATAAATATCATTTTCCTGATTATTCCAAAAACACTTGGTTCCCGTGCCCCACCCTGTATATAGGGTCGGCAAAAAAAAGGGAGAACTCGAACTTTGGCTGTAAAATCCAAGGTTATTGTCAGATTTAATATTTTTTTTCACATCCCACAATTAAGTAAATTTCCTATACGGTGAGCGGATTTCAAAGAAAACTAATGAAAATTACGGATTTATTGAACATTTCTTTATGCCACTGGAAATTCTTCATTTACACTACTACTGCATTGTATGTGCAGATAAAAAGTTACAAAGTACTCACATATGGCGCTACCTTGATGTTAAAAAAACTGCTCGATATGTTTACCACGAACTTCTACAACCTTTTCAGTCTAGGACGGAACTCATCTATGGCTTTATTGATTTGTTCTTGTGGAGCTCATCCCATTTTTTCAGAAGAAGCTGTCGTAAATGAGCGAAATTTTTTACTTTGACCCGATAAATTCTGTGACAAATTTTCCCGAAGGCCATAATCGACGGGATTTAAATCAGGACTGTTTGGTGGCCAAATTTAATACCACTACTTGATATTCTTTTGATATCTCCTGGTTTATCGATTTTCTTGAGAAGCTTGTCCAAACCGTCTGCAGTTGGCTTACGTTAATTAAAATCGCTTTAATTATCAACTTGAACCTACGATTAGCAAGATTTTTCTGGAATATTCGCCATAAATCCAATTTCTCGGCTAAAATGCTAAAAGATGGCATACAAACCATAAAATTACCTAGTACAGTAGTGAGTGACCTGGGCACTTCCGCAAACACTTCCGCAAACCGCAAATTCCGCAATTGCGGAAGATGTTTTTCGTTTGCGGATTTGCGTTTGCGGCAAAGTCATCGCAAATTAGTGAATTTGCGTTTGCGGCTTTGCGTTTGCGGCTTTGCAATCGCAAATCCGCAAACTCAAAATCACTTCCGCAAACGCAAAGCCACAAAACGCAAATTCACTAATTTGCGATGACTTTGCCGCAAACGCAAATCCGCAAACGAAAAACATACTTCCGCAATTGCGGAATTTGCGGTTTGCGGAAGTGCCCAGCTCTGAAATTTATTAAAATAATAATTAAACAGTACTAACATACTAAAATTTCGTGGTTCTATGTACTGTATTTGCTGAGATATGAAGGATTTAAAAGGTCTCTTTTTTAGCCGACCCGATATATATATACTGGTCAAAAAAAGAAACTCAATTAGCTTGCATATGGTGTAAAATTTAAGTTGTTAGTGGTATTATCACAGTTTCAAGATTATGGTTAAATGTTTGTTCAGATCTTTTAAAGCCACTTAGTGCATGTTTTTAAACCTGACTAATCCCGGCTAAGACGCCATTTTGTTACAAACAATAAACAGAGATTAAATTGAATGTATTCTTTATGAAGGCATGCATTTTTTCTTTGACACTGCCCGTTGAGAAAACCAAACTTTTTCCCGCGATTGAGGCATGCCACGACTCTCAGAGGTCAACAGAGGTCGTGCCTTGGGCATGTTGGATGCAGGCATGTCTGCTGTCCAAGTTGCACAACGAATGCATGTGCATCCCAGCACAATCTCTAGGCTTGTTAGACGGTACAATGCCACAGGAAGTGTTCAGGACCTGCCAAGACATGGGCGACCTCGTGTGACGACCCAACGCCAGGATCGCCACATTGTACTGCAGCACCTGCGTCATCGGCAGCGGAATGCTCGTCAGACAGCCAGAGAGACACCTGGTATCCACAACAACAGAATTAGTGACCAGACCGTCAGAAACCGACTCCGTAATGCAGGACTCCGATCCCGCAGGCCTTACAGAGGTCCTTTCTCACTGATGCAAGAAGGCAACGACGGCTGCAATGGGCCTATCAGCACCGTGACTGGACACAAAGAATGTGGAACCAAGTCCTCTTTTCTGACGAGTCTCGCTTCAGACTGTCCAATTCTGATGGCCGTGTCAGGGTATACAGACGACCAGGGAAGCGATACTCAGATGCTGCAGTAGTGGAGCATGACAGATGGGGAGGACCAAGTGTCATGGTTTGGGCAGGAATTGCCTTTGCTTCAAGAACTGAGCTGGTGGTTGTTGATGGCGCTCTGACTGCCCAGCGCTACAGGGATGAGATTCTTCACCCACATGTTCTTCCATTCATGAGGCAACATCTAGAATTGGTGCTCCTGCAACAGGACAATGCCAGACCTCATGCAGCCAGGATAGTGCAGGCGTACCTGCAGGGACAACAGGTGCAGACCTTACCATGGCCAGCCTTCAGCCCAGACATGTCACCGATAGAGCACGCATGGGATGAACTTGAACGGCGAGTTCGCAGACGTCAGCATCAGCCGCAGAACATCAGGGAACTGACCAATGCAATTATTGAAGAGTGGAGGGCCATCCCTGTTGCTTTCCTGCAGAGACTGTTGAGGTCGATGAGGGCCAGACTCCAAGCCTGCATTGTGGCTAGGGGTGGCCATACGCGTTATTGACTGTTTGTTATGTTAAAGAATCATTTACTATATACTGAGTCCTCATGTTTATTAATAAATCTCAAAAATTGCGTTTCTTTTTTTGACCAGTATATGATGCAAACGCACAAGGAAAAAGAAAAATGATTCCAAGGCCTTTCGTGTATTTAGAAGTACACCTCGTCAGGGAATGAAGGGAGAAGGCGAGATGACAAAAATATATACAGCGGGACGGAAAAACAAAAAGATTAGCACATAATTAACAAGAGTTAATGAGAGGCAAGAGGAATTTTAACAGGATATTGCCAATTTTATACATTCCCGCACTGTTATTGAAATTATTTTTAAAATGGATAAATGCACATTCTAGAATATTCCTTTCAATTATATCTGTTTTTAACGAGCGCTTCAGAACTATCCCACTTGATACTATGATTACATCTATACATATGGTTGAACAATGCATTAGAATTATTTGCTGTTCTACACGCATATTTATGCGTTTTACCTTAATATCTAACATTTTACCCGTTTGGCCTATAACTACATTGATACCAATTGCTTTAAGTAAAGTTGGAAGGTATTGAAAATTAACATGGTAAGGTAGGCTAAGGATATTTTTACGCTCAAATTCCTTATAGTGAAAAAGTCATCCCAAAATCCCTGCTTCGAAGACTATACCTTATGTTGGACGGCACACCGTTTGGTGACACCGAAAGAATTACTTTAAAGAAAAACATTAATATAACCCGCATCGAATTGAAGAACGCCTTCAGAGAGTCCGAAGTAAGAAGAGATATATATATTTTTTTCCACCGTTCCTCTTGTTTGGAAGAAGATGCAGAACTCAGAACAGAAAATTAAACAATAAACTGGACGATTTAATTTGCAATAGTTACTGGACTAAATAAAGTGATTTTAGTAATATTGTTAACTTGTCCCATGAGCTAGACTTCAATACAAAATGTGCGTTAGGTTTTGGGTTTGGATTTTCTGTCCCAAAAAAGCCCAGCCGTTTACTGATTGCCAAGTCTTTTATCAATTTTGAAAAACATAGTAATATATCCGAAAGTGAGGTGACTTTAGCCATAGGTTGTGTGTGTATAGTGCTTTTAATACGAGGTATGAATCGAATTATCCTTTGAGGTTTGAAAAAGTTCTAAAAACTCTTAAAAATAACGATTCATTACATATTACTAAAGCGGACAAATCTAATTCGATCGTCATCATGGACAAAAACAGTTACATTGAAAAGATGAATACTTTATTGAGTGACCGTGATACGTACAAACCTCTAAATAGAGACCCACTGGAGGATGTTAATAAAATGTTTAACAGAAAATTAAGAGAAATATTAAAAAATAACTATGATGGGCTTTCTAAGCAGTTTCTTAGTATCAATCCGTCACTACCATATTTGTACGGTTTAGTAAAAACACAAAATTAATAATCTCATGAGGCCTATTGTTAGCTCAGTAGGCTCCGTAACCTATAAGCTATCTAAATGCTTAGTTAGTTTATTAACGCCGTTAGTTGGCTCTATTTCCAAGTCACATATTGTAAATAGCATGGATCTTATTGACAAACTGAAGTTTCCTAATGACCCTAATTTCAAACTGGTAAGTTTTGATGTATGCTCGTTATTCACAAAAGTCCCTGTTGATGACGTACTTGATTTTTTAAAAGATAAGATCTCTAAATATTATTTCCCTGCTCAACAAAACATTCTTATTGAGTTAATTAAGCTTTGCGTCAAAGATTGTAAATTTCAGTTTGAAAATAAATTTTATGCTATGTCGTTTGGATTGGCGATATCCCCCTCTCACTTGTATTAGCTAACTTATATATGGAATTTTTTGAAAACAGAATTTTGCCTACATTGTTAATTTTAACCTTGTTATGTTATGCCTTTGGCTTAATAATTTGGATGTTGACTTATTTCTTGGTAGGCTCAACAATTTAGTCCCATCTGTTAAGTTCACGGTTGAAAAAGAAAATGATGGAAGCTTATCTTTTCTGGATCTAAAAATTCGGAGAGGCTTTAATCAGTTCAAATTTGAAGTTTATCGTAAGCCTACTAATAATAACTTTGTGCATTTTTATTCTGACTATCATCCTTCGATTAAATCTTCTATTTTCTCTGCTATGTTTCTTAGAGCATTGAGAGTTGTTAGTACTGAATTTTTAGATTCCGAGTTATGCAATATCATGAATATTGGTACTAAATTGTGTTATCCTATTTCATTTTTAAATAACAGCCTTAGGAAAGCCAGGAATAGGTATTATAATAGTGTAACTGTAAAGGAATTTGAGCGTGAAAATATCCTTGGCCTACCTTACCATGTTAATTTTCAATATCTTCCGACTTTACTTAAAGCAATTGGTATCAATGTTGTCTTTAAGTATAATAATACTGTTAAATCACGACTAATAAAGAATAGCCCGAATAATGTGGTTGGTTTTATGTATTCGATCGGATGTACACAATGTAACTCAGTATATAGAGGCCAAACTGGTAAAACGTTAGATATTAGGGTAAAACCACATAAATATGCGTGTAGAACAACAAATAATTCTAATGCATTGTTTAACCATATGTATAGATGTAATCATAGTATCAAGTGGGATAGTTCTAAAGCGCTCGTTAAAAACAGATATAATTAAAAGGAATATTCTAGAATGTGCATTTATCCATTTTAAAAATAATTTCAATAACAGTGCAAGAATGTATAAAATTGGCAATATCCTGTTAAAATTCCTTTTGCCTCTCATTAACTCTTGTTAATTATGTGCTAATCTTTTTGTTTTTCCGTCCCACTGTATATATTTTTGTCATCTCGCCTTCTCCCTTCATTCCCTGACGAGGTGTACTTCTAAATACACGAAAGGCCTTGGAATCATTTTTCTTTTTCCTTGTGGGTTTCCACATTATTCATTTCACGTGTTTAATTGTAAAATTTAACACACACACACACACACACACACACACACACACACACCACACACACAGAGTGGCCCAAAAGTAGATATACAGTTTCATATGTTGATTTTTTAAAATTCATTTTCCTTTCACGGTAGATAATAATGAACACCTGCGTGATTAACACGTTATGTGTAAAGTTGCATTAAATGATCAACTGTATACCTACTTTTGGGCCACCCTATATATATATATATATATATATATATCCCGCAAGGGGGTTCTAAGCTCGTGCTCTTTGTGCTCGTTTGTACGTGCTTGTTCCTGGAGGTTTCACGTGCGCCCTCCCGGCCCTAGCACCCAAGGATGATGGGGCTCGACCCTGCAGTCCTTGTCATCCTTGGTCTTTTTCCACTTCGACTGTCCCCTCCACCCTTTCTTTTTCCTCTGTCTTTCCTCTCACTTTTTCTTTCTTTTTCCGCCGCCGAGATATGCCCTTCTAAATAGAGGCGAATCGGTTCTTCCCGAACTTAAAAAAAAAAATATATATATATATATATATATAAAAATTGTGTGTGTGTGCAGGATGCATCAGAAGTTCGTTCTTATGGGTATTTTCTGTTTATAATATTTTGTATTTAGATGTCAGATAATAGAAATTATGGGTGACTATACAGATTAAAAGAAGGTGAAAATTGGAAAGTTTTGTTACATGTTGCTGGTGATGGTGATGCGGCAATTGTATCGGTTGACTTTGACACTAATGTGGAATGTTAGCTCACCAAGTCACCAGAAAGCGTAAATTCGTCCAGAAACCCGGTGGAATTTTTATTTTTTAATTGAAACCACAGAAATCTAACCTCGCATGGTAGTCATCTTCCAATAACATTTGAATTTTGAACCAACTGAATCTTGTACGCGTGTTCACCCAAGTTCACTGAGAATTTTGCGTTCAGTTGATTGCGTGATGTTTAGTTCATGGGATACGCGTCGCAACGATTTTCGTGGACTCCTTTCAAATGCATCCTGAACGACAGCCACAGTCTCATCACTGATTTGAAAGCCTCCGAGCTCGAGGTCTGTCATTCATTGATCCAGTTGCTTTAAAATTTCTCATCTAGTTGTTAAGTGAATTCCTATGTGATGCATCTTTCTGATAGTGAACGGTGAACTTTCTTCTCACAGCTGTTATAGACTTCAGTTCTGCCAACCATAAGACACGGTTAATCCTTTCTTCTACTGCCGCCATTTTCAGTCAGTTTCATCCTCGGCGCTAGATATGATGATACCTGAAATCAAATCAAATAAAGAACTTTAATAATTATGCTTTCATACCGTGTTTACAGTTTGTTTCTCTCAATATATATATATATATATATATATATATATATATATATATATATATATATGGCTAATTTGTAATTTATTTTTGGCGACAAATAAAATTTTGAAACGGAACCCAAACATTACTAATTAGTATTTTATTATTTATTTTTTTAGAATTTTCACATTTTATAGTCGAAATTTTTTTCCGAAACTGTACGTGTCTATCAAGATAGGTTAACGTTATTTTGGCCTTTTTAGTATTTAATATATAAGAACGAATGAAATCAAAGCTTTGAAACGAAACGAAGGGGCGGAGCTAGAAGGAGGACAGGTGTAGGTGAACACGTGCGATGGTGAATCACTGATGTTGTTTCAGGTGTTCATTTCTCATTAAGGGTTAGTTCCGAGGGAGCTTTTTTTTTTTCCTTCTGCTTTCTGTCTGCGTAGTCTTAGATTAAGTTAGGTTAGGATTTGTAGTGATTTCATTCCAGGTTTTGCAGCTTCATCGATGAAATAACCCAGTTATATATATATATATATAACTGCAAACGAGAGAGAGTATAATTAATGTAAAGAACGACGTAAAGAGCGTCGTTCTTTACATTAATTATACTGTGTGTCGTTTGCAGTTAAAATGTGTGTTTGTGTGTGTGTATATATATACGGCATGAGAAGGTGGTTATCATATCTGATTGGCAATCGGATGATCCCGGGTTCGATTCCCGGGAGGTACCTCATTTTTCATTGATTGCTCGTTTTCTCTCCTTCTTGTACGTTTGTACGGACACTCTTCTAAACAAGCGTCGTTTTTCATATATATATATATAATATATATATAGTTAGCTCCTACGGGCGATATGTTGCATTTTCAAATTTGTAATAACTTGCGCCTGTGTTATTAAGGGGTGGGTGGGGTAGGGGGGATTCCATTAAATAGCTTAGAGAGCGAGCGCTTTTTTCTTTTTATTGTACACAATGATTATTTTTTTAATTTCACTCGCGTTACGATTTTAATTGAAAAAGTTGAAATCCAATTACTACTACTCCTTGCTACCTCAGGCTTTTTTTACACGCCCAGAAATTTGTTTTAGGTTAGGTTAACCTAATTTAATCTCCTAAAAGTATCTTCAAGAAAGTTTGGCCAATTTGCGGAAGAAAAGTTAATGAGTAAAAAGGTGGCTTCCTGTTGGTGCTACCTGGGATTTAAGCATATTATATATATATAATATTATATATATATATTATCACACCGTATTTTACGCCTCGTAAGACTACTTTTTTCCTGAAAAACGTCTCGAAAAATCACTTGAGGGCTCATATGTTATTGTTTTGTTTAATGTTCTTTTAATAAAGTTATGGGAATATATTTTTTGTCATGCTCATAAATCTTCGAAATATTTTTTTCCTAAATATTCTTTGCTAAATATAGGGTGCGTCTTACCACTTGTAGCGTCTTATGAGGCGTAAAATACGATATATATATATATATACAGGGTGGGCCGTAAGTTTCCATACATAGGAAAAATAAACATTTTGTTATGGACAACCATTTTTATTTATATAATATGCTCTACATGGTTGCCATTGTTTTGAAAACACATTTCAATACGTGTTCCCCACTGTTGATGAACACGCATTAGCACAGTTGACGTTATGCTTGTAATGGCGTTGGTGAGACGTTTCCTTTAGATGATTTATGTCTCGTATCTTTTCCTGATACACCATGGCCTTCAAGTGCCCCCAAAGATAGAAATCAAGGGGGTGAGATCTGGGGATCTGGGAGGCCACTCCACAGGACCACGCCGACCAATCCAAGCATCCGGAAACTGCTGATCCAAATACCGACGCACGTGAAGACCATAATGAGGTGGAGCTCCATCTTGCTGGAAGTAAACTGGGAAGTTACCTTCCTCGTTTAGCAGGGATGGGAAAATCTCTTCTTGCAACATGTTAAGATACCTTTCGGCATTAAGATTTCCACTGACAAAAATTGGTCCAATAATTCTGTCACCCCATATCCCGGCCCACACCATCACTTTACCGGCACCTTGCATCTTCGTCGGACTCAGCCAGTTAGGGTTAGCATTACTCCAATAACGTATGTTTTGCCGATTAACCTCTCCATTGACGTAAAAATTTGCTTCATCAGTAAACAAGATCTTACGTCAAACGCATATTCTTAGGGTATCTGAAACATAAAAACAAACGTTTAATTTTCCTATGTATGGAAACTTACGGCCCACCCTGTCTATATCTATATATATATAAGATATATATATCTATATAATATATACACACATATATATATATATATATATATACATACATATATTATATATACATACATATATATATAATACATATATACAGGGTGTCCGAGAATTATCTGTACAATTTTTGGCTGTTATTAAAAGTCAACCATGAAGTGTAGAAATTCCAGTGTTGTCCCATTTTACAGGAATCTCATTAAGTTTTTTCTGATACCAAGTTTTGACAAGTTTTTAGAAATTCCAGTGTGTCCGAAAATTATCTGTACAATTTCATCTTTTAATAAAATTCTTGATAACACACGTAAAATTCTTAAACAAGATTATTTAGAATCTGTATTTTCAAAAGTTTCTTTTATTAAAGTAACGTTGTTACAAACATTCGATATGTGCACCATTAGTGATTCGCAAAACATCCAATCGATACTCCAAATGTTGCCATGTACGCTGCAGCATATCCACATCAATTCGCTCAATAGCAGCTGTGATTCTTGCTTTTAAATCATCAATGTCTGTCACCCGCGTACATTTCTAAAAAACTTGTCAAAACGTGGTATCAGAAAAAACTTAATGAGATTCTCTGTAAAATGGGACAACACTGGAATTTCTACACTTCATGGTTGACTTTTAATAACAGCCAAAAATTGTACAGATAATTCTCGGACACCCTGTATATGTGTGTGTGTATATATATAATATATATATATTATATATATATGTATGTATGTATATATGTATGTATATATATGTGTATATGTATTATATATATGTATGTATATATGTGTATATGTATTATATATATGTATGTATATATGTGTATATGTATTATATATATGTATATGTATTGTATATATGTGTATATGTATTATATATATGTATGTATATATGTGTATATGTATTATATATATGTATGTGTATATGTATTATATATATGTATGTGTATATGTATTATATATATGTGTATATGTATTATATATATGTATGTATATATATGTGTATATGTATTATATATATGTGTATATGTATTATATATTGTATGTATATATATGTGTATATGTATTATATATATGTATGTATATATATGTGTATATGTATTATATATTTTGTATATATGTTTATATGTATTATATATATGTATGTATATGTGTATATGTGTTATATATATGTATGTATATATGTGTATATGTATTATATATATGTATTTATATATGTATTATATATGTATGTATATATGTGTATATGTATTATATTATGTATGTATGTATGTGTATATGTATTATATATGTATGTATGTATGTGTAATGTATTTATATATGTATGTATGTATGTGTATATGTATTATATATATGTAGGTATGTATGTGTATATGTATTATATATATGTATGTATGTGTGTATTATATATATGTATGTACGTATGTGTATATGTATTATATATATGTATGTATGTATGTGTATATGTATTATATATATGTATGTATGTATGTGTATATGTATTATATATATGTATGTATGTATGTGTATTATATATATGTATGTATGTGTATATATATATGTATGTATGTGTATTATATATATGTATGTATGTATGTGTATTATATATATGTATGTATGTATGTTATAATAATGTTATAATAATGTTATAATGTTTCAGACCAACAAAGACCCTAGGATCCACTCATGGCTGGTCTACCTAACTGTGTTCGTAATCGTGTATTGTGTATGTCCTCCGTGGTGGCGGAGGGGACCTACAATTTACGTGGGTTCCGAACCACAAGAACATAAGAAACTTATTTAAAAACTGCCGGTAAATTGGCAACGACCAATTTTTACGAAACTAAATAATTATCAATTTAAAAATAATTAATTATCTGTTTAAAACTAAAGATAGAATCTCTCGGTCCAGAGGAGCAAGTCATAATAGACTACTATCCACAAATATGTTACATTCTATATCTATTTATAACGGACATGCAAATATATCAGATCCAAAGAATCCAGTCAATTTCATTACGGTATCCATCAAGTCACGGTTCATATCGATTGCGGACCAAGTCACATTTACAACCTATACATTACAATATAGCACTACGAGGAAGTGTAGGTGTGGCTGTAAAGACTGTACAGTAATTAGAAATGTGTGTGCACCCATTATGGGTCTCCCATTTAAAGGTGTTTGTTGGGGCAAGTGAAGATCATGATGAGTTTTTTCAATACCTCACAGTACTATTGGGGGCACCGCTCGGCAGAGGAATCTCTTTAAATGGGGTGTGTAAGGACAGAGAGTATCCCCTAACCCAAGACGCTGCCTCCCTATATCCCACAACACTTGTGTGAGCTGTGGGATCTATCCCCACAAGCCTTAATTTTACTACCTTAAACTATACCCTTTCTTCAACATGCGCGTCCAATCGATTCTTAACATGTTTATAGACGTGCTACTATTACTTCTACCGGCAAACTATTCTAGCTATTTACTATTCTATGCGTAAAAAAGTTTTTCGCAACTGCTGTCTCGAACCTTCTACTTGTCAACTTACACCCGTTATTCTAGTCCTATTATATTGAGATTTTCGAAAAGCTATCTCTATCTACGTTATCAAACCCATTCATATTGAAAACCTGATTAGGTCACCCCTTAACCTCCTAGTCCGAGTGTAGTCATTTTAACTCGTTAGCCTATCCTCGTACGACTTTGACCTAAGAGACGGAATCATCTTAGTTGCTCGCTTTGAACTCTTTCGATTTTGTCTATATCTTTGCGCATATGCTGATTGCAAAATTGGACCGCGTACTCCAAATGGGTCTAAACTAATTTTTATAAAGAGGAACTATAATATCGCGCGATTTTACTCAAAATTTCGAGCTATAAAACCTAACACTTTGTTCGCCTTATTGACCGCCGCTGTACTTTGTTTCGCTACTTTTAAATCACCAGTGACTATAACTCCTAAATCTTTTTCCTGCTCTACGCTTTGTTAAATCTTTCCCTCCACTATACGCAAAATTACCGTTCGCGAACCTATATGCAAATTTTGCACTTATCCACCGTTAAATCTCATTTGCCATGTGACTGACCAATCAACGATTTTATTCAGATCTTCCTGAATTTTACCTCTATCTTCGTCATTAATCGCCCTACCACCCAGCTTCGTGTCATCCGCAAACTTTGAACTGTACTGACTAGGCCGACATCTAAATCGTTAATATATAAGAAAAGCAAGGGGCCCAATAGAACCCTGAGGAACGCCACTCGCTACATTAGCCCAACACGCTCCGCTCCATCAACGACCACCCTCTGTTTCCTGCCTCGCAACCATTCTTCTAGCCAATTTATTACTACACCCCTGATTCCATGAGCCTTAGTTTTTTTCAATCAGTCTTTTGTGCGGCACGGTGTCAAAACGCTTTTTGAATCTAACACCTACATCAACCGCCCGATGTCTATCGTAAACGTTAACCACGCTTTGTAAAAATCTAAAGATTAGTTAAGCAAGATTTGTTTCGCCTAAAACCGTGCTGCGTATTTCTAACCAGATTATGCACTTCTAAGTGTTCGACTATACGATCCCTAATTATTGATTCCAGTATTTACCTACACAGACTTAAACTGATTGGCCTATAATTTCCGCCGCACCTTTATTCGCCTTTCTTAAAGATAGGTGTTACGTTTGCTAACTTGAAATTATCTGGTACCACCCCTCAGAAATGACGCATTACAAAATCTTTGTTAGCGGCACAACAATGCATCTTTTATTCTTTTAGTTGTATGGATATGATGGAATCCGGACCCGTGATTTACGCGTTTTCATTTTACAATATAGCGCATTACTTCCCCTTCACTAACGACAATATATCCAAAATATTACCATTATCAAAAGGTATTATGTCTATGACCGTAGGGATATTCGTTACATCTTCTATAGCAGTGGTTCTTAACCTGGGGGGCGCGCCCCCCTAGAAACAGGAATTTCTCTAATTGTATTTGTTATTCTCTTAACGAGAGCATGGGCTAATATTGAGAAGTTATTGAGAATGTTATTTTGATTGAAGGGGGGCGTGGAGGGAAGGACCAATTCCTAGAGGGGGCATGGTAGTAAAAAGGTTAAGAACCACTGTTCTATAGTAAAAACTGACGTGTATGTATGTGTATATATATTATATATATGTATGTATGTATGTGTATATATATTATACATATGTATGTATGTATGTGTATATATATTATACATATGTATGTATGTATGTGTATATATATTATACATATGTATGTATGTATGTGTATATATATTATACATATGTATGTATGTATGTGTATATATATTATACATATGTATGTATGTATGTGTATATATATTATACATATGTATGTATGTATGTGTATATATATTATACATATGTATGTATGTGTATATATATTATACATATGTATGTATGTGTATATATATTATACATATGTATGTATGTATGTGTATATATATTATA
>JAJOZX010001222.1:247500-272500 GCA_023014485.1 Bathynomus jamesi | reverse complement strand
ATCTCGCAGCAAAGAAAAAAGAGCATGCGCCGGATTTTGTGCCTTATTGCCGCTAAGAATAAGGATAGCTTTTAGAATGCATTGTCCATGGGGCGTTTCTTTATTTGAACTATTTCGCCTAAAAGGAACGATTTTTTATTTTTTGATTTTTGTGTTGCTATTTTTAATCAATTGTGATGTTTTGAAACCCAGTAAGGAGAGAAAGTTTACCTATCTGTGTAGAGCCTGGGGGGGGCTCCCTCCCCCCTTACCTTTTATCATAAAATTTTCGTAGGGGATGGGTTTCGCGACCCCTTTAAACGGAACCTTATAAGTCATTTGAGATAGAAAGACAAAAAAAAAATGGGCGGGCAATATTTCATTAAACGTTGCTTGACATTTTTTTTTCCCCCCCAACCCAATCAAATTACTCGCTCCAAAAAGCATTTCTGTCCGTTTTTCAATGCAATGAAATTATCTAAAACGCGGAAATACTAGACGAGTTATCAGTTGGTTTTGGGACTTGACGAAGGAAGCGTGTGTCTTCTGACACACTTTGAAAAAGGGTTGGGTCTTCACTTAGTGCGTAAATAAAAGTTCTTTTGTTTCTGTGTATTCAAGGTGGGTTTGTCTGTGCTAATTTTTGTTATTTCGTGGTACTTCAGTTTCATTTTGGCACTTGGTTGAAATAAAGTTAAGGATTTTTACAAAACGTAAAGGTAAGTTATTGTCTGTCTGTCTGTCTGTCTGTAGAGATTGTGTGTATACAAGTGTAATTTTGTAACTTTTTTTTTATATATAAAAATGCCCCCAAAATTCCTAAATTTCCTTTAATCACAATAAATATCCGTTACGGTGCCACGTTCACTAATATAAATAATTGGCACTCTTCAGAAACATAATGGAAATATACCTGGCCTTTATTAGTGTATACCCGGCCGGGTATCCACGGTGTATATCTCCAGGCTCTAAATCTGAAGGTCCTGAATTCGACTCTCGGCCCGGACTTAGATTTCGGCGGTTAAAGGGCTTTTCTACGTCCCCTTTGATGGTGTAGATAGTTCGGATACCACGTTAAGCTGTTGGTCCCCTCCGCCATATGACTTTAGATGTTACGAACGAGGTTACACAACCCCAAACATAATAATAAGTGTACGTGACGCACGTTCCTGAACAGTGAATGGTGAACTTGGGAGTGAAAGCAGTAATTGCAATGGATCATGTTGCTGCATTGTATTCGCAATCTCGTTGAACGCCTTCAAAACTTGTTAGGAAGTCCGTTGTAAAGTAAATGAAAGTGGAATAAAACGAAGCAATAACCCATTCAGCTATTTCCTATTTGCAACATTTTTGTAAAATTGAATCTTATCAATAATGAGTCATTTTCTGAGGAAATCTGCGAATGAGTAATGCTTTTATCACCATTCATACGTAGCTGTCATTCACTTGTTTTCGTGTTGCATACCAATTATCCGTGTAAAATGAACTACTGTTAAGACATAATAATATTTATAATGATTAGAGATAAGATACAAGACAGCCAAAGGTCAAAACATATACAATTTTTGAATAAAATGTTTTCTAACCGCTTCGGTCATGGACAAATGGAATATATATATATATATATATATATATATATATCGAGGAACAAGAGAACGAAGAGCTGGTACATGTAGTTTTATTAGCAAACGTTTCGGAAAATTAGTTTCTATCTTCAGTGCTAAGACGTTTAAAAATGAACAAAATAATTATGATATGTAATAATAGTTAAATATAATGAGACAATAATGATAATAGGAATAGTAAGCTATAAAAGTTTAAAAAAAAAAATGGTTAAAATATATATTCATAGTAGTTATGTGATAGTATATTTATAAAATAGTTTGTTAATCAAACTTGCCAGAATTTATCGGGAGATTGTAAATGGTGGTTGGATAAAAGGAGGTTTATTAAATTTACTACAGATATTGGTTCGTGTGGCTTTCATTTCAGAACGGTTTTGTTTCGGAATTAAAAAGGAATGTAGCAGTAATTTTGATTGGGAGACAAGAGTGTGTTTATTTTACTAAGATTGAAGGCGGAACTGTAGTCGTTGAGGGATGGTCTTTTATCGAGAATGTGTAGAGATTTTAGGACACGGAGATCGGTTAGTTGGTTTGCGGAATCGATAACTTTGAAATAGGAGTGGTGTAAGGGGTGGGGGGTAAAGATGACAGTAGTCTGTTTTGGCTGATTTTGATGGTTTGTTTGAGGGTTGCGAGGTTTTGGTTGAAATGCCGCGATGTTCGTCCACTCTTGTTTGATATTGGCGGAAGGTACTGCCGATATAGTTCGCTTTACAACGAGCACGGTTGAAGGAGTATATTGTTGACGAGAAAAGGGCTTGATACAAACATTTAGCTATTTTTTAAAAATGTTTTCGAGTAATCGCTCGCGATTCCAAACATAATATAGGTTTAATATCGTCTCTGAATTTACTCCAGCATAATTTTGTATAGTTGAGTACTCGTTCAAATGCTGGTAGCTGACACCGTATATTTCTAGTGTATATATAGTTGTGCCAGATTTCGGGTGTAAATGTATTTTTTTCTCTCCGATTGGTCATCCTTTGGAAGAAATGAAACATGATCCCTGATTGGACAGTTCATCATCTGAAAGTCGGTTTTCTGATCCTTGATTGGACAATTCGTAATTTGTAACCCACTTTCCTGTCACTTACTACTGTCCCGCATATATATATATATATATATATGAAAATTATTTCACGAAAGTAACACGTGAATAATAATTATGATGAAAATAACCACGAAGGAAAAAGGAAACAGAATGGTGCTCAAGCGCTTTCGTCTAATGACATCCTCAGGAACACTGAAATAATTAAGTTCAAGACTATATATATAGGTTACAAAAAAAATTAAAAAAATAAAAATTATAGGAGGAGCATACAAATTTATAAGGAAAAACTACCAGAGTTTTAGCACTTTGCCCCTCTTGTCTAAATCCGTTCTGAACGAATTCAAAACAACGGGATCAAGTGAAAAAAGACCCTGGCTAATGTTAAAATTATTTGTAAGTTGAATAATGGCAGACTCAAGAATATTTCTATTAACAATGTTGCTTGAGTGAAACAAAATTGAAGCATTATTCCAATCAATACAGTGGGATAACTCTAACAAATGGACGAAAAGGGCACTGGACGACTGTCCCGTTCTAACGGAATATTGATGTTGTTTTACACGTGTGTGCAAATCCTTTCCTGTTTGTCCAATATAAAAGGAATCACATTGTTTACAACCAATTTTATAGATAATGCCTGAATTATTGGTAGGGCTGTTTTTTACTATGATATTTTTCACAATATTGTCATACGAAAATACTACATTAATATTCAAAAGTTTAAGTACATTAACAATGCCTAAAAAGCCTTGGAAAAATGGAAGTACTAAAATATTGTTCGACAAAGTGCGAGGGTTATTATTCACACGATAGAAAGTTCGTTTTGCCTTGTTAAGGCAAGATTCCAAAAAAACAGGTGGGTAACAACAAATCACTTCCAATACTGTTGATTTTTTTCTAATTCGGTATCCATGTATTTTGGACTGGCGATCCTAAGAGCGCGGAGAAACATTGAAGAAAATATGGCTTTCTTGATGGGGGTGTCATGTCCGGAGTAAAAGTGTACATAGGACAAATTGTTTGTTTTTTCCGATAAATACTAAACTTAAAACCTGGGCTTTCCCTATGTACACGCACATCCAAAAATGGGATTAACGGGATAGATTGATCAGTTTGATGTTTATTCATTGTTTACAAAAGTGCCGATTGACTATATGCTTGACTTTCTCTCCCGAGAATTGCATAAGTATGACCTGCCACTACCTGCACACATCGTTTTGGAACTCATTAAACTTTGCTTCAAAGACTGTAAATTCAATTTGAACAGCGAGTATTGTCAGCAGGTTTTTGGGATGGCCATGGGTAATCCCTTGTCACCCCAACTCTCCAATATTTATATGAAGTTTTTCGAAATTACTTACATTCCGAGAATCCTGGGGGTTGGCATTCCATGGTTGCGGTACGTCGACGATATTTTGTGTATCTGGCCCATGAAGCGTGACCTGGATGACTTCCTCCTTCAGTTAAATAATCAAGTCCCCTCCATTAAGTTTACTTTAGAAGTGGAACAAAACAAATCAATCCCGTTTTTGGATATGCGTGTACATAGGGAAAGCCCATGTTTTAAGTTTAGTATTTATCGGAAAAAACAAACAATTTGTCCTACGTACACTTTTACTCCGGACATGACACCCCATCAAGAAAGCCATATTTTCTTCACTGTTTCTCCACGCTCTTAGGATCGCCAGTCCGGAATACATGGATGCCGAATTAGAAAAAATCAACAGTATTGGAAGTGATTTGTTGTTACCCACCTGTTTTTTTTTAATCTTGCCTTAACAAGGCAAAATGAACTTTCTATCGTGTGAATAATAACCCTCGCACTTTGTCGAAGAATATTTTGGTACTTCCATTTTTCCCAGTCTTTTTAGGCATTGCTAATGTACTTAAACTTTTGAATATTAATGTAGTATTTTCATATGACAATATTGTGAAAAATATCATAGTAAAAAATAGCCCTACCAATAATTCAGGCATTATCTATAAAATTGGTTGTAAACAATGTGTGATTCTTTTTACCTTAGACAGACAGGGAAAGGATTTGCACATACATGTAAACCGGCATCAATATTCCGTTGGAACGGGACAGTCGTCCAGTGCCCTTTTCGTCCATTTGTCAGAGTTACCCCACTGTATTGATTGGAATAATGCTTCAATTTTGTTTCACTCAAGCAACATTGTTAATAAAAAATATTCTTGAGTCTGCCATTATTCAACTTACAAATAATTTTAACATTAGCCAGGGTCTTTTTTCGCTCGATCCCGTTGTTTTGAATTCGTTCAGAACGGATTTAGACAAGAGGGGCAAAGTGCTAAAACTCTGGTAGGTTTTCCTTATAAAGTTGTATGCTCCTCAGTGTTCCTGAGGATGTCATTAGACGAAAGCGCTTGAGCACTATTCTGTTTCCTTTTACACCTGAAATAGTTCGTGGGTCTATTTTTATCATTCCTTTTAGTGTTGAGAGACATTTTAGAATTTTATTTAGAAATAATAGAATAAAAAATATAGGACTAAAATAAGGTGAAATTCATGCAGTAAAGAAAAGAAATTAGTATTGTTCAAGAAATAATAGGAACTTCTCCATTGTCTTAATAATATAGCCTAATTATACCTCTTTATTAAAGTATGAGTAAGTGGGTTAGGATTCTATTATTCATTTTATGAATGAAAATTAAGGTGTGATAATATGCATAGGTTATATATATATATATATTGTGTGTGTGTGTTTGTAAAGACAGTCAAATCAAGCTTTAGTTTTATATTCAGACAGTAAATATACCACTTTCATCTTTCTTTTCTACTGCGACTTCTCTGGCAGCCCTGTATTCAGGTATGGCATAAGGGTATAAATTAGTGATGTACCGATTCCAAAATTTAGCCGATGCCGATTCCTTGCCTATATTTAAAAAAATCATTTCTCACCATAATTTTTACTAATCTAATGTGGAAACTTCCAATTTTCATATTTTTATGTTTCAAATTTGTTTAAATGCTTTTCCTTAGCTAACTACACAATATACAGTATCAGAATTTGTTACTCGTATACCGTAGCTAAAACGATTCTAAAAAGTTTTATTACTCGGTAAAATGATAAAATAACTATTTTAGTTTCATAAATTGAATACCAATACAGAGATGTCAACCTTGAAGTATGAAAATCCTTGAGATTTTGCCTGTGCCTGGTTTTGATAACTGGAAACATATCCCACATAAGGGAGTTTTGATACTTAAAATCCGTGAGAGAGGACATGTCTGTCAATATTTAAAGTCATTTTTTTTCCTTATGCTGAAGGTATTTTCTTCCTTCAACAATATAAACAACAACAACAACAATTTTTATTAAAATTTCAAGTCCCTGGTGGCCTATTTTAATAAATTTTAATAAATTAAATTAAAAAGTGGATGTATAATTTGTTTATAAAATTATTAAAATACTTAAAATAAAGTAAACATAATAAGATGTACTTTATAATTTATATATTAAACCAACTTAATATAAAATTATTATTATTAATAAAGAGTAGGAGACTACAGTGTTTATAATATTTAGAGAAAATGTAAATTTATGGGCAACTTACTAAAGCTTTTCCCTTTTCGTGAATGTAAAATATTTTTATATAATTTTACTTTCAAAAGAGTATAAATTATCATAAATCGTGTTTTTGTATGTTCATTTTTTCATAGACTTTTTGTAATGAAAATTTTAAAATATCAAAAGAATCGGTGATAGAATCGGCTAAATTCGGCCGATGCCCCCAAAATGGCCGTTTCTGCCGATGCCGATTAATCGGTACACCACTAATATAAATATAGGTGTAGTATAGAAATGAATGACGGTATAGGCATGGAAATTAGTGTAACAACGCCTGGGTACCACTAGAAGAATCGTATTATTTTGCCTTGTAACGAATATTAAAAAAAAACTAAAAATAAGGCTGTTCTTTCAGTGTGATTTTTCACTTTGCATTTGAGGCGCTCCGGACCACAACCTGCCAAGCGCCAGTGGGGCTAGAATTGAGTTATTTATACTACTATATTCCCCCACCCTTCCTCTATACCTTGGGTGAATCAGGGAGCAAATTGTAGACCTGTACGTATGGTCGAAATCAATCGAATATTGTTATTGGTTCAAAAGTTATGCCATTATCAAAGTTGACAAACTTTAACTATTTTTCTCCATTTTTTAATTTTAGCGCTTGGCAGCTCGTGGTCTGGAGCGCCTCATTTTACTCGTGGAACGTAAATAACTTCGATAATGAGAATGATCCAAATAGCGCAAGTTTCTCTGTTGCTAATACTTTCATTGCTTTATTTTCAATTGATGTATGATGTGTATAAAAGTCCCTGGATAGGGAAATTTAGAGGGTATCAGTTTAGAAATGTTTGGAGGAGATTAACGTATACAAATAAAAATTCTTAAAAGTATAAATATGAGAATGGGCATAAAAATGCACTTCGAATACCATTCTTTATACAGGGTGTCCCGTAAGTCCGGTCTCGTAGGAAAATTTATTTTTAATTTAATTTACAAAAGTAATACATTAGAACTAAAACGGAGGCTGAGGCGTTTTTTCTCACGAGTGCAACTCGCTTCTATATTAGCCATAACGTGTTATTCTACCAACAAAAAAAAAAAAGGTCCCAAAACAAGAAATCAGTTTGAAAATTTGTTTTAGTTTTAATGTATTACTTTGGTGAACCTAATTTAAAATAAATTTCCCTATGAGATCGGACTTATGGGACACCCTGTATATACATATATATGGGATGAATTTCAAAATTAAACACGTGAAATGAATGAATGATGCAAACTCGCAGGAGGAGTACTGCTGAATATACGAAAGGCCTTGGAATAATTTTTTCCTTGTTGGTTTGCATCTCATATATATATATATATATATATATATATATATATATATATATATATATATATATATATATATATCCCCGCAAGGGGTTCTAAGCTCGTGCTCTTGAGTGCTCTTTGTGCTCGTTTGTACGTGCTTGTTCCTGGAGGTTTCACGTGCGCCCTCCCGGCCTAGCACCCAAGGATGATGGGGCTCGACCCTGCAGTCCTTGTCATCCTTGGTCTTTTTCCACTTCGACTGTCCCCTCCACCCTTTCTTTTTCCTCTGTCTTTCCTCTCACTTTTTCTTTGTTTTCCGCTGAGATATGCCCTTTAAATAGAGGCGAATCGGTTCTTCCTGAACTAAAAAAAAAAAAAAAAAAATATATATATTATATATATATATGCTGCAAATCCAAAAGGAAAAAGATTCCAAGGCCTTTCGTGTATTCAGAGCTACACCTCGTCAGGGAATGAAGAGAGAAGGCAAGATGCCCATAAATATATACAACGTATGGGCATCTTGCCTTCTCTCTTCATTCCCTGACGAGGTGTAGCTCTGAATACACGAAAGGCCTTGGAATCGTTTTCCTTTTTCCTTGTGGGTTCGCAGCATTCATTCATTTCACGTGTTTGATTGTGAATTTCATCCCATATATATATATATATATAATAATAATAAAATGTTAAGGTTAGGATTTGATATTTCCAATGTTTCCAGGTGTTTTGTAAATTTGGTGTATTTTTTGAAATATTATGCAATTCTTTTTTTTTCTCTTAATTATTATTTTGCAGGAAATTCTGATTTTTGTGTTAGAATTTAAATCTATTTTATTTATATTATTAAATAAAGCATTTGAAAGTTCCCTAGATGCTGTCTGTATTATTTTTTAATGTTATTCACATAATTTGCGCGTTATTCAAAGTGCGGATAATTGGTGACTTTATTTTCTTCTACAGAAATATTTAGAATTGTCCCGTTTTTATTTGGGGATGTAATAACGTGTCTATATTTTATGAAATAGAGAGTGGGACGTCTATATTTTAAGAAATAGAGAGTGGGACGTCTGTAATTGACAAATTCAAGAGCTTGGTAGAATCGGTGCATTCTGTTTTAAAATTTCTTGAATTTTCTCTGAAAAGGTTACGTTCGAAACATCGATAGAGGGTTGACAAAATTAGATAGACTCCACGATGATTGTTCTCGTGAACAAATGTCAAAACTCCTCATTTAGAACGTGCGTCAGCTTTACATGATGGAAAAAGAAAAGCGACAATTTTTTTTTTTTTTCAGTACTCCTGAATTGGCCCAGAGTTCGGGTGTCACTCGGGTGGCAAAGCGTGACGAGGAGAACGACCCTTTGGACTATCACTTTATCCACGGCTACAAACCGCCTCCGCCCTACCCTTATAGTAAACCTTCGAGCAACAGCACGCCAGACCTCGCTTCGGCCTCAAAGGTAAAGGAATACCTTACATTTGAAAAGGTAGAAAAGGGATGGAATTTCCTTTCAAGGTGGATAATGATGGGGGTTTGATGTCTGGAGTTCGCGTGTCTCTTCCGGACTTCGGAGAAAGTGGGTGGGGCATTGATGTTTTTTTTTTTCCTACTTTGGCATTTCTAGCCATTTTACTGGCCACTCCTTCCTTTTACCTCGTTGTAATATACACCGAATATTTTTTTTTTTTATAAGATGTAATATCGCTCTGGTGTCGATATTACCTTTTAAAAAGTGCTTTCGTGTCATCCATGTATTTTTGATCGCCTTAGTTCGAATAATTATAGAAAAGCCACACCGCTTTCCGAATAATTTTCTTCCTTGGGTTTTAAACCTAAGAATAATTTTGACTTTCTGACACCATGCATGGCTCTTAGTTGAATGAAATGGTATAAGATTGAATGGAATTTAAACTATTGCCTTTACGTTCGGCGTATCTTCCCTACGGAGAGGAGCTACAGTCAGACTTGGAGATAAATCATGGTTGGCTTACCTGTTTTTGTTAATTTGTGTGGAGAGAGAAATGAGATTCAATAATGAAACCTGATTATATATACTGTACTGTACACGTCCAAGCGCAGTGTCTGTAAATAAAAAAATGTAGGCCTGTATCAATTCTTAAATTAAGATTGTGATGTTACCATATCTTTACAATGATTAAGCGTGAGCAGTTGGTTGTACTTCAACATTTAAATGAGTCTGGCCAGGATATCAAGCACTGCGTTTTTCGTGTGCAAAACGAAATATAAATGAAATTCCTCTATAAAATTCATACACACACTTAACTTAACCACGCTCCTATTAATGGAATGCGAGTTAAATACAAATTTTATACTTAATTCTTTCATTGATTGGAGTTCCATTGTTTGAGCATCTTATTTGATTTCGTTGTTGGGTATCGTCGCATCAGATGATGATTAAAAGAATGAGAGATTTCACTCGTGATTTTTTGACTCGTTAACTTTGGCGTTTTAACTTACTGAGTGTGTTTTGTTTGCAGAGCGAAGAAATAGTGAGTGATCCCTCAGGTAGGAAACGTCTCTCACTTCTCACAGCGTCCCTCGGTTGTCTTGGATCGCCCGAGCTTTCGAGGACATACGAGAACCTCTCTGAACTAACTGACGTCGTTGAGAGCCTTCGTCAGGAGCTGACGAAGGGCAACGAGACATCCTTCCTTCACTCCTTTACCCCTAATTACTCTACTGACGACCTGGACGCTATCTATCAGTTGAGCAACGGACACGTTGCCGTCGGTCAGAGCTTCAACCTGAAAGCACCTGGTGTGACTTTCAACGGATTTAGCGCCCCTCACGCCACGCTCACGGAACCTATTTATCAGAATGTGGGCGCCCTTCTTTCCGACGTGAACGCCGATAAGAGGGGAAGGGCAAAGTCCGCCCCTGAATTGGATGCGGACACCCCGATTGGGACCTCAGACGGACAGAGAATATCGGAAGAAGCGCGCCTCAGAGCGTCCTCACACCCCAACAGAGGGCTCGAGCACGCGACCTACGAGACGACAACCCGCGCAGGTGTTTCCTTCGTAACACCTTTCGACGGCGTTCAACAGCACCCATTTCAAATCACCCAAATACACACACAACCCAAGCACCAGCAACAACAACAACAACAACCACCGCCACCACAGCTGTCCCACACCTACAACTCTTCTCCACAGAGTGGTAGAGGGACCATGCAGGTGACGCAAACCTTACAGAAGGAAGCTCCTTCCCCCCTCAGGAGGGGCCAAAGACGCCTCCAACCCAAAGAAGAGACCAAAACATCCCCATCGAATTCTTCAAAGCCGCGACCTACAACTACCCCTCAGAAGGAGACTAAATGCAAACCAGATCTTTTGCTAGACTCTTCTCCACTTTCCATACCCAGAGATCCGAAGGTAAAACTTTCACTGATTTAAAGGATAATTGTATTATTCACTTGAATACAAACCACTAAATTTTAAGACTTGCTCAAATTACACGATTTACTGACATTCAAAATTAAATACATTTTGATGGCTGCATTTTCACTTAAATTTTAAACTATTACAGGATTTTCAGGCAATAATGAAACCATGCACGATTTTAACCACACACACACACACACACACACACAGTGAGTTTGATTCAGATCATAAAGAGGAGCGATATAAAAACTGTTTTCCTAACTACTACTGTATCATGAAACTGGACTATATTTTGTTACTTCAGGCAGCTGAGCTTCAACAGAAAATGGTCAGTATGGATATTGTGCGAGAGTTTGAAGCAATTCCTCGATTGAAGAAAACTCCCGACTTCACTTCTGCGATGAGACCAGAAAACATTCCCCGAAATCGGTATAAAGACATTGTTCCCTACGAGGAAAACCGAGTCAAAATCACTCCGAATAAAGACAATAAAGCGGGTTACGTCAACGCATCACACATCACAGTAAGTTGTTGTTATTATTAAAGATAATGTAACATCCCTGAAGCTCATTCACCGGTTAATATGCAGCAAATAGCCCCACCTCGACTTTTGGTACGAAAGTTAGTTATTAGGATGTGTTCTCATGTGTTTTCCTCAGAAATGTCACTCATTTGTCCCGCATTTAATTGAACGTACGAATTTTTTTTTTTTCCCCCCCGTTTTATTTTCAAGTAAACACGGGGCAAATGAGTGGCATTTCTGAATAAAGCATATGAAAACACACCCTAATAATTAAATTTCACACCCGTAAAATGTATGTTATTGCTAACCTAACCTAACCTAACCTAACCTAACCTAACCTAAATGCGAAAAATGCTCTGTATGAATTGGTCCACAATTAACCCACCCCTTATATCTCCAGTCTAACTATAGAGTAGATCAAGTCTAGCCTAGAGGGGTCAGCCTAGAGATTCCGGAAATGGTCCAGAGCGGGCAGATAAATTGAGGTCCACAGTAGGATTCCTCACAAGATTAGGTTAGGGCAATCTACCTTCACCTTTGTTAAGCTATGAGTTGATGCTGGGTCTTAGGCCACAATGTAGGCCTAACTTGTCTGACCCAGCTTAATTTAATGTGATTAAATTGATGGGCTAAAAACTCAATTAGTCACTTACTTTTAGTTATTGGAGTCTCTCCCTTCTCCGGTTGTGTAATTGTCGAGAGCGTACTTTGCTGGTCCGTCCTCTCGCCCCGTTCTTCGTTTTCGTTCTCCCTTTGTTCTCCTCTTCGCGGGGCTTCTTGCACCAGCGTTGTCTTGGTTTATTCCTTGGTTGGTTGAGCGGTAATGTATCTCCATTACCGAGCACGCTCTCCCACACAGTATATAAATACTAGTGTGGAGAATAACTCTGGTGAGCAACCAATTGGTTTCATCCACCCAGTTATTGACATAAAAGGAATTTAATAATTGTTAGATTAACTACCTACCTACTCAGTGAACCATTTTCGTTACCTCCCAACTACCCACTCATCAGTTTTCCATATACTGGGGGCCCCGGGAGATAAAAATTTTGGTGTCATTGTCACCAATTTTTGTCTGAGTGTAGACTAGCTAACTATTTAACTGTAAATGTCTGTTAATCTGATTAACAGTGCCTATCCTCACCTTCTCATGGAGAAGGTGTAGCATTTAATTAGTAGAAGAGAAATAACATCCATAGGATGAAACTGTCTATGGTCTTTACCATAAGAAAAGAAAAAATGAAAGTTAGAAGATAAAATTACAATTCCCCAGCATCTATTTTTTGTTGTAAAAATAGTCGCGCCTTTAATGCTGTTTGTCGCTGAGGTCTTGTGTCTGTCAATGTTGTAGTAGGATGCGTTACCACTCCTACTGTCAAAGGAATAGTTACTGGAAGTTCAGTGTCTCCAGTTGTTACTGTCAGTGGAGAAGGTTCTCCAAAGTCCATTGTTTTGGGTCCAGACTCTAAAGGGTACAAAAGAGAAATGTCTCTTGTTGTGTCACCCGTTGAAGTCCTTAATTTGACCACTCTTGTTACCCCGTCTGCCCCTGGTCTGAGTTCTGAAACTCTAGCCAGAGGCCAGTATTGTCTTGGAGTACTGTCATGTATGAGAACAAGGTCCCCTACCTTAATTGTGTCAGACCAATCCTTCTTAGTCATTTGTTTATGTCTCTCCCTTAGACCCATCAAGTACTCAGTTTTCCACTGTTTAATGAAATGAGCTTTAACTCTAGTTAAATGTTGTAACTTAGTCTGGAGCTCATCATGTCGTTGAGTCCAGTTTGGGTCTTCTGAAGAGTATATTGTAGTCCGGCAGGAGACTAACTTGTTCTCCCCGAATCAAATGATTTGGAGTTAATGGTTCTGGGTCATTAATGTTGTCACTCACATAAGTGAGTGGTCTATTGTTAATGATGTTTCTCAATCTCAGCCAGGAGAGTGAGTAACCCAATAAGTGTATCTGTTTTTTGCCAATTGCTTTCTTCAAGCAATTCTTTACTGTTTGTATATTCCTCTCCCAGATAGAACCATACCAAGGAGAGGCAACCGGAATATACTTCCACTTTATGTTTGAATTTTGTACATATAATTGTGTGATTTCATTGCTTAACAAGTCGTGAATGACTTGTTCACCAGCTTTGAAATATGTAGCATTGTCAGTCCAAACTGTCTTTGGTACTGAATGTCGTGCACAGAATCTCTTAAAGACAGCAACAAAAGATTCTGCTGTAAGGTCCTCCACAACATCCAAATAAACAGCTCGTGAGGCAGCACATGTAAACAGTACAATGTACATTTTTTGTTCAGTGTCACCCACCCCTACAGTCAATGCTCCTGTATAGTCAATGCCTACAGTCTCAAAGGGTCTGTTGAGAGTAACTCTCTCCTCTGGCAAAGCAGGAGGATTTGGTTTCCTATAGGGCCTAGCATGAATACGCCTACATGTGACACACTCACTCAGGACTGTTTTAACAGTGATCCTTCCCTTGGGTATCCAATAAGTTTTTCTTAATGTAGTTAGTGTCTGTGGTACCCCCATATGATATAAATCATTGTGTGTTTTTCTGATGATTAATGTTGTCAAATAGCTAAATCTAGGTAAAAGGATTGGATTTTTGCTTTTGTATGACAGTTTTGATTTGTCTAATCTCCCTTTACACCTTAGAAGGCCTTCCTCATCTCTGAACAAGTTTAGATCCACAACTACTGATGGTACGGGTTCTTTTGTTTGTTTCCCATTAGTTAAGAATTCTAACTCTTTATTGTACTCTTTTTGTTGTGCTTGGCCTATCCAGTATTTGGTTGCAACTTCTGTATAATTATGATTATTTTTATTTAGCTGTTTGTTAATTGTAGCTAAAAGTTGTGAGCAACCTCAAACAGTAGGCTGTCACCCTGACAAGTTTGTTGAAATCAGAATACTGTTCATAATTAGTGATTGGTTCAACCTTTTCATTTGAAAAGATTAAATTTAATGTCAAGTTAACTTGTTCCACAGGCCATTGGTCTGTATTACAGAGCCACTTAGGTCCCATAAACCAAGTTTTGTTTGACTTCAACAACTTGTAGGATAAACTCTGGTCAGAAAGTCTGCTGGATTTTGTTTAGTTGGAACATAGTGAAAGTTTACTGTAGGCTTTCATTAGCGTCAGCTATTTCTTTTAGCCTATTTCTTACAAAGATATCCTTACTATTAATGCTATCATTCCGTATCCAGGCAAGACAAATCTGACTGTCAAGCCAGATGTGGATCTGAGTTAAAAACACATCATAGTAAGCATCCTTAAGCAATGAAATGGTTTTAATGGCTAATGTAGCAGCCAATAGTTCCAATTGAGGTATGGTTCGGGTAGGTTTGAGAGGTGCAACTTTCCCTTTTGCATAAATTAGATGACTTTCTGTAGGGCTTACAAGATACGCACAGCACCCATAAGCTTGTGTGCTTGCATCAGCAAACACATGAAGTCTCTGGGGCTTATCCCTAAACCCACAGCACCTTTGAATTTTAATGTTCTGCACTTTGGTTAAATCAGTAGCTAACTTCTTCCAAGATTTTTGATTTTCATTTGTTATTGGATCATCCCACCCAACATTTGTCCTCCAAATTTCTTGGAGGAGAATCTTTGATTTTATTGTTGAAGGCAGGAATAGACCCATGGGATAAAAAATTTTGGAAGCCTCTGATAATATTTGTCTTTTAGTATTTGCTTCCTCATCAAGTTTAAAACCTTTAGTACAGATTGAATCATGACTGTTAGAAGTTGCATCCAAATACCAGTTCATACCTAAAGTTTTAACTCTGTCTGATGGCTCAGTAAGACCATTATTATCCTTTAAAATCTTTTTGTTTAAATCCTCATCATTTGAAATCCACTCTCTACGTTCAAAGTTACCTTGTTGCATAATGTTTTGAGAGTGTTCATAGACTTCAGATTTTGTTGTCGTTGAGCCTATTAGATTGTCTACGTAAAAATGTTCCTTAAGGAAGTTCAATGTTAGAGAGTTATTAAACTGGTTTAAATGATGTCTAATTGTCAATGCTAATAGGCTAGGTGAGCAATTGGCTCCAAACAACACAACATTAAATCTATAGGTTATGAACCCTTTATTCAAATCAAATGGATCCTTGAACCATAAGAACCTAAGTTGGTTCTTATCATATTCATTTTTAAGATTTATTCTCAAAAATGCCTTTGAAATGTCACTTTGTACAGCATATTTGTCTAACCTGAACCTCAGTAAGATCTTCACAAGGTCAGAAATGAGATTAGGACCCTCAATCAAGCAATCATTCAAACTGTGTTTATCACTGTCTTTGAGGCTACAGTTATATACTACTCTGAGTTTTGTTGTTGGGGCATCTTGTCGATAAACCCCCCTGTGGGTTAAATAATGACAACCATCTTTTTTAAAAGGGTTATTTGTTACTTCTTCAATGAAGCCTTTCTGTAGCTGTTCTTTGAAGACATTATTATATATTTTTACATTATTATCTTGTTTGAGTTTTTTCATTACTTTATATAAATGTCCTTTAGCTACTTTGAGATTGTCTCTTAAAGTTGGACAATTTATTTTCCAAGGTAACTCAATAAAATAACTATTGTCTTTGCACTGAATGGTGTCTTCAAATCTTTCTACCATTAACTGATCTTCTGAAGTTTGATTTGTGTCATGTATACCCACAGATTCTAGCAACCATAAAGTTTGAATTGCCTCATCCAAAGTTTCATTTGATAATGATGAATTAATGTTCTCAGTTGAGATAATATATTCAAAGTGTTGCTATTCTTACAGGTGTTATGTAGGACTGAGTTGAGGCACATAGTATTTGTTGGTCATGAACTGTTTTGGTTTAGGTCTAGGTTGTATTCTGATAGGTCACCCAAAGGGGCTATCCCTGATGGAGTCTGAATAGCTATACCATTACCTATCTCTACTATGCCCTTATGAATAAGATTAATATAATCTGCCCCTATTAGCATTTCAATGTTAGCTACTGTGTTGTTAGTGATATGTCTATCAGCTATTTTGTAGTGTTTTCCCAAATGATTTATGGTTTGTTCTAGTTTGGGTATAACCAGTTTGTTTTGTCCTACTTTAGAAATAATAACTGCTTCAATTTTCTTGAATTTACTTTCTAAATGTAGTTCCAGGTCAATTGTCTTATAGCTATTTTTGTCCGAGTTATCCTTAACAAAGGATGCAATATTGAGGTTTTGTTCATTCGGGTTTGGTGTCAAACCAAATTTATTAACTACATTTTTTGAAACAAATGTTTGTTGAAAACAACAGTCTATAAGACATCTCACTGGAGTGGTACTACCCTCACTATTCACTAAGTCCAAAGTAATAGTTGGTAAAAGAATCTCAGTGTTTCTTGTTACATTGTTTGAACAAGCAGAATGTCCCATGAAAGTGGCATTTTCTTGATTACCTTTGTTTGGGGGAGGTATCTTTTGAGTTTGAGTACTATTGTTTGGACACTTTGGTGAATCACACATTGATGAGACATGTCGTAAACTTTTACAAAACTTACACTTGAATCTTAACCTAGATTTACAGTCTTTCTTATAATGTCCCTGGCCAGTACACTTTTACACAGGTTCAACTGTTCACATCTTTTAGCCCTTTGGTTAAAGTCTGAATATTTGTCACACCCAGTACTACTGTGTTCATTACTTGCACAAAATTTGCAATATGGTGTGTAAGTTGAGGCAGCAGTTACATTAAAGTTCTGTAATGTAGGTGTTCGTGTATTATAGTTGGTCACATTTGATTCTACAGTATCAAGTTTTGTCTGTTTGGCTGTAGCTAGTTGGTCTCTGGGAACAGTCTTTGGTTTATCCATAGTCTGGGTCTTGTGTGTTGGAAAATCTCAATTGTGTAATTAGTTAGGATATTGGGGAAGTGTTTTCTTATTTGTTCTAAATTAGGATAATTTTCTCCCGTCTTTAGAATTAAAATATCTTTAACCCTCGAAGGAAGGCACCTAAGTACTATGCTTTGTATAATCCAAGATGAAGTTTTAATATCTATCTCATTGCTAAAGTTGTCCTATAATAGCTTCTAATTTTGTATAAAAAATTTCCATATCACTATGGTTATCTTTTATGGGTGCAAATTCAAAAATTTGTTGAGATAATTCATATACAATCTCATCTTTATTAATGTAATTACGTTTTAAAAGATCAATAGCTACTTCATATGAATCCCCTACGGCTGGTAAATAGGCTATTAGGTTATAGGCTGGGCCTTTAAGGGAACTAGTTAAGTAACTAAACTTTTCAACAGTTGAAATATAAGGTTTATTACCTATTAAATTCTCAAATTTGTCAATGAAAGATGGGAATTGTACCGTGTCCCCTTCAAATGTTGGTACTAGCAAATGGGTAACTGAGCCCTCAATTCTTGTGACTCAGGATTTAGCATGCCACTTAAATTTTGTTGAAGGTTAGCCTACTTTGATTAAAATCAGAATTAGGTTTTTTTGGTGTTAAGTCAGTCAAACGAGACCGTAGTCTCCTTATTTGCTGTTCAATTGAGCTTACCTGATCATCATCATCAGCGTAAAGGTCTATCAATTGTTCTTCAGCCATTTCGGATTCAACTAACTCTGAAATACTCTCATTAATGGCTATTATTTCCTTCTTTTTAATTTCCAATTTAATAATTACACTCTCTAAATTTTCCTTACCTGGTTGTGTAATATTGTTAAAAGTGTTCACAGCCTTTGTAACAGCTCCCAACTTTGCCCCCCTTTTCTTTTTTAACTTTTTCAATTCCGCACTGTCCATGTCTAAGTCAAAATTGTTTAACTGGGGATCGTAATGAAATAGAGGACAAGAAGAAATTACCAGAGAAGAGAGAGCACCGACAAAACAGTCGAGTTTAAATTTGGTTTAATCCCCCCCAAGTACTTATGTCACTCAGGTCTAAGCTTATAAGAGAATGAGACTCCTTAAATGTAAATGTTTCCTAGTTAGGCCCTAGGTTGTAGACCTAATTAGGCTTGATTAGCTTAGGCTTAGGCTTAGGCTAGACCATTTAGCCTAATTCTGCAATTTTTTTTTAAGTAAGGTTAAGGTTTGTAAATTCCCCACACACGGACCACCATTGCGAAAAATGCTCTGTATGAATTGGTCCACAATTAACCCACCCCTTATATCTCCAGTCTAACTATAGAGTAGATCAAGTCTAGCCTAGAGGGGTCAGCCTAGAGATTCCGGAAATGGTCCAGAGCGGGCAGATAAATTGAGGTCCACAGTAGGATTCCTCACAAGATTAGGTTAGGGCAATCTACCTTCACCTTTGTTAAGCTATGAGTTGATGCTGGGTCTTAGGCCACAATGTAGGCCTAACTTGTCTGACCCAGCTTAATTTAATGTGATTAAATTGATGGGCTAAAAACTCAATTAGTCACTTACTTTTAGTTATTGGAGTCTCTCCCTTCTCCGGTTGTGTAATTGTCGAGAGCGTACTTTGCTGGTCCGTCCTCTCGCCCCGTTCTTCGTTTTCGTTCTCCCTTTGTTCTCCTCTTCGCGGGGCTTCTTGCACCAGCGTTGTCTTGGTTTATTCCTTGGTTGGTTTATTCCTTGGTTGGTTGAGCGGTAATGTATCTCCATTACCGAGCACGCTCCTCCCACACAGTATGTAAATACTAGTGTGGAGAATAACTCTGGTGAGCAACCAATTGGTTTCATCCACCCAGTTATTGACATAAAAGGAATTTAATAATTGTTAGATTAACTACCTACCTACTCAGTGAACCATTTTCGTTACCTCCCAACTACCCACTCATCAGTTTTCCATATAAATGAAGAGATTACCATTATGGTAGTTCCGTATTATCGGGACTACCAAACTGTTTATTATGTATTTTTGCTCTCGTCATTTTCGTTTAAACTAACGAAAATATCACAGCTTAACCTAACTAATCATCAAGGGCGTACAGTTGACCTAACCGGGCATTCAGGTTAACTGAATACCCGGTTAGGTCAACTGTACGCCCTTGATGATTGGTTAGGTTAAGTTGATATTTTCGTTAGTTTAAATGAAAATGACGAGAGCAAAAATACATAATAAACACTTTGGTAGTCCCGATAATACGTAAGTACCCGAATACCATTTATCTATTTGCACAACTTTCACAAATCTTACTGCACATGTTTACGCGGCAAAAATTAAAACAAAGAACGAACTCAACCGTGTCAGAGGCCGAGGAGTTTCCGTGACGTCATGGTCGGGAAAACAACTTGATTGGTTCTTTAAAATTCCTAATTAGCTGTCATTGGTTCATTAAGGCGTGTCTGTAATTGGTTGTTTTTGAGTGATTAATAGCCTACTATTGGTTAAAAAAGGTGCACTGTGATTGGTCGTCCACTCATTTCAGAAAATTGTCTGAGAGCGAGGATATCTTGTGCCTACTGGCAGGTCGTGAAACCAAAAAAAAAAATGGTTAAAACTTAAAAAAAAATCAATAACTTCGTTAATTTTGAATTCCGGGGAGGGGTCTGGCTTTCAACAAAGCATTCGGTAGTATACAGCAATAGAATAAATAAATTATGAACTCAAGGTGGGGCTATTTGCTGCATATTAACCCTGAAATTTCATATTCTTCCATAAATTATTTGCTTTTGAGTTATGTACCGTTCTTTTTATTTAATAGGCTAGCGTAGGAGACACCCAGAGGTTCTACATTTGCGCCCAGGGCCCCTTGGCTACTACCGTAGGGCATTTCTGGCAGGGTGTGTGGGAGACGGATGTTCGACTCATCGTGATGTTGGCGGCAGTCGAAGGCGACACTAACACCAGCAAGAGCTTCCCGTACTGGCCGCAGAGCGACAACACAAGCGTTGAATGCGACCAAGTAGGTGAAGTTGAAAATGGATTTATTTTAAGTCGTGTTTATTGAATACAATTTATTTTAAAAATAATTAGCGAATTTGGAATGGAAATATGAAGGAGAAATTTTGACTTAGTTACCGTTTGGGGAAACATTTTTCCCTCAAATGGTTTTTATCTAAGGATTTTACTGTATTACGGTAGTTTTTTTTTTTCTGAAAAAAAAACAAAAAAAAACTGACATTTAAAAATTTGAAGTTAAAAGATAATGATATGCATAGTCTTTTCATTGTTAAATACGAGAAGCAGATCAGAAAATGAACACGAAAAGGGAACGTTATCTTCTGTATAATATCAGCGAAGCGAATCGGTACTGGGTCTGGGTATTAGTTGGATGTGTGACCGTACTCTGCGTCCAGATGATGTAGCGACCCGTGGATCCCATGTAAAGCTGTAGGTTCCCTCCGTCATGTGACCTTTGTTGTTACGAAGGCTAAAACAACAAAGTCTACATTGATTATAAGATTTCGCTTCATTGTTAATTAGACTATCTCCGGGTTCTTCTTGTACGCATTGTGTTTGCCTTTTGTGATATAGGAAAACAGGGGATTGTAATAAATTCCCCATTATACACTATCATTACGTTTGCCTTCGAAGAGTCGCGTTGTTTGAGGGGCACTTCTGTTGTGTCGTCTGACCTGTATTTGTCGAGGTAAATAACTTGCTCCTATCCAATTTTATTAAAATTTTCGCCTCCGGCAACTTATGTTGCATCGACTTTGCGCTGAAGTATTGTCCATGTTTTTCAGTTTCGTATCTACAGGAAGCAGAGTACAAAGTCTGGGTTCCACGTGACATCTCGGCTTCAGCTGGTTCATATGGCGCAGAGGAAGTCTCGAGCAGTCTGGCATCTGCAGTTTACCGACTGGGCTGATCACGGGTGTCCAGAAGACACGCACAGCTTCTTGAGTAAGTTTGGAATAATAATAATAGAAATACGTTGATGTAAAACCGAAAGTTTTCTTTCTTAAGTAGGAAATCAATCGAGAAAAGTTTTTTTTTTTGTTTCTTGAAGTAAAAAGAATAACAAAATTGACCGAGATTATTTTGTATTTGCTGCGAATCTATAGCTTTTCTCGGAATAATTTCAATTGGTTTAATGTTCATTCATTAAAAATGTACGCGAGAATTCAGTATCCAAGATTTCAAATGTATATTTTAAATCACCGAGTAGTTTTTCTATCAGGTGAGTTAACTAAAAAGTAAATAGTACTATTAATGAACATTACTTAAGTACTATGCTAGTATTCATTAGTACTTCAAATTAAGGGAATACCGTTAAATGAATTAAAGTTTTTGTTTATCAGATTTTCTCGAGGAATTGTCGACTCTGCGTCGTATCACTTTCAATGAAGTGGAAGGCGTTGGGCGGAATAGAAACACTCCAGTGTTGGTTCACTGTTCAGCGGGCGTAGGGAGGTCCGGCGTAACCATTATGTGCGATCTTTTGATGGAGGCCTCCCGCCACAACCTACCTCTAGATCCTCCGAAACTCCTGACGCAGCTCCGTCAGCAGCGAATGGCCCTCGTCCAGTCTTTCAACCAGTACAAGTTCATCTACAAGGTGCTTTTTACGTCTCTCCAAAACACTCGTCTTATTTAGGCTTCATTTTAACTTTTTTTTTTTGACAAATTTTCTTGTTTTAATTTAAAATCTCACATTTTAGCCTTCCTTTTTTTGCCGGACATTTTCTCTTTTTAAACTGTTCTCTATTAAAAAAATATTTTATTGGTCAATTTCATAAACAGATTTTAATAAAGAAAGATTTTAATGCGTAATTTTGTAAATATTTAGAAGCAATTATTTATTGATGTTTTAATATGGAGTAATTTTTTTTTTTAAATAAGGTTTTATATTTCCAAAATTTGAAAAAATGTAAATTATTGAATTAATTTTTTGAGAATGTCTACAAAAATGACAACGAGAAGTTTATTTATTTATTTTCTTTTGTATATTTTTACATTTGTTTTTATTCTTTTTACGAATTCATTCGCTAGTAAAATGGAAGTTCAAAGCTACATATTATTATACGCAGGGCGATCCAAATATGTATTCCTAGAAATAACCTGTTACATATATATTATATTTTTGGGAACACTTTTTTTTTTGGATTACCCTGTATTACTAAGAAGATTTAAAAAAAAAGTTTCTCGAAGGTATTATGAAGTTTAAAATAGATGTGATATACTTTAAGTTGAATCTGCTGCTGCTCCCTGCCGTCCCCTCATTGATTGGTCTTTCGTAAGCCAAATTGTACTCTATTGAAGTTAATAATAAGTGTGAATGATAAAAAAGCACTTAATTTAAAAGCTCAAACGTTTTATATTGCATAATTACGTAAGTTCCGTTTACGAGGTAGATGAAAATCTAAAGCATTCGAAGACTCGTAATAGCTGTTGCTGCCTTCACGTGACTTCGAGACACACACCGACATATTTCTCGTTCGGAGTTACGCTATTTTTTTTTCCACTCTTATTGAGCAATTTGGAACCTTGTGCCAACTCCCCTTTTCCTATAATAGACGTTGCCCATTATTGTTCGCATTTTACTGACCATTAGATCCTTAGCAAACGAGTCTATAGTCTCCCTCGTCTCGTTTTAATTAAATATATTAATTCTTGGGAGTTACACATCGTAACCATGTCTCGTAACGCCGTTTCCCGAAGTTAAACGATATCGGGTCTGGACAGTAGTTGGATGGGGAACCGTCTTCTGCTTGAAGATTTAACAATCCGTAGACAGTTCGGATCTCGCGTAAAACTAGAGGGTCCCCTCCTTTACATGACCTTTGCCGTTACAGATGTGGTTAAACAACCCCCAAAACAAATATAAATTCGTCACCCCGCTAAGCATCAAAAAGTTTGGACTATTAACCAAGCATTCTGATGATGAAAATTGTTTGTCTGGAACTGTCAATTTCCAAATAATGAAACATCATTGTGCTACTATTGATACTTCCACGTGTTGTTCTTCCATCGAATGCTTTTAACTACCTTGTAGGCGGTGAAGCTGCTGCATTAGCGTTAAGTGTTGAGTGTTACTCATTTTAGAGTTAATCTCTCTGGTATTATTATTGTATTAGTTTTGTAATAACAAATTCAAGTTAATAATTATTAAGACCCGATGCAATACTACTATTTTAATTGATTTCGAAGGCTGTGTGTAAAGATTTAGGAATAAGAGTTAAGTGTATACTAAATAAGCGTAAACTTATGTGCCTCTTATCTGTAACGTTGTACCACCTTTTTCATGATGTGCCTTACATGTTGAAATGCTTTACATGAACGTAACATGCATACACACGTACATACGCTTCCGAGCACAAAAACAAGCGATTATAACTCATTATTATCATCATTAACTATCATTGTTGGGTAAAAAGCTGCCGGTTGTTAAGTAATGAAATTATACACTGAGGTGGAGTGTTTGTTTTACCGCGTGATCTGTGATCTGTTAATATTTCTTCCAATTCATTCATGGTAGTGTTGAAAATTTAATCAAATTTTGAATGATATTCTTCCTAATTTTGTTTTATAAGCGTGTAAAACTTTGTGATCACTCGTTAATGCTATTGTTAACGTAAATCAGTTTATATTTATTGAATATGTAATGTGTATGTATTTATGTATGTATGTATACGTTATTTTTATTACAGTTATTATTATTAAGTACAGTACAAAATATAATAAATAATTTTATCCAATTTTTTATTTTTACCCTTCATGTAAAAAATCTGAAAACAACCTTTACCCCCGCTTTGGTAAGCTTTTTGTATTGAATTGAATTACCTTTATTAATAATAAAGTAAATGCATTGGTTTTACAATGACATAAATAATTGTGAAGCTGGACTAATTATTTTATTTAATTTGGCCCTTAAGCTTTAGGCTTTACTGAGCGTGTAAATATTCCCTGTCCTACCTTAGTCATTCGTAGACCGCTTTTGTTAGGAGAGTAATCCAGTTGATCACCATCATTGCCTTTTGAGCTTTCGTTTGCTCACTACACAACATTATTGGAGCCTTCCGACCGTTGGTAAGTGTTCGCTTGAAATGACGGTTGTAAATCCTTTGTTTGACGAAGGTTTAGTGGTAAAAGAGCTACATTTTTAAGGCCTAAAATTTGAATCGACTATTAGCCCCAACAATAAATGATAATAGAGCATATACTCAATTTTAATTTATGGTATTTACATTAAAAAAAATTCAAGAGGGAAAAAAACAACTAAATATGGGAAATGTCAAGTTTCAACAAGGTAGTATTTTTTTTTCATAAAACCCACTGGGGATAACTGAATTGTGTCCAGTCAGAAATTCATTAACCATCTGCAGGCTCTTGTAATAAAGATTTTGTTCCCCATTCATTCCCTTTGTGGTTATACTACCGCTTTTTCATTACACCATCAATTTTCATAATAACGCTCACTCCCATTAGCAGAAAAACATCCCCCGATTACAATGGATCAAACTATATTTAAGGGTACAAACGCCACATTCCTTGAACTTATTATGGCTACGTCTTTTTACAAACAATCTTCTGGAGTTTTCATAAAGCTCAGGGTGGTGGTGGTGGTCTTGAACTTGAAAGGAGAGTAGCAGCTCCAAAGCCGAAACAATGCAACATTAACATGAAAAACTAATGAAAAAATGGTGATCAGACATACACTG
>JAJOZX010001222.1:20000-230000 GCA_023014485.1 Bathynomus jamesi | reverse complement strand
CTTTTTGGGAACTTGAATCCATTGGCATAAAGGACAAACAGGAGAAGCAGGCGAGTACAGTGAACAGTGATGTTTTAGAGCAATTTGAAAAAGGGATTGAGTTTAGAGATGGTTGCTATGAAGTTGGCCTCCCTTGGAAGGATTCTTGCAAACCCAGTTCAAACCTTGAACTAGCTAATAGGAGGTTCAGGCTAAGAAAAAATGAGTTGTTAATTGAATACAATGAGGCCATCCTAAGCTATGTAAAGGAGGGCTATGCTGAAAGGGTGCAAAGTGAGCTGCTGAACCAGGAGGCACATTATCTGCCACACCATGCAGTGGTACGGCGAGACAAAACTACCACCAAACTGAGGGTAGTTTTTGATGCTCAGCCAAGGACAAAGGTGGTGTCCCCTTGAATGACTGTTTGGATGCTGGCAAATTTAAATGCAGATTTATTTTCCTTGTTACTGAGATTCAGGTTTGGTAGAGTAGCATTGACTGCAGATGTGAAGCAAGCCTTTTTGCGGATAAAGTTTAAACCAGAGGACAGAGATGCAGTAAGGTATCTGTGGGTGGATACGAAAGACTTGTTGGAAAATGAACCTAAGGTTGAAGCATATAGAATGAAGTCATTGTTGTTTGGCCTCAGCTCTAGTCCATTTCTGTTGGCAGCTACTGTGCAGTACCATTTTAAGAAATATTCTGAAGTCTATCCCAACACTATTGAACACAAGGAAACATTTTTATGATGATGATTTGCTGTGTTCCGTGGATAATACAGAAATGGCTGAACAGATATTCAATGAGGCTAGAGCTATAATGAGGGAGGCTGGCATGGAGCTTAGAAAATGGCAGACCAATCATTCTCAATTACAACAGTTTATGAGTCAGTCCTGTGTACCGGGCTCCAATAAACCTTAGCCCCCCCGCCCATGGCCTAAACCATTAGAGGTACAGTAAAACTAAACATACCTTACAAAAGGGAATTTAATCTTGCATTTAATGAGAAACAATTAAAACTTGGTGTTGCCGCCATTGGCTTCCAAGACAGCCTGAATTCGCTTTGGGTAGCTTGCCAAAAGTGAGGTGAATAGATCTTGATCGTTACGCAAACTTGCTAAAATAGTTTCAATGTGTTGCGTCATTGTATCCTTCGAAAATCGATTTGCTGCAGGTTCTTGAAACAAGAGACATTCAACCTTGTCCTTTATAACTGATCCAATATGTTCACAGACGTTCAGGTCAGGAGAGTTTCCTGGCCATTCTTCATTTCCAAAGAAATCGATCTCATGGTTCCGCAACAACTGTTGAGTGGCTAATGCCTTAAAGCAGGGGGCCTTATCGTGCAGAAGTGTAACCTGATCGACATCCATAACATTGTTTGGGTTTCTTAGAAAAGGAATGACATGCTGGGATAGAATAATATCACGAAAATACTGTCCATCCCAACTCTGACCATTTGGCTTCAGCACCCACATGAGCTGCTTTGCAGTGAACAAAACAAACACGCCAACACAGTCTGGACTTTTTAATAATTCGCGATAATGTTCATTGTCATCGATTTCATCTGGTGTTGTGGCCCACACTCGATCATTTTGGTAGTTAGGCAGACGTGTTACGAAAACCAAAAATTCATCGGAAACATCTAAATGCATGAAATCAACCACATTCTGTCATCGATGTTAAGTTGAGTTTTTCTTGGCTTTGGAAGTTCATGCCAAGGCTTTAAACCTTGCCTATGATGGTACAGTCGAATGATCTCACCACTAACGATCTTTCCTCTCAACACTTCGATCTCTCTAGAAAGTTTAGCACAGCTGTTTTTCCGCTTACGCGTACAGCTTTCAATGATGTCCTTTGTTTCCTGAGAGAGGCAAATTTGGGCGCCCAGATTTGGTTGTATCCATTTCACATTCATCCAAAGTTTTATTCCCATTTCTTTGTCAAAAGTCCTCACTTCTTCGCAACTTTTTGGCAACCCATGAACGTGTTATAAAGGTGGCTCCAGCATCACGAGCTTCCCGAAATGTTATTGCTCGTATGCGATCTATCACAGTTGCCTCTCCGAATCACCAATTAATTGAGAAGCCATTATATTATCACTATCAGCTAGAGTAACTTTAATACCTGCAATAAATAAAGAATTTTATATATTTTTATAATCACTAAAAACTATTTCGATATAAGTAAACATGTAAGCTGTAAATGGGGGGGCTAAGGTTTTTTGGAACCCCTTAGTACCTGATGCGGCAGAAAGTATTGAGGATTCTGGTATTAAGGAGTTGTGGGCAATAGACATTGTTTGGCAGCAAGGAGAGGATTTGTTTACCTTCAATGGGAAATCTTTAGTAGAGCTGGCTGAGAATAAGACAAGGTGGACAAAACGTACAGCTCTTAGTTTGGCTTCAAAGGTCTTTGATCCTCTTGGATTCCTGGCTCCATTTGTGATAAAGTAAAAAATTTGGTTTCAGAGCCTCTGGGAAATTGGACTTGGTTGGGATCTACAGAAGCTAAGGCTAACAAAGACCCAAGATCCACTCTAAGGCTAGCCCGAGAGAAAGGAAAGAGTAGGGGTTAAGAGAAAAGAAGAAGGGGTTAAATAAGGAGCAACACCTATCATTCGTGGGTTAACATTCATTCAGAAAAAGAGGAAAAAGGTCTCACCATCATCATCCGCCGGCCACTGCCGACAAGTCAGAAAAATAGTCGGAGAAAATAGGAGAGGGGTGAAAGATGAAAAGAAGTAAAATAAGAACGCTTACAAACCATGCAGACACAGTCTTAACTCACTGTCATACCATGCAAACTACAAACATGCAAGTAAAGCGAGTTACAGACATGCAAGAAAGGAGGAAAAAAAAAAAAAAAAAAAGTAGGTACAGTTAAACAAAAAGTGGGTTAGTTTACGCTACGAGCTACATCTACGTTCGTGTTAGTCTAATTTTTTTATTTTTATTTTTTATTTTTTAATAATTAATTGCTGGCATCACACGCTGGCATGTCACAAGCTGGCATTCATCGTCAACAGACTCATCCTCGAGCACCACCACCAGAGCTCCTGTTGTTAACTTTCTTTTTTAATTTTAAACAACGTTAATATTTTTAAAATGTCTGTCAAGACGGTTCTTAAACACATTAATGCTGGTAGAATGAACGACTGACGCGGGATCATATGGTGGTAAGGTGGAAATATTGGTTCAAATAATTGGCACATCTTGGAGACATTGAAATCCCAAGATGGTACTTTGGAGAGTTGAACAATAGTCCAGACAATTTGGAGCTGCACATCTTTTGTGATGCAAGCAGGGCTGCCAGATTGTGCTACTTTTCGCGAATTGGGCTACTTGGAATGGGCTGGCGCTACAAAAATTTAAGATTGGGCTACTTGGAATGGGCTGGCGCTTCTAAAATTTAAGATTGGGCTACTTGCGACTTCTGGGCTACTTCCAAAAATTGTAATGCTATTTTGGGCTATTTTGAAAATCGATAAATTTTATTGAAATAAAATATTAATATATTAGTTGAATATATACATTAATATGAATTCCATATTAATTTAAATTGTATATTTTTTATGTTTTGTGTATGGTCGACTCGCATACCGCTGATCAGTCATAACTAGAGACTTCAAAAAAGTTCGTAAAAGTTCGTAAAAGTTTTTACGAACTTTTTTGAACTTTTAATAATGTTATGAACTTTAAGTAGTTTTATGCACTTTTTGTATTATTATTATTAATAATATTACAAAAAGTGCATAAAATTACTTTAAAAGTCCAAAATATTAATAATTTATTAATATTTTTGACTTAAATAAATTTATTAACTTAAACTTCAGTGAAATAAAAGATGTGTTAAGATTAGATCCTGAATCACAAGCGATCGTGGATACTCAAGAATTACTGGATGATTCAAAGCTACCACAAGATATTGCTTTCATAGCATCAAACTTTAAATGCTTGACAGATGCAATAAAAAAAAATTGGAAGGTCGTTTAAGTCTAGTGGATGCAATCAATGTTGTAGAAAATGTAAAGACAACAATAATAGGTTCATATAAAGACAAATTAGAAGATGTTCTGAAAAATAATCCTGATTTCGAGGTTCTCTCCAGATGTGCTCAGATTCTGCGAGGAAGAGGAGATTACGATTTTCAGTGCTCTCCAGAGATTGTGTGCGCCTTAAAATTTGCTCCAATAGTTTCAGTCGAAGTTGAGCGATTCTTTTCCTTTTACAAAGATGTAGTTGTGCCAAAGAGACTGAACTTAACTTTCGAGCATATAGAAGAGAATATGATTCTTCAATGGAATGAAGATATTGCTTAACATGTTCAATAACTTCTGTGTTTGTTTAACGAATAAAGTAAGTTTTTCTTTGGAATTTCATAGTTTTTATAATTTTGTATTTTTTAAAATCTAATTTTGTCTTTTAGCAAGTGCAATGAAGAAGTATGCTTTTTGATGTGTAATTCTTGATACCTATAATTGATAGATCTAATTGATATGTAATGAATTTATTATGAACTTTTTTGAACTTTTTGGCAAATTTAATGAACTTTTTTGAACTTTCAAGGCATTTTTTATGAACCTTTTTGAAGTCCCTAGTCATAACTAGAAGATCTAGAAAATCAATGGAGACAACTACTTAACGTAGATTGGTAGTGTTTTTTTTCCCTGGTGACATTCCAAGTGATGGTTCATTATTTTGGAGCCAAGCCGTGACAATGAAAAATGCAGCAGGAGAACTATTTTTGCAGGACATTTCACTATTTGCATTAAAAGTGTACAGCCTGCCGATAAGTAACGTTACCGTAGAGCGAGTGTTTTCGCGAGTGACATCAACGAAAACCAAACTAAGGAACCGTATGGGTTTAAATCTCTTAGCCTCTATACTTCGCATCAAAATGATGCTGGAAGAAAGAAACATCTGCTGTTTTAACTTTGAACCTTCTTCATCGATGTTAAAATATAATTCCGACATATACAAGAAATCTAACGACGAAGTTGAAAGCAAGGAAGATGAAGAAGAGTTATTAAATTCCATACAACTGTGATTTGTGAATCATATAAGGTAAATAAAATTTAGTATTTAAAATTAAATAAGAACTTATAACGAAATTATATATATATTATTTTGGGCTACTTTCAATTCTATTTCGCTACTTTTGGGTTGTGTTATCGCTACTTTTCTTGAAAAGTATCTGGCAACCCTGGATGCAAGTGAGGAAGCCTATGCAACTTGTATTTATATAAGAGGCACATTCAAAGAGGAAGTAAGTTGCAGGTTGGTTGCTGCAAAGAGCAGAGTAGCACCTTTGAAAAGGCTTTCTATTCAAAGGTTGGAAATGATGGGTGCAGTTATTGCTAGTCGCCTTGCAGTTACAGTGTAAAAGTCTTTGAACCTCTATGAAATTCCAAGCTATTATTGGACAGACTCCACTATAGTTTGGCACTGGTTAAGAAGCCAGGCAAGAAAATGGAAACCATTTGTTGCCAATAGGGTGGAGGAAATTCAAGCACACACAGATCCCAAGCAATGGAAGCATTATTCCAGGCACCCAAAACCCAGCTGATTTACCAACACGAGGAATTTCAGTGAAAGATCTTGCAGTCAAGTTTGTGGTAGAATGGGCCAGAGTGGCTAAAACTTGGAAGTGAAAACTGGCCTTCTAATCAGCCTATTGTAGGAGAATGCCAGGCTCAAGAAGAATGGGTGAGTGAAATGAGAAAATGCACTGTGAACAGTTGTCAAGTTATGCAGCAGGACCCCATATTGAGGCTTGAGGACATTAGCAGTCTGAAAAGGTTGTTAAGAGTGATAGCATGGGTCTATAGATTTACAAACATTAAGGGAGAAACAAGAAGGAAGGAATTCTGAACAGTAAGGAGATTCAGCAAGCCAGGCAATACTGGGTGGTATATATGCAGAAGAAAAAATTTGGTGGAGAGGGAATTGCTCACCAGCCGTCCATTACAGGTTCTACCAACACATTCTGCTCTCAAGTGTTTGGATGTGTTTTTGGATCAGGATTTATTGAGTGTAGGAGGTAGAGTACAGTTTTCTGGGCTTCCAGAAGAGAAAAGACATCCAATTTTGCTACCTTCTGGGGGGGGGGGGACTTTGTGGAACTTTTGATCCTGGATACGCATCATAAGTTGTTACATGCTGGAGTTAGAGAAGTAATAATAGAGATCAGACAACAGTTTTGGATTCCCAAAATTAGACAAGTAGTAAAAAAGGTCTTGCATAAATGTGTGGTTTGCAAGCGTTGGAGTGCAAAGTCTTATTATGAAAAGCTGGCTCCACTTCCAAGAGAACGGTGTGTCTATACTGCCCCATTTGATGTAATGGGAGTAGACTTCGCCGGTCCAGTCTATGTGTATGAGCAAGGGGAGTCTAACAAAGGTTATATATGTCTTTTCACATGTGCTACCACCAAAGCAATCCATTTGGAGTTGGTAAGCAACTTAAGTAGTAATGTATTTCTTTTGGCCTTTAAAAGGTTTGTGAACAGAAGGGGTTTCCCAAATAAAATCATATCGGATAATACAAAAACCTTCAAAAAAGCTGCAAAGGAACTCCAAGTAGTTTGGTCCTTGCTAAAAGAGGAAGAATTCCAATCCTACGTTTCACACCAAGGGGTACAGTGGGAGTTTATTGTTGAGAGAGCACCATGGTGGGGAGGATTTTGGGAAAGGCTAGTGAGAAGTGTAGTGTCCATTAAAGAAACTTAGCTAATGCTCATTTGAGCAAAGAAGAATTCTGCACTGTTTTGTGTGAAGTAGAAGCAATGGTGAACAGTAGGCCTATCACTTTTGTTTATAACAGTATGCAGGATGCAGAGCCATTGACACCAAATCATTTTCTTTGTGGTAAACGATTAACATCAAGCCCCAGTTTACCAGAAGACTTGCAGCCTATCCAGAGCACTCAAGGAGAGTTAACCAGAAGGTTCAAGTACCTTGAAGAGCTACAAGATCAGTTATGGAAGAGGTGGCAGATGGAATACTTGCCAGAACTCAATTATTACCCATCAGGCAAAGTAAAGGGCTCCAATGCAAATTGTATCAAGGTGGGAGAAGTGGTAATGATTGGGGATGAAAGATCAGGGCAGTGCTGGAAGCTTGGCATAATTGAAGAGTTGTTTGTTGGTGTTAGAAAATCTACAGTAGAAGAGGAAGAACCATTGTTGTCCCAAGGCGATATGATGACTAAGCTGATTGATGCAGCATTGCTTGTATATATTAAGTTAAGGTGTATACATATCCATCTCATAATTGTAAGGTTAGTGAAAAATTCACTTAATTTAGAGCTAGCATTTTTGGGCTCTTGTGGCATCAGTGTTTGGGACTCTGGTGGCATCATTTTGGGGCGCTGCGCGTCCTTTCTATTCGTTTGTGGGATGTCGTACGTACAGGGTGTGGTCTGATAGAGAGAGCTCTTGCAATTCAGTTTGGTTGTTTAGATACAAGATTGTTGCATCGTGCAATAGTCCAGGTTGCGTTGTTGTTGCAAGGTTGAGAAAGAAGACCATAAATAGTACCCCTTTTGTTTTTATATTAAATTCATGTAACTAAGGTCTAAGGTAGGCCCGCATCGAGTCAGCAACCCTGAGGTAGGACCTAATAGGATCTCAAATCCGTAAGTTTTAATTTTAGCTTAACTTGGGCTGTAGGTAGAACTGGCCCTTTAGAATTTGGCCGTTCACGGCTCAGCTGGGATTTTGAACCCAACAAATAAATAAAATAACAGTTGGCAAAGACAATTTAGTTAGGTCTGAACTGGTAAAGACTTGGAGGAGGAAAATTAGAGACACCTATACAAACACACTATGCTTTAGAAATCGGCAAAAACACGGATAGTTAAGATGAAACATTTGAGTTCCAGCCTCATGGAGAAGGCTTGGCTAAATTTGCAGAAGGTAATGACAACAATGCCTCTTCGGTGGGGAGTGTTAGAAAATCTAGAAGAGGAAGAGCCATTGTTGTCCCAAGGCGATATGATGACTAAGCTCATTGATGCAGCATTGCTTGTATATATTAAGTTAAGGTGTGTGTGTGTGTGTGTGTGTGTGTGTGTGTGTGTGTGTGTGTGTGTGTGTCATCTCATAATTGTAAGGTTAATGAAAAATTCACTTAATTTAAAATTGAGCTAGCATTTTTTGGGCTCTTGTGACATCATTGTTTGGGCACTCTTGTGGCATCATTTTTGTGGGGGGCGCTGCGCGTCCTTCCTACTCGTTTGTTGAATGCGGCACTTACAGGGCGTGGTCTTACAGAAAGCCCTCTTACAATTCAGTTGGGTTGTTTAGATACAAGATTGTTGCATCATCCAATGGTGCAGGTTGTGTTGTTGTTGCAAGGTTTAGAAGGAAGACCATAAATAGTGTCCCTTTTGTTTTTTATCTTAATTTTTATGCAACTGAGGCCTAAGGTAGGCCCACATCGAGTCAGCAACCCTGAGGTAGGACCTAATAGGACCTCCAAGTCCGTAAGTTTTTAGTCTAGCTTAACTTGGGCTGTAGGTTAAACTGGCCCTTCAGAGCTTGGGCGTTCACGGCTCAGCTGGGATTCTGAACCCAATAAAATAATAATAAAAAAAATAACAGTAAATATCTAGATTCAGATGACCTGTATTACAACAGTTAGAACCAATGACTTACATCCTCACAGGAAGGTTCCGAATTCTGAAAATTTACCAATAGCGTAATGGTAAATTGTGAAATAAAACGTGCTCGCATAATGGTTAATATGTCTGTTCAAACTACATTCAAGATTAAAGAACCATGGAGTAATGATCATTGACTGGAACGTGCTTCTGCGCTTAGTCTTACAAGTTACAAAAGTAGACAAAAGGGCCTGGGGTAAGGGGGGCCCGTCGGGGTCGTGCCCCGCTCGCCCCTATGTTAAAAACGCCGCTAACACATGAACATTGTCATTGTTTAAGAATCCTTAAGTGTTAAACTTCAGTTAGCCTTTAAATTTTGTTTTCTTTGATTTTCCGTGTATGGTACGGTATACTATTATAAAGTTTAGTAACTTTGGCAGTTCATTTCACAAACAAAATTTTGTTCTCTTAAAGCTTCATTTAAAAGCTGTAAAATATTAGTTTACAATTAGGGGAGTAGTACAATGTAGTCGTTCAGGTGTTTGGGAATCTAAAGACTATGAAAAGTACAGTATGTAATCACTACATACTGTACTTTCATAATGATATCTTGTTTGTGTTTCAGACAGAGAATTTGATTCATTGTAGATACATTCATTATTATTATCATCATTATTATATATAAGCAAAGCTGGGCACAAACCGTTAATCCGTTAATCGTTAATTAACGAAGTTAACTTTTTCGTTAACGATTTAACTTTTAAGTTAACTTTGAAAATCATTATCGGACTAATTAACTTCCGTTAACTCAAGTCCGTTAACCCAAAAAATTCATAAATAAACGTTTAAAAGTTTCTATTATTTTCAGTGCTGAGCAGGTGCGCAATTAATCCGCCACTGTTAATAGTGATGAACGAATTTCCATTTCCGCAGTGCAAAATCAGGCGATATATTTGTTTCCGTCGCCATAATTTGTGTCTTACCAAATATGGTAGTTATTTATGGCATTGGTTTGAGCAAAACATGGTCGACTGTAAAATCAGGCGGAAAGATTTGCCATTTGAGTTGAATGTTTCAACTTCTTTCAAGAAATATCACGAGCATTTTAAGGCACTTTCGATAATATATATGTAACAATTACAACAAATAACTACATTCGTTTCATTTGCAGTCTGTCTCTTGCGCAACATGTTTGTGCTAGTGAATATTTAAAAATAATCGTTGTCAAGTGTGGTGCCGCGTTTGTTAGCGGGCTAGAGATAAAGTAAAGGCCAATTTGAGGCTTTATTCAACATAAACATAGCATAGATCTGAAACACAGAAAACAATAATTAGTAGAGACTCATTACATTCCTCTCTTCTTTTATAATACGTGATACATTGCACGGTAAGAAACAAAACGACAAGTTCAAGATATTTTGGAAGAAAGAAGAGTCTACAAGTTTAGGCGTTGAGCTGGGTATCTGATTCGAGTGCTTCTTCTCAGAGGGGGACTCGTCTCGGAGGTTACTGACACAGGTGGGCCTCTCTCGACTTCGACTGGAGTCGCTTCGACGGGAGCTGTTGGGACCGTGTGTCGGCGGATCTCAGCGGGTTCTGAGTCGTCCGTTAGCGGGGTGGAATTGATTGGCGGACTGGGTACGGGGGGTTCATAGTGATTCGTGTCATCCGTATTGCTACGTCCCGCCGGTGCCAGGTCCCTGATGGATACGGTATCTTCTCTCCCATTCGGATGCCGTATAAACGCGTAGTTGGGGTTTGCCTCAATTAACTCAACTTCCTCGACGAGGGGGTCGTTCTTGGATCGGCGAATGAATTGGCGAAGGAGTACAGTTCCCGGAGAAGACAGCCACGTCGGTAGTGCAGAACCGGTAGAAGTACGCCGCGGGTGCGTGAATAGACGCTCGTGAGGAGTTTCGTTCGTGGCCGTACACAGCAGCGATCTAATCGAGTGCAGCGCGTCTGGTAGGACGGACTCCCATTGCGACATCGGCAACCCGCGATCTTCTATGGCTAGTTTGATGGTGTTCATGATGATTCCATTGTAACGTTCGCATTGCCCGTTTCCTTGGGGGTGATACGGCGTTGTGCGACTAGTCGCGATACCATGTTTAGTTAGGAACAGTTTTAGTTCCGAAGACATAAACGATGTCCCTCGATCTGTGTGGATGTAAGAGGGAGTTCCGAAGGTAGAAAATAACTCGGTGAGACGGGCGATAACGGTTGACGTGTTCGTATCACGGCACGGGAAGGCAAAAGGAAAGCGTGAATACTCGTCGATTACTGTTAGGATGTAAGGTCGCGAAGTTGCGCTCGGAAGCGGGCCTTTAAAGTCGATGTTAAGTCGGTCAAACGGGGACATGGCCCGTATTAAGTGACTAACTTCTGGTTTATAGTACTGTGGCTTACATTTAGCGCATGTTTGGCATTCCGACGTAACTCGTTTGATGTCATCCACTGAGAATGGTAGGTTCCTAGCTCTCACAAAATGAGTCATTCGGCGGACTCCTGGGTGTATCAGATTAACATGCAGCTGGGCGAGGGATATTCTTGGAGTAGCAGCGCAAAAGGATCGCGACAATGCGTCTGCGGCTCGGTTCTCGGGGCCCGGTCTGTATTTTATTGTGAATGAGTAGCCGGCTAGTTCTACACGCCAACGGAGAATCTTATCGTTCTTAATACGACCAGTAGCTTTTCCATCGAACATGAAAGATACGCTCCGCTGGTCGGTGACGACAGTAAAGTGTCGATAAGCTAAGAAGTGCTTCCACTTGCGAATGGATTCGATTACAGCGTATGCCTCCTTTTCAACGATGTGATGGCGACGTTCTGTGTTATTCAGAGCGCGAGAAAAGAACGCCACCGGGCGGCCGTTCTGGGTGAGGGTGGCTCCGATTGCTGAAGAGGAAGCGTCCGTCTCCACAGTGAACGGCAGTTCTTCATCGATTGAACCGACGACAGCTTTCGAGATATCATCTTTGAGTGTTTGGATCGTTGATACTTCCTCGCGAGTTAATGGGAATGATGAAACGTTGAGCAGAGGTTTGATCTTGAGGGAATAGTTCTGAATCCATTTAGCATAGTATGCGAATAGTCCGATTACGCGTTGTAGAGACGACTTGTTGCGAGGAGTTTGAAGTTCTTGTAGTGGCCGGAGGCGTTCGGGATCGGGCCGCAATACGCCATGAGAGATAGAATATCCGAGCAGGTGCACTGATGTCATCGAAAGCTTGCATTTTTCCTTGTTTAGACTCAGATTTACTCGTTTAGCGGCTTCCCAGAAATGTCGAAGGTTCTCATCGTGCTCTTCCCAAGTGGTTCCGCAGATGGTGAGATCGTCGAGGTAGGCGTATGTTGATGATAAGTTGTTCGAGGATATGAATTCGTTCATGACGCGCTGGAAGGCCGCGGCTCCGTTAGTTACTCCCATAGGGATCCTTCTGAATTGGTATAGATTTCCGTCAGCCTCGAATGCTGTGAAAGGTCGTTCAGACGGATCGATTTCTACCTGGTAGTATGCGCTTGACAGATCAATTACGCTGTAGTATTTGTGTTGTGAGACTTTGTTGGCTATATCATCGATTCGCGGAAGAGGATATGCATCTAGCATGGTAAATCGGTTGACGGTTTGAGAGAAATCGATTACCATGCGTTTTTTTTTTTGTTTCGGTAGATGTGATGACTACTTGAGCACGCCAGGGTGAGTTACTGGGTTCAATTATCTCATCCCTGAGTAGCTTTTCGATTTCTTTCCCAATGAAAATTTTGTCCTCAGAGCAAAATCGTCTGGACTTCGTGGCGATGGGACGACAATCGGCAGTTAAGTTGCCGAATAGTGGTGGGGCTGAAATTCTTGATCGAGTAAGGCCGCATATATGGAGTGCTGGCTCCGGACCTCCGAAATTGATGTTCAATTCCTTGTGTCTGATTAAGAATGGGGTACCGAGTATTATGTCAGCGCACAGATCCGACAAGACGGATAGTTCGAGCTTTTCGTAGTCGCGGTCTCCCATCGTAACCTTCACTGTACATCGACCTGAGATGGCTGCGGATAGATTAGGCGAAGCCATTGATACGACGCCCGAGTGCGGAAGAATGGGCAGCTCTAAGTGTTTGGCTAGATCCTCACGAATGAAGTTGTCCGAGCTGCCAGTATCCAACAAGGCGAGACACGAACGGCCGTTGACGAGGATATCGACTGTTGAGTTGGTAGGCATGGAGGAGCTACACGATAGAGTGGTACTAATGGTCGCTAATGCTGCGGCTGAATGAGACGCTGTGGTTTTATCCTGTTTTTGACGTGCCGAGGAAGTACTTGAGCGGCAGACTTTGGCCCAGTGGCCGGTCTTTTCACATTTCGCAGATAGAATCCTTTGCTGGACACCTGCTTCGTGGGTGGCGTCGAGACCCGCAGAAGAAGCACAGAGCGGCTTTGTTGTCGAAATTCGTAGCGGCTGAAGAGTTTGGGAGATCGTCTCTTGGACGCAGGCAGGCCGGGCAGAGTCAGTAGTCGGCGACGGTTCGTGGCGAGAGCCAGTGGCTGCAACAGCACCGTAATGAGTGAGGTACGATTCTGAGTTTTTCTGGGCCTGATCTAATGTTCGAGCCTGGACGATAGCCTTTTCCAGTGAGAGTGTGTCATTTTCGAGTAAGCGGGTACGGATGGCGCTATCTCTAATTCCTCGGATGAAAGCGTCTCTCACAGATGAACTCCTGTTTTCGTCGGCGGAAACCGATTTGAAGTTGCAGTCATTGGCTAGTTGTTGAAGAATTTGCAAGTACTCATCGAGGGTTTCCTCGGGCTTTTGGTGACGGGTGGACAACAGGTGGCGAGCGCATACCTCGTTTGGCTTCTTGACGTAGGTGGCCTCTAAGGCTGCCATGGCATCCTCATAAGTAGAGCAGTCTTGAATGATATCAGCGACATCGGGGCCGATATGTATGAATAGAACCTCCAATTTATTGGGGTTGTGTTCGGCGATAGTACTCAAGAAATATTTGAATCCGCGCGACCATAATTTCCATAGTTTCCCAGCTTGGGGAGAATTCGGAGAAGTAATAAATTTATCCGGGCGAATCACCTTCTCCATGATATAGTAAGATTACTGGATGAATATTTACTTGCTGTATCTGAAAGGCCGACTGAATGGCTGATTGAAATGTTGAATAAATTGTGGTGCCGCGTTTGTTAGCGGGCTAAGATAAAGTAAAGGCCAATGTTAGCGGGCTAGAGATAAAGTAAAGGCCAATTTGAGGCTTTATTCAACATAAACATAGCATAGATCTGAAACACAGAAAACAATAATTAGTAGAGACTTGTTACACAGAAAACAATAATTAGTAGACTCATTCATGTATATTTATAATATGTCTGTGAGTACCTTATTAGTAGTCTCCTTGATACATTTCAAGAACCATAAAACTGATCAGGTAAGATTTCAATTCTCATGTCACTTTGACGACATAAATTAAGTCAATTGATGTCTTACAATGGGAGCGTTTTCACCTTAACCCTTTGTCCTGGCGGTACTTCTAGGTACCACATCTTTAAAATCTCCATAATTATTTTTCTACCCGGTTGATCCTGCCGGTACTTTCAAGTCCCAATGTGAATTAGTTTCTTTATGAGATAATAGATGGCGTTGAGAAGTAAATGTGAGCGTGTGGCGCCAGAGGCTGTTTACTCTTTAGTATCTCTGCTGTGAAGACCGAAGAAATTTCAGTGCAATTACTTCCCGAATATTCTGTGCCATATCTGTTCCAAATAACAAAGGTAAGGGTTATTTTATTTTTTATCTTGTTCTTGAAATGTTCAAGAATGCTTCAAACAATTGTTGTTCTTGTTTATTATTTTTAAGTGTGAAATAATAAAGGATTTATTGAGTCAATTAAATTATATATATAGTGTTTTTCATTTTTTTTATAATAAAAGTTAACGTTAACGGTTTATCGGTAACTTCCGTTACATGTTTAACGAATTAACGGATTAACGGTTAACGAAGTTAACTTTTTGGTTAACGGATTAGCGGTTAACGAAGTTAACTTTTTGGTTAACGGTGCCCACCACTGTATATAAGTATGGCCAAGACTAAGAAGCGAAAGTTTTGTGAATAAAATCGAAAAGTTAATCCTGAATGGAAACAATTTATTATCGAACATCAAGGACACCCTAAGTGTGTAATCTGCCAATCAATTGTTTCAGCTAATACATTTCAAAACAGGTCACAGACTTCGAGAAGAACGATCCTCCGGGTGACCTGAGACTGCAAATGATTGAAGACTTGGCTAAAAAATCTCTCTCAAATTCATTTCTTTCAAAACTGGTCTTCCGTTGGATCATATCTCCTTCGTGCAAGTTACTCTGCATCTCTAAAGCTCATGCGAAACTGTCAACTTTTCACAAGTGGCGATACTCTAAAGTCCACAATGGCCACTGTGGTGAAGATTTGTTAGATGGAATAAAAGCATAAGATATTGTGCTCCAACGTATCAAATCGATGCCCCTTTCCGCTCGAACTGTCCACGATCGAGCTGTGGAAATGATGCATGATATTCATCAGCAAATGATGGAAGACCTTTATTTTGCGTCATATTTTTGTTTTGTCGTTGATGAATCAGCAGATGTGGTTACTCAGGCTGGTTAGCATTGTTGAAATCGCACTGTACCTTAGAATGGTCTCTGATTGTTAGAAAATCTAGAAGAGGAAGAACCATTGTTGTCCCAAGGCGATATGATGACTAAGCTGATTGATGCAGCATTGCTTGTATATATTAAGTTAAGGTGTATATAATAGTCACTATATATATCCATCTCATAATTGTAAGGTTAGTGAAAAATTCACTTAATTTAGAGCTAGCATTTTTGGGCTCTTGTGGCATCATTGTTTGGGCACTCTGGTGGCATCAATTTGGGGCGCTGCACGTCCTTTCTACTCGTTTGTGGAACGTCGTACTTACAGGGTGTGGTCTTATAGAGAGCTTTCTTGCAATTCAGTTTGGTTGTTTAGATACAAGGTTGTTGCATCGTGCAATAGTCCAGGTTGTGTTGTTGCAAGGTTGAGAAAGAAGACCATAAATAGTGCCCCTTTTGTTTTTATCTTAAATTCATGCAACTGAGGCCTAAGGTAGGCCCACATCGAGTCAGAACCTTGAGGTAGGACCTAATAGGATCTCAAGTCCGTAAGTTTTTAATTTTAGCTTAACTTGGGCTGTAGGTTGAACTGGCCCTTTAGAACTTGGCCGTTCACGGCTCAGCTGGGATTTTGAACCCAACAAATAAATAAAAGAACATGGTCCTTCAGAACCGGATTCTAGCCCAAGACTGAGTCAGTGACTATTTTTCGGCAAAGTTCTGATTGTGCAAATTGTAGCCCAAGTTAGGCCTAGACGGGTTGAGCATTATTGAGTTAAGGTCCCAGGGTAGAAAGTTTGGTCGCCTAATTGCGAAACTTGGCCACTCGTCTGTCGTTGTTTTTGGCCTACATTTTACCGGTTTGGTTAATTTTGGTTTATTATTCGTAGGCGAAGGTTGCAGACTTCGGTGCGCCAGTTACTTGGGTGGAAAAATTGATATTTCAAACTGGTGGTTGGTTAGTACCCCACCCAGCAATTCAGTTTATTTGAAAAAAGCAAAATTTACGTTTGATCAGTTTGGTTAAGTATTTCTACCAATTCAGCTCATTTGGCATTGAGCCCAATTGTTGTTTGCATTGAAGATGAGTGCATCTGAAATGAACAAGTTTAGAAAAAGGAGAAGCGCCTACAAAGGTCTAATTACAAAGGTCATTGCCACTATAGATTCTGCCATAGAGCAAGAGGATTTAAGATTAGTGACTGCGCAGCTTTCCATATTAGAAACTAAAAAGGTTGCTCTAAGTGAAGTAAATGTTAAAATTGAGGCTCTTGTAGAAGAGGATGAAATAGAAAATAACAATTTACTTTGAAGAGATTATTGATGATATAATTAAAGTAGGCCACCGAGCAAAAGCGTTTAGCAGCTCATTACAGTTAGAGACCAGGTCTAATAATGAAAACAACACTCAACAATGTTTGTGAAGTTAAGGTTAACAGATCTGCAGTTCAATTACCGAGGCTTGTACTCAAAACATTTTCTGGGAGTATTCAGGAATGGCAAGGATGGGCAGACAGTTTTCAATCAGCAGTTCATTCTAGTCAAGTGTTAAGTGCGGTGGAGAAGTTTAATTATTTGCAGTCCCTCTTGGAAGGGGAGGCAGCAAAGACAATAGCAGGATTAGCATTAACAGAGGCTAATTATAATGTGGCTTGGGATATATTAAAGAAACGGTTTGGTAAGCCAGAGATCTTAATTAAAAGCCACCTCCGTGAACTTTTAGCTATACCTCCTGTTAATAATCCTAATAGTGTCAAGGAGTTACGGCAGTTATATGATGAATTTGAAGTTAGAACTAGGTCCCTGGACAACTTGGGTGTAGGAATGGAAAGGTATGGTATAATGTTGGTTACTATACTGGAGTCTAAATTGCCTAGCTCAATTTTGCTTGAATTAAGTAGGGGACACTCTACAGAACATGTGTACATCCCCCTTCAGCAGATGTTAAGTCTTTTAGGCACAGAATTAGCAAGACGAGAGGGAATTGAGTTTGCACAGTGGGATGTTAAACAAGGGGACAAAGGCAGGCACAGCACCAAAGTTTCTACAAAAAGGAATAGCCCAGGTACAGTGTCAGCTCTACATGCATCCTCTGAGAATAAATTAAAGGGAATCAAGGAATGCATATTTTGCGAAGGCAACCACAAGTCATATAAATGTGAGGTGGCTGAGGCTTTACCTTTTGAGGAGAGAAAGGACAGGGTAACTAAGTCCACAGCATGTTTTAAATGTTTTTTGAAAGGTCACAGAGCAAGGTTTTGTAAGTTTAAAATTTTGTGCAAAAAATGTCATGGCAGGCATCAGCCATTATTGTGTGAAAACACTCCTAGTAGGCCTACCCCAGAAGTAGAGACATCAGTGGCACATGCCACTGCTATGAAAGGGAGTAAAAGTAAAGGGGGATTATTGCAAACAACTGCAGCCTTATTAATTGGGAATGATGGAGAAGCTACTGTAAGAGTGTTGTTTGATAGTGGTAGCCAGTGTAGCTTTATTAAGACCAGAATTTCCAGAAAATTGAAGTTTAAAGAACTTAAGAGGGAAAATTTAAGAACCAAATTTAAGAAGGTAGAAGTTCTGGTTAAGGGGTTGTTACCGCAAAGTCCCACTATCAAGGTCCAAGCTGTAGAGATTGAGGAACTTTGTGCTCCAGTCACTACTTGTTTAGATATGGCATGTGTCCAAGAATTGCAAGTTAAAGGAATTAATTTGGGCAATAATAAGTTTGAAGGAACAGAAGATATTAGTCTTTTGATTGGAGCTGACTATTATTGGGACTTCATCACTGGTAATATTGTCCGCACATCTCAAGGCCCAGTAGCTATTGAAAGTAAGCTAGGCTGGATGCTACATGGTAGCTATTGCAATGAAATGGAAGTTAAGGCTCTTTTTTAAGATTGAGGAGAACAGCCATGGTTTGGAAAGGCATTTGAAAGCGTTTTGGGAACTTGAATCCATTGGCATAAAGGACAAACAGGCAAGTACAGTGAACAATGATGTTTTAGAGCAATTTGAAAAAGGGATTGGGTTTAGAGATGGTTGCTATGAAGTTGGCCTCCCTTGGAAGGATTCTTGCAAACCTGGTTCAAACCTTCAGCTAGCTAATCGGAGGTTGGAGACTTCATTGTACAGGCTAAGAAAAATGAGGAGTTGTTAATTGAATACAATGAGGCCATCCTAAGCTATGTAAGGGAGGGCTATGCTGAAAGGGTGCAAGGTGAGCTGGTGAGCCAGGAGGCACATTATCTGCCACACCATGCAGTGGTACGGCGAGACAAAACTACCACCAAACTGAGGGTAGTTTTTGATGGCTCAGCCAAGGACAAAGGTGGTGTGTCCTTGAATGACTGTTTGGATGCTGGGCCAAATTTAAATGCAGATTTATTTTCCTTGTTACTGAGATTCAGGTTTGGTAGAGTAGCATTGACTGCAGATGTGAAGCAAGCCTTTTTGCGGATAAAGTTAAAACCAGAGGACAGAGATGCAGTAAGGTATCTGTGGGTGGATACGAAAGACTTGTTGGAAAATGAACCTAAGGTTCAAGCATATAGAATGAAATCAGTGTTGTTTGGCCTCAGCTCTAGTCCATTTCTGTTGGCAGCTACTATGCAGTACCATTTTAAGAAATATTCTGAAGTCTATCCTACACTATTGAACACATAAGGAAAAATTTTTATGTTGATGATTTGCTGTGTTCCGTGGATAATACAGAAATGGCTAAACAGATATTCATGGAGGCTAGAGCTATAATGAGGGAGGCTGGCATGGAGCTTAGAAAATGGCAGACCAATCATTCTCAATTACAAGAGTTTATGAGTCAGTCCTGTGTAGTACCTGATGCAGCAGAAAGTATTGAGGATTCTGGTATTAAGGAGTTGTGGGCAATAGACGCAAAAGTGCTAGGCATTGTTTGGCAGCAAGGAGATGATTTGTTTACCTTCAATGGGAAATCTTTAGTAGAGCTGGCTGAGAATGAGACAAGGTGGACAAAACGTACAGCTCTTAGTTTGGCTTCAAAGGTCTTTGATCCTCTTGGATTCCTGGCTCCATTTGTGATAAAGTAAAAAATTTGGTTTCAGAGCCTCTGGGAAATTGGACTTGGTTGGGACCAAGAGTTACCTGATCATATGGTGGAAAGGTGGAAATATTGGTTCAAAGAATTGGCACATCTTGGAGACATTGAAATCCCAAGATGGTACTTCGGAGAGTTGAACAATAGTCCAGACAATTTGGAGCTGCACATCTTTTGTGATGCAAGTGAGGAAGCCTATGCAACTTGTATTTATATTAGAGGCACATTGGAAGAAGTAAGTAAGTTGCAGGTTGGTTGCTGCAAAGAGCAGAGTAGCACCTTTGAAAAGGCTTTCTGTTCAAAGGTTGAATTAATGGGTGCAGTTATTGCTAGTCGGCTTGCAGTTACAGTGCAAAAGTCTTTGGCCCTCTATGAAATTCCAAGCTATTATTGGACAGACTCCACTATAGTTTGGCACTGGTTAAGAAATCAGGCAAGGAAATGGAAACCATTTGTTGCCAACAGGGTGGAGGAAATTCAAGCGCACACAGATCCCAAGCAATGGAAGCATTGTCCAGGCACCCAAAACCCCGCTGATTTACCAACACGAGGAATTTCAGTGAAAGATCTTGCACAGTCAAGTTTGTGGTGGAATGGGCCAGAGTGGCTAAAACTTGGTAGTGAAAACTGGCCTTCTAATCAGCCTATTGTAGGAGAATGCCAGGCTGAAGAAGCATGGGTGAGTGAGGTGAGAAAATGCACTGTGAACAGTTGTCAAGTTATGCAGCAGGACCCCATATTGAGGCTTGAGGACATTAGCAGTCTGAAAATGAAAAGATTAAGAATGACAGCATGGGTATATAGATTTACCAACAATATTAAGGGAGAAAGAAGAAGGGAAGGAATTCTGAACAGTAACGAGATTCAGCAAGCCAGGAAATACTGGGTGGTATATGTGCAGAAGGAAAAATTTGGTGGAGGGAATTGCTCACCAGCCATCCATTACAGGTTCTACCAATACATTCTGCTCTCAAGGGTTTGGATGTGTTTTTGGATCAGGATTTATTGAGAGTAGGAGGTAGACTACAGTTTTCTGGGCTTCCAGAGGAGAAAAGACATCCAATTTTGCTACCTTCTGGGGGGCACTTTGTGGACCTTTTGATCCTGGATACTCATCATAAGCTGTTACATGCTGGAGTTAGAGAAGTGATAGAGATCAGACAACAGTTTTGGATTCCCAAAATTAGACAAGTAGTAAAACAGGTCTTGCATAAACGTGTGGTTTGCAAGCGTTGGAGTGCAAAGCCTTATTATGAAAAGGTAGCTCCAGTGGCGGTTCCTCATATGGGCAGCCGCACAGGGCGGCATTTGTGGAGGGGCGGCATGAGCGCCTGCAAAAAAAATAAAAATAAAAATAAGAAATAAATAAATAAAGAAATAAATAAAAATAGTTTATGGCAGTTGTGCAATTTAATTTGTATTTTTCCTGTTCATAGTATCATAATTACATTCTCTTAAGTGAGTTATTCTATTTACGTGATGAAGGATTTGTAAAATTCAGAAATTTGTTTTGGTTCTGAAGTTCCAACAATTAGTCCAATAAAAAGTTATTTTGTGAAAGAGTTATGTCTGTCCTTTATTTTGGGGGGATTCGAATGTGTGTGTGTTGGCGAACAGGGGGGGGGGCGCTGAAGGTGAGGTTCGCCCAGGGCGTCATGTAAGCTAGGACCGCCACTGGGTAGCTCCACTTCCAAGAGAACGGTGTGTCTATACTGCCCCATTTGATGTAATGGGAGTAGACTTTGCAGGTCCAGTCTGTGTATGAGCAAGGGGAGTCTAACAAAGGTTATATATGTCTTTTCACATATGCTACCACCAGGGCAATCCATTTGGAGTTGGTAAGCAACTTAAGTAGTGATGTATTTCTTTTGGCCTTTAAAAGGTTTGTGAACAGAAGGGGTTTCCCAAATAAAATCATATCGGATAATGCAAAAACCTTCAAAAAGGCTGCAAAGGAACTCCAAGAAATTTGGTCCTTGCTAAAAGAGGAAGGATTCCAATCCTACGTTTCACACCAAGGGGTACAGTGGGAGTTTATTGTTGAAAGAGCACCATGGTGGGGAGGATTTTGGGAAAGGCTAGTGAGAAGTGTAGTGTCCATTAAAGAAACTTTTAGCTAATGCTCATTTGAGCAAAGAAGAATTCTGCACTGTTCTATGTGAAGTAGAAGCAATGGTGAACAGTAGGCCTATCACTTTTGTTTATAACAGTATGCAGGATGCAGAGCCATTGACACCAAATCATTTTCTTTGTGGTAAACGATTAACATCAAGCCCCAGTGTGCCAGAAGACTTGCAGTCTATCCAGAGCACTCAAGGAGAGTTAACCAGACGGTTCAGGTACCTTGAAGAGCTACAAGATCAGTTATGGAAGAGAGGGCAGATGGAATACTTGCCAGAACTCAATTATTACCCATTAGGCAAGGTAAAGGGCTCCAATGCAAATTGTATCAAGGTGGGAGAAGTGGTAATGATTGGGGATGAAAGACCAAGGCAATGCTGGAAGCTTGGCATAATTGAAGAGTTGTTTGTTGGCAAAGACAATTTAGTTAGGTCTGCACTGGTAAAGACTTCAGGAGGAAAGTTAGAGACCTATACAAAAACTCTATGCTTTAGAAATCAGCAAAAACACAGGTAGTCAAGATGAAACATTTGAGTTACAGCCTCATGGAGAAAGCTTGGCTAACCTTGCAGAAGGTAATGACAACAATGCCTCTTCGGTGGGGAGTGTTAGAAAATCTAGAAGAGGAAGAACCATTTTTGTCCCAAGGCGATATGATGACTAAGCTGATTGATGCAGCATTGCTTGTATATATTAAGTTAAGGTGTATATATATCCATCTCATAATTGTAAGGTTAGTGAAAAATTCACTTAATTTAGAGCTAGCATTTTTGGGCTCTTGTGGCATCATTGTTTGGGCACTCTGGTGGCATCAATTTGGGGCGCTGCGCGTCCTTTCTACTCGTTTGTGAAACGTCGTACTTACAGGGTGTGGTTTTATAGAGAGCTCTCTTGCAATTCAGTTTGGTTGTTTAGATACAAGATTGTTGCATCGTGCAATAGTCCAGGTTGTGTTGTTGTTGCAAGGTTGAGAAAGAAGACCATAAATAGTGCCCCTTTTGTTTTTATCTTAAATTCATGCAACTGAGGCCTAAGGTAGGCCCACATCGAGTCAGCAACCCTGAGGTAGGACCTAATAGGATCTCAAGTCCGTAAGTTTTTAATTTTAGCTTAACTTGGGCTGTAGGTTGAACTGGCCCTTTAGAATTTGGCCGTTCACGGCTCAGCTGGGATTTTGAACCCAACAAATAAATAAAAGAACACTGATAAATCAGTGTGCACAGAATTTGCTGGGTTCATTCCTCTCCATGACAACTATTGGTGCAGATCTGGGTAAAAGTGTCACTGAATTTTTTCACGAGAATAAGGTGGGCAAACATCGAATTGTTGGTTTTGCAAAAAGGTAAGAATGATAACTTTTCACGAGTATTTTAAAACGAAAAACAACAGCAATATACAGAGAATCATCCTCAAAACATGCCCTGCTTCCTGAAAAATTTTTAAATGAAAAAATTTGGGCTACTAGATGATAAGCCTCTTCAGGTCAACTTATAATTGCGAAAAAGTGTTCAGTACCATGACGATTATAAAAAATCGCTACAGGAGCAGAAGGAATCTCTCAATGTTTGCGCCATCCTGAAAGAGACGTCCTACAAGCCAAATCTTGACAGAATTCTGAAAAACAAACCAACATAAAGTGTCACATTAAAACGAATACTGTACTAATTTGTAATGTAGACTGTTGTTACTCTTTGTGATCAATCTGACAAATACACAAAACTTTACAGGACTTACCTTTAAGATTAAGGGCTCATGGCTCGTTTAAGTGTATCATCATTTTGATGCGGCTCATACTATTAAAAAGTTCCCAACGCCTGTTCTAGACCTACGAAATGTATCAGTTACCAGTCGACTAAGCATGGTTTATTATCTTAACTGACTCACCAAGTCTAGCAATGAATCTAGGCCCTATATATAAACTTGAACATCAGATTCGCAAAGTTAGGTACATTATTGACTACAAACGACAGACTGGTACCGTAAGGGTCACCGTTTGTAAATCAGTTCTTAATAGCAACCTACTTATATTGTTATAAGCCACTTACAAATTCCTCATATTATACATCCTGTAATTCCAGCACAAATGAGTTGTATACACTGGAGTACAGAAAGTTTTTAAGCAAAGTCACCTTAACACCTACTGCACACTTATGAAATTTTCTAATCAAATTATTTCTCGGAGCATATAACTGTCTACATTGTCTCATAATTTAGTATGAACCAAATACTTTGTTTACAGTAGGTCACTTCTGATAGCACCATATCATTCAATTGGAATTCAGGAAATTTTGTGTACTTTTATAGTCCTTGACTTTCAAAAGAATAATAATGATTTTTATTATGATTATTTTTTATGTCATGAACTTTCCCATACTTTTCACAAACTTTCAGAAGTTTGCCGAGTAGAGGCGTCATTTTGGGGCGGGGTGGGAGGGCGTGAGAGGGCGTGAGAGGGCGTGAGAGGCAGTCGCTCCCCCAAGCTCACCAGGGGGGCCTCCAAGGCCCTCCAAATGATAGTTTCTTAAAAAAGAGGCACCTAATATTTTGTGGAATCACCAATATAATGAACTGCTTACAGTTTAAAAACTTTAGAATTTGAATAAAATAATGACAATGAATTATGACAATGAATTATGACAAAAGAATTGAAAACACACTGCGAGTAACGTCTGACGTCACAGGAAAAAGAAGAGTCGGAAAAAGAAGAGTCGGAAAAAGAAGAGTCGGAAAAAGAAGAGTCGGAAAAAGAAGAGTCGGAAAAAGAAGAGTCGGAAAAAGAAGAGTCGGAAAAAGAAGAGTCGGAAAAAGCCTTAATTTTGATGTTTTGGTTGATGATTTTGCAAAAATGAAGTCTAGAAGATATCCTCTACTATATTAGGTGATATAAATTTCATGATTTATTGCTTAACTTAATAATTTGATAGTTAACTGTAAATAACCAGTCTAGCTATCATCATTTAACCATTCTTGTTTATATTAATTTGATTGTAAAGTACATTGCGAGTAGCACTTAAATTTTGACATGCGAGGGCTCTCTCACTGCCTTCTCCCCCCCTCCCCCAAGCCAATTTGAAATGATGCCCCTGTTGCTGAGCCCTTTTATAGATGGAGAAATGATAACTAGATCTGCATACATCAGATGGTAAAAAAAAAATTATTTTTACCAATATTGCAGCCTACTCTGCGAGTCTTTAGTACATCAGATAGACTATTCATATATACAGTACATTGAACTGATTGGGAGTTAATATCCCTACTTGCCGGACACCATTGGTAACAGTGGTAAGAACTTATCATACAATCATTGTTTGGTGTATATTAAATGTTATGGTATAGTCGAGTTAAATAACAAGGAACATTACTATTTACAAGTTTTATAAATATATAATCTATGATTAAAGCAATGAAACGTTTTTGAGGCATTAAAAAAAATAAAACGATACAGTATTCTTATTTCAAGTCTTGTAGTTATGTACTATCTCCTTCAAGGCATACAGTAATTTACAGTATATACACATGTCAGTACCATGTTCCTTTAATCCAAACTGGTTATCACTGGTGTACAGATAACATTCAAGTCCATTGTTTAGTAGCCTATATAATTCAAACACTTTAGACATAATACTGGTCAACTCAACTGGACTACAGTATAGTTATCTTTACTATTAACTTTATCCTTCTTATCTTTTATCATTGGCACTAAATAACTGATAACACCGAGTATTAAATATAATATGTAGGATTTTCATTATGTATCTTTTTAGATGCGTTACATTTCCCATTGTGTCTCTAATATTTTACCATTTACATTAACGTTCTGTATGGAAGCGGGACATTAAAGTAAATGGCGTATTTATGACGTGGATTCTAAAATTACTTAATGAGTCACCCTATCACGTACAGATATTCGTTTATGTCGCTATCTCTTATCTAGGACGATAAGGCTTGATAAATGAAAGATAAGACAAACACTCGCTTCCTTCGCAAAAACTTTCAATCAACTTGCAAGTGTAGGAAAGAGACAGTTTGAAAAGGTGAAGTTAAATCAGAATGGTAGCCTAGGACGTTGTTTAACAACATCTAATAGTGAAAAAGTGTAAATGGGTTCGAACCTACGGTCGACATGTTAAAATAAATCGTTACAGTTACAGTTTTAAGATATTTGAATTTCTGGAAAAATGCCTTCTAGTTCCCATTTTTAAATTTATCTTTTAAAAAATAAATTATGATTTTTTTTTTAACAGGTAAAGGAATTCAAACAAAAAATGGATCTTGAAAGCCCAAATTTTGGAGGAGATTTTGCATTCTCTGAGAAGTCCGTGAGAAGAGGATTTATAAGGTAACTAAAATATAAATATCAAAGCTGAATCTTCAAAAATAAATGCAACATGGAAACTGCTTGCGTATGCTGTTGGTCACCTATATATTCATTCTTTCATTTCTCAAGAAGCGTTCATGATACAAAAATTGAATCAAGTGATCTGTTATACGAAACTAAGAAATTCAATTTAAAATTTTTTTGGTATAATAAATGGGTCTTTAGTGATCTATTTGTGGAATCATGTGAACACAACTTTACTGAATTTTGCTAAATACTGTATAGTTAGTCGCGTAGGCAAAAGAGGGGGGGGGGGGGTCGAAATTGTAGAAAGGCAGACTTTTCGGTGCAACGACCTAGTCACTGCGGAGGGGGTTTAGAGTAGTTTAGTTTGTGAAATTAAAAAAAAAAAACCAAGTGTTATTTACTAAATTATGTTATATATTATAATATCACATGCTAAGTTAACTATGGTTACAAAAGTGAACCTTTCCTGTCAAGGGTGGGGGAGTCGTTCGACCCCCCCCCTGGCTAAGGGCCTGAGTTATGCAAGTGTAATTCAACAATGTTTTACTGATCTTCAGTATTTGAATCCCGTTCTGCAAAACAGTATTTCCTTATGCCCGTTCTCCGATTCGCAAGCGTTCAAATTAGGCCCGTTTTAGGTCTCTTTGCTCTTTCCATCTTTTTTTTTAATTCCTTGGTTTAAACACCAAACCAAAATATTCCATGATTATAATCAAACCAAAATATTCCATGGAAAACTTCCACGTGGCAGTCGGCTAATAATTATTAGCCGACTGCCACGTGGAAGTTTTCCTGTAAGAATAAGGAAATCACTGGAAGGCCCATGATACCGAAAAGGTGGATGGTGCACTGGTGCAGTTTTGAACCGGTTTAAATTGAAGGATCTGGCATTGTCCGGATGGATTTTGGGACGAAAAAAACAGATGCCGCCGCAAATTGACGAGTGTAGACGATAGTGTGACTGGCCCTTTAACCCTAGACCAGTGGTTCCCAACGTGGGCGCCACCGCCCCCCTAGGGGGCGTTTGAAAATCTTAGGGGACCGCTAGGAAACTAAACTTGTTACTTTCTATCACGTATCCCTTATCCTTATTATCTTTATGAGGGGTCACCAGCAAATATTGCTAAACATGAGGGTGTGTTGGCCTAAAAAAGGTTGGGAACCACTGCCCGAGACAGTATAAATGGGGTACCAGGTACCACTGCCCTAGACAGTATAAATGGGGTACCAGGTACCACTGCCCTAGACAGTATAAATGGGGTACCAGGTACCCCAGGCACTACTTGTTTTGAATGGTAATAAAATTGGACCTATACTGTCTAGGTTAGGTTATGGTCACATTTCTGGTTGCTAGTACATTATAAATGAAATTCATTCAAATTTTTATATTGGTAACACGCTTTAATTGAGTCTTCTAAATATTTCAGAAAAGTGTACGCCATTTTAACTCTTCAGCTACTGATTACACTTGGCCTCATTTCCATCTTCATCTTCATAGGACCAGTTAAACATGCTCTGTACACACATCGGAGCATATTTTGGGTCCCTTTCACACTGAGTATCGTGTTTATAATCATCCTCATTTGCGCAGGAGACTTACGAAGGAAAACCCCTCTAAACTACATCTTTCTGATTCTTTTTACTCTTTGTGAAGGGGTCACAATTGGTGTAATATGCTCAACTTACGACGCCGATGAAGTTGTCATCGGAGTTGTTGCGACCATCGCAGTTGTCGGAGGACTGACTTTATTTGCTTTCCAGGTAACGCTTCATTTCATTGTTCAGTATTGATCTCATTTTATAAGAAATAACTAAAAATTTACTTAAAATACTAAGGTAAAAAATCCAATATGAGAAAGTACAGATTTAATAAAGTAATTTCACTGATGAAAACGCCGAAATTAAGGGCCGAAATTAAGGGCCAAAATTTATAAATCGAATTTCTCTATTTAGCGTTTTGCATTTCCCCATTACATTATAAATTCGGTAAAAACGACTATCCACAGTAAGATACGAGGCCTTATCAATGACAACGTTAAAAACAGTATCGGAAAAGACTTCAATCTTTAACTTTATCTTCGAGTAGTATTGTTCAAAGGGATACCAAATTGAATGTACAGTATAGTGAAATATTTCACATTGTTACTCAATGTTGCACTCTTAGTTATTTAAAATTAGATTTTTGATAGATTTTATGGCTTTTTAGGTCTGCACTTAACGTCACTAATTCTACTGATTGTATTTCTTAGTTATTAAAAACGTTTAACTCTTCAGGGTGAAGATGATGATGATTCCAATAATTTACCCTTCAGTGCAGCCTCATACTATTTATCACGTTATTGTAGTCCATTTTACTTCAGAAATAGCGTAATTTAGGGATAATTTCCTGCCATAAAATTGAAAAAAATATTACTAAAAAAAATTCATTAGTTAGAACCCTGTACCCAGTATTTTGTAGAGTAAAATGATGGATTTTAACAATTAAATCATTTTACCGCCGAAAGGGACGAATTGGTAACGTTTCATATACATGCATTCCTAACTTACCCTACAAAATATTCCGACAGTAGAGAGTTAAGGGTTTGTTCTAATATATTTACAAAATACTGACAAGTTCATCGAAAACAAGCTTCTATGAACGTCAGCCTGATTTCCTTAATATAAAACCAGATAGCAAGTCTGAAAGACACGATCCTAAAATTTGATTAATTAACACGCATCAAGGCATAATTACATCTTATTCTTAGAGAAGTTCTTTCAGTGCTATATGGAATTCATCATACAACTTTGATGAAGGTATGATGAAGTAGCGAATGGCCCCAGAATTTTGCATATAATTTTATATCCATGATAAAGATTTTCCTTACATCGATTTAGAATCTCTCTCTCTCTCTAAACAAATGAAAGTGTAAATTAGGGTTAGGACATACGTTTCGCAATAGGTGGGGAAGAGTGAAAGAATGTTATTGCTGGATTAGATGGGAGGAGAGGGGTCACTGATTACTTGAAGATAAAAGGAACGAAATGCGTCTTTGGAGAGTAGACGGTGACAAAGTTATGGGAAAAGTTGTAGTTTTGTCGGACGTGGTTAAAAAAAAACCTTCGGTGAAACATTTGGGGGCGGTGATTAGATGAGAGATAAACAAGGTTTGAAGACATTCATTTACTATAGACACATGGTGAAGCAACATTAGTACGGTTGACAGTGGTGAGTGCGTAATTACGCTCATTAATTCGAATATTCAAGATTCATTCATTCTTGATCCACGCATTCTTCATTATTAATTATTATACAATTATACGTTGCAGAGTATTATGTATAAGTCCTAATTTGTATACGGTTGAAGGGAAGGAGGTAGTTTTGTCGGGTGCTTTCCACGCAAATCATTTCCTTCATTGATAGAATCAGTTTCGTTGAACAAAAGTTTTAGATACGATTTGTTTTCTCCAATGTGTAGCATTGCAGGGGAAGCATAAATTTTCGTCATTTTGGAAAAAGCATTTTCATTTTTTTTTGTAGTTCATAAAATAAAATACAGTCAAAGTTATGATGTTACTACCAGTAGCAATTCTCATTTGCATTTTATTCTCTGAATACGGGTTTTCCAGAGCTGGGCAACCGCACACCAAATGGGAGGTTCGCACCCGCACTTTGCCTCTTCCGCAACCGCACTTCCGCACACCTAAGTTTTCGCACTTCCGCACAACCGCAACCGCACCCTATTTACATATATATTTCCTTGCGATAAAACTTTATATAAGTTTCCATTAATATATTAATACTTTTATTTAATATTTAATTGTGAAAATAAAGCTTTAATACAAGTCATTTTTTTGTTATCAGAGGTCAGAAAATTACTAGAATACAATATCATTTAATTTAATTTTGACTGGTGTGCGGACCAATCCGCACACCTTCCGCACCCGCACCTCCGCACCTTTTCACCGAGGTGACCGCACACCGCACACCATTTCGCTCTTCCGCACAGTACGGATGTGCGGAAGGTGTGCGGAACTTGCCCAGCACTGGTTTTAGGTATAAAGCCCAAGGAATAATAGTGGGTATACTTTTGGAGGACGTGTTCAGGGGAAGTCAGTAGGAGCGGGAAGAGTGAAGTGGTAGCTTTTGACTTTGATGAAGATTTATTCTGCTTTCGCTCATCTTCCGTTAGATGTAAATAAATCCTGAATATTGAATTTCTGTAAAATCTTAATTTACATCATTTTAAATACGCAGAAAATATTTTTTATTTACAATGACAATTAGCAAAAGGATTAAAGTGTTCACTCGCTACTTTGTTTATACGCATGTCCATATAAACAGTAGGTTTCACGTCCCTATTTCATTACAAATTACATCTCAAAACATTTAACTTCATAATAAATTTGCATTAGTGGAAGTTGGTTTTCTATCCCGTGAATCAGTGTTTACTTGATTTGGGGTTGGTTGCGATTGGCAGGTACGCAAATATTCCTTTGTTGTACATCTCCATAACTTGAATCATCTCAATCCTTAAAGTATTCTTCGTCATTGTTGGCTAAAATTCCGGACCGTCCCCACTGAGCGCCTCTCACTATGTCCAAGTGGTTTCGCTTTGGGTAATCGAGTTGAAGAACCAGAGTTTGGTGTATGTATCCTCTTCAATTATAAAACACCTCTCGGTCGACGCGGAAAGGGATAGGGCAGAGTCGAGCAATGGGGCCAGCCAAACGTGGGCCTGAGCTCCAACGCTCCATCTGTTGACGATGGGTGGAGTCATACTTACAACAGATGGTGCGGGTACTCATTAATCTCTACCTTCACCTTTAACCCCATTAAACAGAACAAAATGAATACCGTACAGCAGTGGTTCCCACCTGGGGTCCCCGGACCCCTGGGGGTCCGCGAGCTTTCAATATTTCGAGAGGCTCCAATGGAAATCGTACATTTACCCACGATAAGGGCGCTCAGGCTAAAATTTCAAGTTCCCTTGCTCTTGGCTGGAATTATTAATACTTTTTTTAATAGGCTGTATTTTTAATTGCATACTCTCTTATATGTCCTTTATTTGATAGTGAAAAATGAGAAAACGAGTTAATTATTAGTTAATAAAAACAGTTTGTTTGGTAGACGGAATCTTTCAAAAACATGGGGTCCGTGGGAAAAAAATAAAAAGGGTCCTTTGTGGTGAAAAGGTTGGGAACCACTGCCGTAGAGCGTAGATGGACAGACGCACTGTATATTTAAGACTTTTTTCCGTGACTGTACAGTGTACAATTTAGGGTTGACATTTTTATAACCTCATGTTCCTGTATCATAAATCGATGAACCCCCCCCCCCCCCCCGACAATGAAAATAACAGTTTCTTCGATATATTTTGAAAAAACTTCACCCCAAAATAAAAAATAAAAAATTAATAAAATAATAAATATTGGTTGCTCCTTGGTATAGCTATTGCAGATGGGTCTCTGTTCCAGTGATTTTCCAGAGTATTTAGTGCTTTTCGGTACTGTTGCAAGATATTGGACAATTTATGATAATCATCAGGTAACCAATGATAGAATGGTGCAATGCAGCTGTCTCGAATATACTAAATTTGCTTTCGGGGTGACATTTTTTTTAATTCTGAAGAATTAGGCCCTTTTTTATTGTTTTCAAGCAAAAGTTCATCGATTGATGATACAGGAAACAATATTTATGACAAAATTAAAAAGTCGTAACCCTAGTGTACATACTTTATGAACTATTATTTTAGAATTTGTAAGTATGTATCTAATGAGCGTGTCACTAAAAATATGTAACTGTTTCACTTTTCATTTCAGACAAAAATCGATTTCACAATGTGCAGTGGAATGATCTTCGCTCTCTTCATGGTTCTTATTATTTTCGGTATATTTTCCATCATATTTAATGATATTGTTTCGAACATCGTGTACGCTTCTTTAGGGGCTCTTGTCTTTTCGCTTTACCTGGTGTTTGATACACAGCTTATATTAGGAGGTAAGCATAAGATGGCAGTATCTCCAGAAGAATACATCTTTGCAGCTTTGAATTTATACCTGGACATCATCAATCTCTTTCTTATGTTATTGGCCATCATTGGAGGTGTTGGAAACAATTAAGAGTTTTATGAAATTCTTTCCACATAGAGGGAGGACTCATTAATCTGGATACGATTTGCTTACTGCTCCATTTTTCGGTTCAGTCTGTTACTTCAGATGAAAGTGCAATGTGGAAAAACAGATTTTATAACAAAAACTTTACTTATAATCATTTCTAGGAAGTTTTTAAGTTAATTTGCAAATACAAACTAGAGTAAATGAAAATACAAAAAATGACATATTAACCGATGTGTAAAAACATTATTTTGTGCTCATATCTTTTGAAATGGTTACGAATCATATCAGTGTCACGTGATAAGACCTAGCCAAAGAAGCACGTTTCACCAAAGTAGGACTTTTGACTTTTAGGCATGTTAAAGAGAAAGTTAAATTCTGGTGGTAATTTCATTCAACAACTCAATAATTTCCTTGCAAACAAATAGTCTCCTCAATTTATCATTTCATATTTCAGGTAAATGCATATATTTTTAAGTATAATTACAATGATATCAGTGCAAAATATTCGGCCAGTAAAACAAAGTATATCCAGGAAAGTCACTGAACTAGGGCAGGAATAGATTAATCGGCCAACTCAACCTCCAACCGATGCCAACGGCTGGGAGCAAACCAGCGATACGCCGCTCAGAGTCTGCTACCGTAACCACTGACTTACATGGTCGCCCCAAAGGGTATACACACACACACTGTATATTATATACTAGGCACCAGTGGCTACCTATCTGAATATAATTTATACAACTAAATTAAAAATTTATTCACAAGATTTTTCTTCCAAACGCAAATTCCAAAACGGCGTTACCCGCTGAGCTACGGATGCTGGCTCATAGTAATGAAGCTTATTCTTGTAAAAATGATATTCCTTTTTGCAAAGATTTTGGGACCACCTATGATTAATGCTAAACTCATTAGAGTGAATTATTTTATGTAGAATCAAAACAAAATGGAAATTTACTTTGTACTTCAAAGTCTAATTAGTCGACTTTAACAATACAAAGTTAAAGGAATTCCATTGTCGAGTTTGATCTTTTATATTTATTTCCGTGACATTTATGAAAAATAATAAGCTAATTTTGAGGGAGTTAAGGGTTATATACAGTAGTGTAGCGAAGGCCGAGCTTTAGAACTTGACTTTGTGAAAATATGATTATGAATTTTTGTCGCCAATTGCGCTGAAGCTCTCATTTTACATATTTTATATAAATATTTAATAAGATTCGGGTGCGTGGTAGCTCAGTGGTTTCGGTGGCGGACTCTGAGCGCTATGTTTCTGGTTTGCTACCACCTGGTGGCTACTGGGTTGGGTTGGGTTGGGTTGAGTTGGCCGCTTACCCTGTTACTACTCGGGCTAAAGGTGATCCCTTGGGGCACTCTCACCTCCACATTATGGGGAAATGAGCTTCCTGGCTGTTCCCTTTTTTTCTAATAAGACTTTGTACATTGTTCGTAAAATTCTATTCCTGTGACATCTTGAATTTTAAAACCAATTGCAAATTATTTTTTCCCGTAATTCATTAAAGTGAATTGTACTTTAACCTTGTTTTAATATTCTTTTCCTTTATTGAAGTTGTCATGTACCTGTAGGAAAGTATAGTAAACTCATTCTACTGGACAAGCTAGCGATAGACGGCTATATAGACATGAATAAGAATAGATTGGATATTCGACGGACTAACCTCGCCGCCATATTGCTGCAGGAAACATTGCTGAACAAATAATTTTTAATTTTCATGAAAGTTAAACTTTATGAAAGTAAATTTTAGTGTTTTTGGAATACCTTGCGCGCACATGGCTAAATCATTCACCCATACCCTAGGCCCCTAAGTCTGGTCATGGTACAAGTCTGAGCCGACAACCCATTGTAAGGTTTAGGTCATAGCATTGAAATATTGATTTCTATTTAATTTTATACGTCGAGCCTAGTATGACTTCAATTGCATGAAACAGCTTAGGCCTTATCTTGGACAGATTTAGTCTACAGTAGCTGTTAAGACCTAGACCTAACTTAAATGTAGCAGCTGTAAACTACGATCAACTAAGATATGATTTAAGTTTATGTAAGGCCTATGGCTAGGCTGCAGTTGGTAATCTGAAGCAGGTTTGACAGGTTTGCTCGTACTCAAAAATACCGCACTAAAGAGTTGAAAGTCCTATTATGCCTATGAACGACTATAGACTATACCTAACTGCTGCTCCTTTCGTCTGACGATGAAAGGCAAACTTGTGCGAACGCACAACCTCTCCTCATTATATCAGGTTGTAACAAATTCTGCTCGATTAGAAAACGGACGATAGAAATGTTGCAAAATACACGCGGCGACAGGTTCACACAGGTTTTATCACGATACAGAATGACTTAGGTTAATAAATATTTTCTCTGGTGTTTTTCATAGTTACAACGCCACCCCTACGATATTACAGTAATTGAAAAAAACATGGAGCCCACGAAAGAGCATATTCGACATGTGATGCTGTATGAGTTCCATAAAGGATCTAACGCTAGTGAATCCGCAAAAAACATTCAGTGTGTTTATAGAAATAATGTTGAGAGCGAATGGATGTGTAGGAGATGGTTTGAAAAGTTCAGAAATGGAGACTTCAGTCTGAAAGATTATCAACGAACAGGACGACCAAATGAGTTGCTGAAAACAGTGGATGAAAACCCAACGGTAACAGAGAACTTGACTTGGAACTCGGCGTTAGCCATATGACCATTCATCGTCATTTGAAGCTGTTAGGAAAAGTAGTGAAGGTTGGAAAATGGGTTCCGCATGATTTGTCACAAGCTAATCTTCAATATCGAATCGATATTTGCACATCACTGCATTCTCGGCAACTGCAGGCACCGTTTTTGAATAGAATCGTCACTGGCGATGAAAAATGGGTCCTCTATAACAATATTAAGCGTCGACATCAGTGGCTTAGCCGTGAAACAAAGCCTGAACCTCAGCCAAGGAGTGGACCCCATCCAAAGAAAATTTTGCTGCGCGTTTGGTGGGGATATGCAAGGAATTATCCATTTTGAGCTTCTGCCAGATAACCAAACAATCACAGCTGAAGTCTACTGCCAACAACTCCAACGATTGAAGATGGCATTACAAGAAAAACGTCCTGCATTAATTAATCGCAGAGGTGTTCTATTCCACCAGGATAACGCGCGCCCTCACACTGCTCGAATCACCACTGCCCAATTGGAGGCATTTAGTTGGAAAAAAATGCCTCATCCACCTTATTCTCTAGACATCGCACCTTCAGACTACCATTTATTCAGAAGTCTGCACCACCACCTAGATGGACAAAAGTTTCAATCCAGGGAAACTATCGAAAACGAAGTGATCGCTTTTTTTTAACTCTAAACCAAGAGATTTCTTCGAACGTAGCATAAAAACTTTTCTGCAAGTGGGAGAAAATTATAGAAAAAGAAGGGAATTATACTGATGATTAGTTTGTCATCAATTCCTTTAATTTTTGTTCCGAATGAACTAAAAAATCTAGTAGAATATACGTTACAACCTTATACTTATTAAATTATATACACACAGTACTGTACACAAAGTATAGTACAATATGTATGTATATAATATACATGCAGTACAATATATAAACACACACTACTGTATTAATATATATTAGCTTGGGGTAACAGTAGCGGAGAGTGAACACATCAAATGACGTTATCGTTTGTTTACATAGTGAAATATAGCCGGCAGCTGATTTTCATTTCCACTTCAATGGGAATTACCACTTGCTATACGGGTGGCAGGTATGACAGGCATTGAACAACTGACGATTTAAGTCAGCTTAGTCGAATAGTGCCCGAATAGTCGTCATTGGTAATATATTTAAACTCAATAGCAATGAGGCTACCATTAAGTTGTTGGGGTTGCTTAACCTTCTTCGCAACATCTACGGTCGCATAACGTAAAGGGGTGGGTGGGAGTCTGGGAGACCTACAGCTTTACTTTGGATCCGAACTATGGGTTCATTATATAATCTGGACGTAGAAGACGGTCTCCCATCCAACTATTCTCCATATCTAATATCGGTTAACTTCGTTCATCGACGAGAAGCGAGGTTTCGATATTGACCACGACATAGCTCTTACTTAGATTAAATTTGCAAATAGTTTACAGTTACAAAGTTCTCAATAGAGAACCTTTGAAAATATTTTCAAAATTGAAAACAACAACAACTAAGAATTTTTAAACTACGTTTTCAATCCGACATTTTTTATATCAAAGAAATTATATTTTTTAAGACAATATTAAAAATTTAATCTTTAATTTCATACACTTTTAACCTTTTCCAGATTAGATGACGCCCTTTGCAATCATAACTAAGTTTCACTCAAATGAAAAATTAATTTGGGCTGGAACGCGTCGTTGAGAATTATTCTTAACCGACTAATCTTTCCCCACATTTAAAATAATTATTTCTTCTTTATTTACAAGAATAAATTTTCTTTGAATTTTGATGGACTTTGTTATTATTAATCTTTTGGATTACACATTGTTCTTGGTTTAAAGTCTTTTTTCTCCTAATTTATTGTTAATGGAGGTCAGCAACAGACTAAGGTAGGTATGTATTAGTTCATATACAGTACCTTTTTACACGGACCGAGTCGTTCTAGAAATTTTACTGGTAGCCCTGTCACTAGGACTGCCATACTAGTTTAACTTTGTATTGTACCTTTTTCACGCAGCAAATTTGCGAGTGCGTCCTGAGACGCCTATCAAGAAAGAAACCTATTTAATAAACTTTCATATTTCTACTACGAAACGATAAAACTAAAATGTTAAAGGTAATAATTTATACTAGGCGCAGACCCAATATTAACTGAACTTAATACTTTTGTTCAGGGCCGTACCAACCTGTGATGACACCCTGTGCAAAACATTCCTTATGCACCCCCAACCCCATTAAATTCGGAACATACAAATTGATTATGATAAAGATACATAATTAAAATACATACATACTTAATACATAAACAATACAGAATACATAATTAATTGAAAAACCAATTTCATCCTGCGTGGCGGCTCTAAGACCAACAGTTTGGCGCCGCCTCCACACATCGGCGCCCTGGGCGGCTGCACCGCTCGCCCCTCCCTTGGTACGGCTGTAATCAGCCATATTGTTCATCACTTATAAACATGAAAAAGTAGAAAACATTAATTTCCTTTGGTAAAAGGACTTGTCACACCCTGGATATTACTGTATATATATATATATATATATTATATATATACACACACACTTTATGAATCACTTGGATATTCGGCGAAATCATTCTCTCTTATCTAGTAAACATAATGCTTGATTAATGAGAGATAAGACGAACAAACTCACTTCCTCTGCAAATACTAAATAAAACGTACGAAATGTTGGCATCTCGTTCTATTCAAGTTGAAGAAAGAGACGTTTTGTAAAGGTGAAGTTAAATCAGGAAGGTACGTCGTCGTTCAATAATACAGTGAAGGTGTAAATGGACTCGAAACCGCGTCCGAGAGATGTAGTGTTACAATTAACAGTTGTAAAACAATTCTCTCTCTCTCTCTCTCTCTTTGAGAACTTTGCTTCGCTCACGTTTTCATACTCCATGTTCCCCATCCCCCATTTTTTTCTACTTTCTCATTTCTCCCCATTTCTTCCTTCACTATTTGTTGTAGGAGTTTCAGTGCGTATTAGCTATACCATTGCGTCCACAAAGGTACAAAATTATTTCTTTGACCTTTTGACCCTTAACTTTTGATTCTCAATCCGTGAGGCTGAAAAGGTAAAGCTCATTTGATTAGATTTAGAATAGTGAAAATTCGTGACGTACACAGTGCTTGGTTGGTTTCGTTTCCATGAAGATAGAGAACGAAGTAGGATAGCTTGTTATCGAAGTTATTGAGAAACAAAGATGTACCCTAAGACTCGCTAAAGAACAATTTGGTACTGAAGTTAAAGCATGTCTTTCTTTCTTTGCATCTCCCACTATCAAATTAAGACTTAATTGACATTAAATGAAGCTTATTTGCCCTTGGCCCCTCCTTTCTGTATTTAAAAAAAAAAAAAAAAAGTCGAGTTTTACTTCAAACTCGAATTTCAAATAAAAAATGTATTCAAATAGAGGAAGATTCTCTAATGACGTCATACCCTATAAAATAATTAAAAATAAATAAATATATGATTGACAGAAGTACACATTCAGGTTTTTTTTTTTTTTTTTTTTTTTTTTTATAAAAATCAATAAAAAAGTAACATTTATTGATTCAATATATTTAGAATTGATAATAAAAGTCAATAAATCATAAATTTATTGAATGAATGTATCTCGAATGTATTTCCATTATGTAAAGGTAACACGTTCTGGCGTTCCATTGATCAACTTTACCATTTGTTCTTGAGGACAAACATTTGGTGTCTATTTACTTTTGTCAACCCTCTGTCATACATACATATATATATATATATATAACGTTCAAAGTGTCATACTCTGCAAAATTACTTGATAATCCGGCAGTGTAATTTATTATTAAGGCTTCTAGTATGCGATCTTCGGCCCAGTTATGGCACAAAGATGGAGGATGCGCAGGTAAACATTTTGGTCCAAGAACAGTTCATCTCATTTCTTACTGATCATGATGAATGGGACAGTTTGATTTCATCAGTGGTGCGAGTCCTCGTACAATAATTGTTGTTTTGGACTTTCTGCGTACGACCTTTGGCCCGAGAGTTTTGTATAACGGGTGTGCCCTCACTTTGACGACTATGGTTTTGCGTGGTCTCCTGACATTTGACTGACATTTGTGATTTAGTCTTAGAAAGATATCTAAACTACGGGGTCTTCGGGGGGGGGGGGGGGACTACAAGGACAAGGGAACTTCTAAACGTAAGACTGAAATGAAACTTGCTCCATTACTACCAAAACGCTGGAAGCCATGATATGATGGGCGGGCAGAAAATACGTTTACACGACGTATAATTTCGTAACTATAGGACCTACATTGATTATGTTTGTATCAGGTGAATTCGTTAATCATTGTTAGCAACACCACGTCGACTCGGCTACCATCTACCGTACATTGGTTATAAGTCAGCTGAACATGGCTGCTCGAGTGGAACAGTGCCCTGCCCTACGGAGCAGTTCAGGACGTTTACGTTTAATGGCAAACGTTTCAGTGTTGAGCAATATGCAGCTGCATCGATTGTCGTGCCTTTTTGCATGACGTTTCTGCGAGCAAAACGCCTTTGTGGTCCCAAAACACGGTAACCATCACTTTGCCAGCGAACCTCACAATTTTTAACTTTTGGTCGCGGGGACCCAGGGTGCTTCCATTCCATGCTGGTACGTTTTGTTTCCGAAGTACGGTGATGAACACATGTCTCGTCTCCTGTGACAATGCGCTCGAGAAATTCTTGACCACTGACATACTCTGAATATCGTTGCAGAAATAACAGGACACTGTTCCAGTCGAGCCGCCATGTTCAACCGACTCGTATAACCAATGTACGGTAGATGGCAGCCGAATCGACGTGCAGTGTTGCGAACATTGATTAACGAATTCACCTGATACAAACAATTAATGTAGGTCCTTTAGTTACGAAATTATACGCAGTGTAAACTTATTTTCTAACCGCTCCTCGTAGAGAGATTTGCCAAATTTGTCACAATTTCCCAAAGGGAAAGGAAGGACACTTTGAACGTGTATGCCTCGAGAAAGGATAAGCTCCCGTCCTTCTGCAATAATCGTACAAAGTTTCATAAAAAAAATATTAATAGATTAACTTGAGTTTAAATTAATTTTCGAAAGTATGACCTAATAACAGAATCACGTCATGTAGCGTGACTTCATTAATTTTTATAATTCGTTTGAGCGTAACTGATTTATTCTTTACCATTTACTTCAACCTAATTTACCGCAAGAGAAATCTGGAGCAAATTTCAGTAAACCTCATTATATCAACTACAATCTTTTCGTTTATGATAAAGTTAATTTTAAAATCATTTCACTTATTTTCTTCTACCATTTTGCTGTTAATTGAAAATCTCGCGTACGGTCACTTTCTTTGTGCTAGAAATAATGAGAAATTTCATTATACTGTAGTGTGTGTGTGTGTGTGTGTGTGTGTGTGTGTTAATTCAGGAAAGTTTCATTAATTTTCTAGACATTTCAGAAGTACATTCCGCAAGCTTACATTGAACGAAACATTTTTCTCGTAATTTTGACGAGATTTAAAAACAAAAAATGAGGGATATCACTTCAAAGAAATTTACCATACTCATTTCTCACTCCTTCTCGACATATGTTAAAACTATGTAAACTACTTATCTTATCTTTGTTAATTGCTTTTAAGAACTATCTGACATTTTAATGAAAACTTAAGCCTTTCCTTTTTGTGCATTTATTTTGGGAAAAAATTTGTCATGTGTTCTGATGTTTAAAACAATGAATGATAAAGTCTATCGGGTATTAGATTGTCCATGACCTAAATAGGAAGTAGGAATCCATCAATGAAAACTCAACAATTCGTTCGTTGAATAGAATTGATTTTTATTAGAACGAACGACGACCTTAAGTTAAATAATAATTCCTTTAGTAACTAAAAATTATCAATACATACTGAAACCTAATTACTTAGATTCCGAAATGTACAGTTTTCGAGAAAAAGGGATCACCTGAAGAACAGGGCCCCCAGCCTCAATTACAAAATGATATCTTCGTTAAAACTAACGAAAATATCACGACTTAACCTAACCAATCGTCAAGGGCGTACAGTTGACCTAACTGGGCATTCAATTTAATTTATTATTATACAGGGTGTCCGAGAATTATCTGTACAATTTTTGGCTGTTATTAAAAGTCAACCATGAAGTGTAGAAATTCCAGTGTTGTCCCATTTTACAGAGAATCTCATTAAGTTTTTTCTAATGCCAAGTTTTGACAAGTTTTTTAGAAATTCCAGTGTGTCCGAACATTATCTGTACAATTTCATCTTTTAATAAAATTCTTGATAACACACGTAAAATTCTTAAAGATTATTTAGAATCTGTATTTTCAAAAGTTTCTTTTATTAAAGTAACGTTGTTACAAACATTCGATATGTGCACCATTAGTGATTCGCAAAACATCCAATCGATACTCCAAATGTTGCCATGTACGCTGCAGCATATCCACATCAATTCGCTCAATAGCAGCTGTGATTCTTGCTTTTAAATCATCAATGTCTGTCACCCGCGTACATTTCTAAAGAACTTGTCAAAACGTGGTATCAGAAAAAACTTAATGAGATTCTTTGTAAAATGGGACAACACTGGAATTTCTACACTTCATGGTTGACTTTTAATAACAGCCAAATATTGTACATATAATTCTCGGACACCCTGTATTTGGTACTGTAAAGCAAAAAACAAGAATATGGGGGCCCTGATCTTCAGGTGATCCGAAAAATGTTCTACTAGAAACAAGATTTCTAAATTACTAGTCACTAGTAATCGGATTTTGTTCTTTTAAATTATAGAAGGTGTCCATAAATTATCTTAAATTTCAATTAAATTCATAGAGATATGTGGACACCCTGTATTGTCGTTTTCCCTCAAAATAAAATGTACATAAACGGAATATTACCATTTTGTTTTTTGAAAAAGCATAGAAAAATACTTTTCTAGGCGAACTTTTTTCCGAAAAAACCAATGTTTATTTGCTTACAAATATAATGATACAAGGCATGTAATATACGCTGAAACGATTACTTAGTTTATTAGAACAGTGACGTAAAAAGAAAAATCGCAATCTCATGTCAAACATTTGTGTTTATTGTACATCACATGGCAGATGTTGTACTGTTAAATTAAACTAACATTTAACATAATATTTTAAAGGATTAAAAGGAAGAAAAAATTACAAATGGCGAATATCCTCTCATGCATGAAAGGGGTGTAGGGGTAGGGTGGGGGTGATCAAGTATACCGACGTTTAATGGTTAAAAAAAAAAGGACCTGTCCAGCTGGTTCTTGAAATTATTTAGATTAGCATGCTGAAGGTTCCTCACTTCTTTTGACAGCACGTCAGAGTTTTGGGCCTCGTATTCTGAGGGTATTTTCCAGTTATAAGTAAACTAAATATTACAGTAAAAAAATACTAATTAGTTAAGAATACAGAAACTTGTAGTTGAATATAAGGAATGAATTATGTTATATAGTACATATTAAGCTTAAGAGTCATTATTATAGCTATATAATACAGTACACTCGCAGAAAGATTAAATTAGCTAATTACACAATTTGGTTGTAATATTTAAGGTTATAATAATAGGTATTTGTATTAACTTAAAAGGGATAATCTATTAAGATGGTCGTTTCAAACAAAGGTATGATCATCAGGCTATTATACCCATTTGGTCGACAAGACATTCTATCGACACTCAAAAACCAACTTCATTTCACTCAATAACTTGTCGATTAAATGTTACGTCGAATGACGTTAACCCTTAACAATCACCTAGAATCTAGCTAAATGGCAGATGTTCGCATTGCGAGAATAGGCAAGAAAAATACCTTAGTTTCCAATACTTCATTTACTAGTTAAGTAATGACCAATTTTTGTTTCGCAGGAAAAGCAAGTAAAATGGATCCCGAAAATGAAAGTTGCGGAGATTTTACCTTCTGTAATGAATCTGTAAGAAGATCATTTATAAGGTAACTAAATAACATTAAAGCAGCGATTCTCTCCTTCAAAAGTCCGTCTAAGACTTCATCTATCTACAAAATCTTCAGAAAGTATTTGAACAAACAGTTCGCTTTAAATTACTTTTTTTCCTACTTTTAATCTTGAATTTCTGCAAATACTCGCGAAGAGGAATACTTGCAATTGATTATCACCTTTCTAAAACTGAAAAATCATCAAGATTTAAAAAGGAGTTTGTCAATAATTGATAGAGTTTGATAGGAAATTTTGGGTTTTATTTAATATTGTAGATAAGGAATTTCTGTTGGAAATGGGATAGATGCAAAATGCCATACATATCAGCTTACATCGTACCTACAAATTACAATATTCGTACTTTTATTCCTTGATAAGTTTGACAATCAGTTAGGAGGGAAAAAGTACACGAGATCAGTTAATTAACAACTGGACTGTAATATTCAAGGTTGTAATATTAAGTATTTGTATTAAATTAAAAGCCGTAACTAATTAAGTGGCTGTTAAAGGAATATGAATTCGATTATTATGACAGCATTTGTAATGGTTTTGCAAGAGTTAAATTCATTTAAATTTTAATGGTTTTGGTAATATCAGTTAATTTAAGGTATTCTTTATAAATATTCCAGGAAAGTATACTCAGTTTTAATTGTTCAGCTTCTGGTAATGTTCAGTGTCATTTCAATCTTCATTTTCGTAAAACCGGTCCAGATGTTTTTGATGGAACATCCAAACATATGTTGGGGTCCTTTAGTACTGAGCTTCGTGATATTGTGTCTCCTCCTTTGCGCGGGAGACCTGCCCAGGAGGACTCCTTGGAATTTTGTGTTTCTATTCCTTTTTACTCTCTGTGAAGGGACTGCAGTCGGTACAATATGCGCAACTTATGACTCTAAAGTGGTGGTTATAGGCATTGCTGCCACCATTGCGCTTGTCGGAGGACTGATTTTATTCGCTTTTCAGGTAACTCTTATAATCTTAGTAATACTCATTCCATTTCAGAAGAAATATCAAATAACTAGGTTAAAGTACAGGGTGATCAAAAAGTCTCAATAAACTGATTATAATTTGCAGTAAATTACTTTTCTAAACGTTTCCAAAGGAAGGAAACTTTTGGCGATAAACTAGGAGATTTTGGTGGTCAGATATAATACCTCTCGAAATAATTATTAACTAAAGAAGAAACGAATAAAGTAGTGTTCCTTTGTGATGTACTGAATTTTACGCCGTCTTGTTGGAAATGGCACCATGTAGGTTCAATGTCACCAAACAAATTGACGAATTTGTCGAATATGGCAATGCAGCGATATGTATTAATGGCTCCTTGGAAGAAAATTGATCCAACAACCTTTGTTCTAAAGTAGTTGCTTCACACCATACACTAAGTTCCCTATACTGTGAAGAGGTGTCACATGCATGAACTTGTGGACTCTCCTTTAGTCGATGTTCCTGCGTTTTGAGAAGTGACGTATCCACTTGTGTTAAGCAAATGTCATCCAAAACATTTGGGTTTTCAGTAAATCTAAGCCAGTCATATTACTGCATTCATTTATGTAAATAAATGGGTTGTTGATGCTGGACAGCAGTCACACGGTATGGACGTAAGCCTAACTTTCGCTTTGCTGTGCGGCATGCACTAACAGGCGTATCAATTGCCGCCGACATTTTTCGTAATGAAAATAGAAAATGTTGCACATGCATTGTATTTCAACAACGAGTCATCAATAGTTGCAGTTCACCAACAGAAAATTTTCACCATAAGTTGATTGTGCAGGATGTTTCAGCATATTTAGTGATGTGTCCTAATTAAGAGAGAGACCCTGTGAAGAACAAGTGACAAAATAGACGAATAGAATCATATTTAAGTGAATATTCCTACTTAGTTTATTTATAAATTTAAAAATAATACTTGGCAACTGATGTGCGAGTCACTATAACGTGTATTTCCTTTTTGCTTTTCAGACAAAAATGGACTTCACAATGTGCAGTGCAACACTATTCGATCTCTTACTGCTTTTTCCTACTTTCGGAATACTTGCTCTTGTATTTAACAGTGTTCCGAATGTCCTATACTCTTGTTTAAGTGCTTTTGTCTTCTCTCTTTACCTGATACTCGACACACAGATTCTGTTAGGAGGACGTCACAGCCTGACGCTGTCTCCAGAGGAATACATTTTTGCAGTCTTGAATATATATTTGGACATCATCAACCTCTTTCTTATGCTGCTAACCATCATAGCAGGGGAGAAGTGGAACTAACTAGAAGTGTTCAGTAAAATCTTTTTCACAGAGGAATGACTCAGATTATAGTTAAATTTACAATTTTCCTGCTTGTCCTACGTAATTTTAGGATCACCTGAAGATCAGGGTCCCCAGTCGTTTTTAGTTAGCCTTATAAGGCTAACTAACGAAAATATCAACCTAACCTAACGAATCGTTAGGTCAACTGTACGCCCTTGACGATTGTTTAGGTTAGCTCGTGATATTTTCGTTAGTTAGCTTTATAAAGCTAACTAAAGAAGGCTGGAGGCCCTGATCTTCAGGTGATCCTAAATTTATAACTATAAAAAATGTTTAGTACCTCGTCGGTTATTGAGATGTAGCCTATAATCAAAGATTTTTTTTATTAGCATCTTCAAAAGATTAATAATACGTGTACACAATTTCAGCAAATCTAATTTATCTACTTGAAATATCTTAAGTATTAGTCTTCTACGAAGAGTATGTTATACAATGAATATGTTGTACCATTATCAGCAGAAATCTTGCATTATATTATAAAAGCCTTATCATTTTTAAAATTTGGTGCTATTAATTACCTACATGAACAACTGAGCAGGAAAATTTGGTTAAATGCTTATAATTATCTTATATAAAAATTTAGCATTAAGTATGTTATGCAATGCTAAATTTGATGATCGTTCCAAGTGTGTACTTTAGAGTTAAAATTGTTAACAATCAAAGACGTAATCAAATTACCACACTATTTTTAATTACAAATGTATGAACAAAAATATTAACTTACTGTGCAGTGGGATAAACAGTATTGTGTAGCTCAAAACTTTCACTCGTACCAGACTAGAAATAGATCAAAGCTAGTTATTTTTCAATTTAGATAATTAAGTGCTTTTTGGGATGAAGACTACGTTAGCTTTAAACTACAGAATGATTTAAACCCTCTTAATAAAAGTAATAAAATGTAACTGTACTTATTAAAAACGTTGAAGTCTCTTTTAATAAAGGATGACTGATGAATCATTAGGATTAAGCGTAACAATGCGAGCTACGTCATATCCAGTGTCGTAACACTGCTTCCCGCTGATCAATGAAGTTAAGCGACATTGGGTCTGGGTAGTAGTCATATAGGAGACCGTCCGTCCTCCGCGTCCAGACTATGTAGAGACCCGTGGTTCGGATCCCACGTAAAGCCGTAGGTCGTCTCCGTCATATAAACCTCAGATATTGCGAAGAAGGTTAAACAACCATCTTTTATGTACAGTGCTTACAATAAGTCTCGCGCGTCTGTCTCGTCCCAAGCTAGTCTGTTAGGTATAAAATGGGCGGTCTTTATGGCAGCGGAGGTGTGTTCGGATTGGTGCACATAATTGCTCTAACCCCATCAATGACGTCCACATTATCATTGTGTCGATCACTCTATTTATATATAGAGACATACTGTATATAGATATATATAGGGTATGCAGGAGATAACGCTCTCTCTCTCTCCATCCTTCTCTCTCTCCATCCTCTCTCTCTCTCTCCATCCTCTCTCTCTCTCTCTCTCTTTTCTCCCCCAGCAGTTAGTCCCACTCCAACAGCAGTTAGTCCACTCCAACAGCAGTTAGTCCCTCCAACAGCAGTTAGTCCCACTCCAACAGCAGTTAGTCCCACTCCAACAGCAGTTAGTCCCACTCCAACAGCAGTTAGTCCCACTCCAACAGCAGTTAGTCCCCTCCACAGTAGTTAGTCCCACTCCCAGCAGTTAGTTCAACTGCGTCGGGAAACGACTGAGGCCAGTTAGGAAAAATCACAACTTAAAATCACTCAAAACTGTGCTCTTCAATGCTAGGTCAATTAGAAACAAACTAATGGAATTTATAGCGCTTGTCAAAACTGAGAACTTTGATATCATCGGAATAACGGAATCCTGGATTCATTCTGAATCAAGGGATTTTGTAGGAGAATTTGAAATGGTAGGTTACAAAATGTTTCACAAAGATAGGAACGGAAGGGAAGGCGGCGGTGTACTTTTCTATGCTCGGGACTCCCTGCACCCGGTAAACAGTAATATCGTATCTGCTCATGAAATGTTGGGAATTGATCTAAACCTAAATAATAAAGTAGTGCAGCTACTTCTAGTATATAGACCACCTCACTACCCCGTTGATAAGGATATAAACTTGTATAACAAATTAAGCGGAATAGTGAATAATAAGATCAGTGTGATTTTTGGTGATTTTAATTGTGGTAATATAAATTGGGAAAACAAAACAGCTGATGCTGAGGGCTCAAGACTGTTGGAATTTGCCGATGATAACTTATTAAGTCAATGGGTTGACGGGCCTACAGGGGTAATAATAAACTAGACCTCATATTCACGAACGAAGATGACCTAGTCTCTAACCTGACTATTGGTGAAAATTTAAGTAACAGCGATCATAATTTGATTAGGTTTGACCACAGGGTTCCAGTTAATACACGCGAAAAGACTCGTGAAAGACTGGATTTCTCGAGAGCAAATTTTGAAAGCTTCCGAAGTAGTTTAGACACACTTGAAGTTCTAATAAGTGAGGATGTCAATGTCACCTGGAGCTCATATAGGGATCAATTTAGAATATTACAGAACACTTTTATACCCACTAAAATGGTTTCCTTGTCAACAAAGTCACCGAAATGGTTTAACAACGAAATTAGGAGGGCTATTACGGGAAGAAATAGAGCCTACAAACTACTTAAGTCGCATTTCAACGACAATAATTCAGAAAACTATATAAACCTACGTAGGAGGGTTAAGTCCTTAATTAGATCAGCCAAACGTGATGAAGAAGCTAGAGTTGCCTCACTCTGTAAAGTTAACCCTAAAGAATTTTTTGCCCATGTTAATAGCAGAAAGCCAATTAAAAATTCTGTAGGCCCCTTAAAAGATAGAAATGGCGTACTGAAATTCGGTGATAAAGATATAGCTAATATGTTAAACGAGTTCTTCGTTACAGTCTTCACGGAGGAAGACAATAGAAGTGCCAAGTCCTCGGATTACATATGACGGTGACCATCCCGTAGAGATCATAAGTTTTACGAGAAATGAGGTACAGCAATTAATTGATAAGATGAACAAATACAAATCACCTGGCCCCGACTTATTTCTTCCAAGGGTATTAAAAGAGGTTAGCCACAATGTTGTTGACGACTTAGTAACCATATTCAAACAATCAATCGAGTTAGGGAAAGTTCCAACCGACTGGAAGTTAGCAAATGTAACACCAATCTTTAAAAAGGGTGATAGGGAAAATCCTTGTAATTATCGCCCGATCAGTTTAACATCAGTTGTCGGCAAACTGTTGGAATCCATCATTACAAAACGTATTGTGTATCACCTTGAATCTAACAATCTAATTTTTTATTCTCAACATGGATTTAGGCGACATAGATCCTGTCTGACAAACCTGTTAGAGTTTTTCCATAATATGCATACACTGTACGATGCAAGTAGGGCAATAGATATAGTGTATCTCGACTTTCAAAAAGCCTTTGACAAAGTCCCCCACGCTAGATTGATAGCTAAAGTCAAAGGACTAGGAATCATCGGGCTCGTTTCCAACTGGATTGAGGATTGGTTAAAAGATAGAAAGCAGAGAGTGGTAATAAATGGAGTGGCTTCGGAGTGGGCGCCTGTCACCAGTGGTGTCGCACAGGGTTCCGTTCTGGGTCCTTTACTTTTTATCATCTATATTAACGATATAGACGTCGGGCTTCTAAGTGCAATCTCCAAATTTGCAGACGATACGAAATTAGGAAGTAGTGTAGGTACTGAGGAGGGCGTAAGAACGCTTCAGAACGATCTTGACAGGTTGGGCGAATGGTCTGCTACTTGGCAGATGCCATTCAACTTGGACAAATGTAAGGTAATGCACATAGGTTATAAAAACCCGAAGACCGATTACTCTCTCTTGGGAAGGAACTTGACTGAGACCGATCTAGAGAAAGACTTAGGAGTCTATATCAGCAACGATCTGAAACCGTCGAAGCACTGTGCAGAAGTCGAAAAGAGGGCTTTAAAATTATTAGGTTATATTAAAAGACAGTTCCAGTTTCGGAACAAGGAGACTGTAATGTCTCTTTATAATTCTCTAGTCAGACCTCAACTGGAATACTGTGCGCAGTTTTGGTCTCCATCCCTGAGGAAGGACATAGAAAGGTTAGAAAGAGTACAAGCAAAGGCTACAAAATTGATCCCTTCAATGAGAATGCAAAGCTACCAACGGAGATTGGAGCACTTAAATCTGTTTAGCTTAGAGACGAGGAGGTTGCGTGGTCAGCTATTCAAGTCTTCAAGATGCTCAAAGGAATAGACAGGGTAGATTACAGAAACTTATTCTCACTTAATGCCAATCCGACAAGAAATAATGGGTTTAAACTGGAACTAAAGACATTTAGGACCTCTGTCTGCGGAAATTTCTTTTCCTATAAAATAGTTAATATCTGGAACCAACTTCCCTCAGAGGTTGTTTCCAGTCAAAGTGTAAATGTGTTTAAAAATAGGCTAGACAAAGTACTGAATACTCTCATAGTTTAAGATTAAAACATAACAAAACTCTGCAGGAGTTCGCTTGCACGGTGTCTCTGTGAGCAAGCTAAATATAGAGCTATTTATATATTCTCCACTTTCCTGTAAAATTTCCTTGGGTACTTTTCCAGGGTCAAGGTATTTTCTTCAACCTTTTTCCGTACCAGCCTCTGGCAGGGAGGGAGCGGAGGGTGGGGAGAGAGCCTTCTACTTTTCTATCCAGTTTTCTACTACTGCTAGATAGTTGAAAGAAAAATAAACTTGTTTAATAACAGGAACCTCCCAGAGTGGACCGAAAGGTCTTTGAGGCTTCCTCTTGTCCTTGTAACTTCTTGTAACTCCCCATCCTCTCTCTCTCTCTCTCTCTCTCTCTCTCTCTCTCTGAGAGATCGAGGTTTTCGAGGTTTTCAAGCTCTTACGCGGGTTCAACGATGTCGATTTTAGAAGTATGTTTAGTTTAAATGATAACCCAACTCGCAACAATGGTTGGAAGTTGGATTTGAAACGGTTTAGGACTAGTGTGTGTGGGAATTACTTTACGTATAAGATCTGTGACACATGGAACAGGTTACCTTCGAAAGTTGTGAACAGTTCCTCTGTGGATCAGTTCAAGAAAAGGTTAGACCAAATTTTGCACACTATTTGAGTGTGTAGAAAATTTTCCGTGGCACCCGTTGCCATTGGTACCTCCTCGGTATGGGCCGCAAGGCCTTTTGAGGTACTTCTTTTCCTTGTAACTCCTTGTAACTCTCTCTCTCTCTCTCTCTCTCCTTCCACGTTGGAGGGAACTCAGGCTCCTGCGGAGTTTGTCCCCTCGTTAGTGAGGGGCTCTTCAACTCCCGACAGCCCTGGCTGTTCGGGAAACGGGTCGTGCTAGGGGGCGGTCAGAACAGGGGAGGCTCCCTCCGTGCAATGCTTTTTAATGCTAGGTCGATCAGGAACAAGTTTGGCGAGCTACGGGCGCTCTTAGCATCAGAATACCAGGATATCGTTGCTATCACCGAGTCCTGGATTCATACTGATCGTAGGGACTACGTTGGGGAGTTCGAAATTCCCGGGTATAGAATGTTTCGCAAAGACCGCACCCGTGGGGAGGGGGGTGGGGTACTAATATACGTCAGGGACACGTTGAGTCCGGTTGACTGCCAGTTCCGGTCGGAACGGGAGCTGCTTGGCGTCGATAATGAACGTGGGAGGGACGAACTATAGGTTAATCTTGGTGTACAGACCTCCGCATCTCCTCCTCGAGGAGGATACAGCCCTGTACACCGAACTCAGTAGCCTGCTAGGAAATAGGGTGTGTGTAGTTTTAGGAGACTTCAACTGTCGCGGCATAAAGTGGGAAAACAGGACTGCCGATGCTGAAGGGAGGAGGCTAGTTGACTTTGCTGATGAGAACTTCCTCACTCAGTGGGTCAACGAGCCTACACGAGGCGAAAGCGTTCTAGACTTAGTATTCACGACTGAAGACAACCTCGTCACTGGCCTCACCGTTGACGAATCATTGGGCGGGAGTGATCACGGTCTTATTAGGTTCCGTGTGTGCGTCCCTCGGGTGAAGCGTAGTAACTCGAGAGGCAGTAAGCTCGATCTCCGGCGGGCGAACTTTGTTAGCCTCAGGGATAGCGTAGGAGAGATGGGGTTAGAGGTTAGCGGCGATGCTGAGGGAGTGTGGAGTGCATTCCGGGACGAGTTTATGGTGCTGCAGTCTGCTGCCATACCCTCAAAACCGGTCACCCCTGCTTCAACGCAGCCTAAGTGGTTCAATGTGACATCGCTTCGGCTATCCGAAAGAGGAAAGTAGCGTATAGGAGGGTGAAGGCCAATCGTTCCCACGAGAACACTGAAGCGTATGTCCGCCTGTGTAGGGAAGTGAAGGCGAAGGTTAGGCTAGCGAAACGTAACGAAGAACTACGGGTGGCAAGCCTCTGCAAGGGGAACCCTAAGGAATTCTTAATGAGTACTTTGCGGGAGTGTTCACCAGGGAGGATACCCGCGTCATCCCCGAGCAAGGCGTGAGGCACGAAGGTGCTGGCCTGGATAGTGTTAGATGTACCGCGACAGTCGTTGCCGATAGAATAGACAAACTGAGCGCGTTTAAGGCTCCTGGGCTAGACCATTTCTCCCCAGAGTGTTGCGAGAAGTGCGCGACCAGGTGGCTCCCCACCTGGCTACAGTCTTCAACAAATCGTTGGAGATGGGTCAGGTGCCTGGTGACTGGAGGGAAGCCAACGTGACCCCTATCTTTAAGAAAGGGGATCACGAAAGTCCAGGGAACTATCGTCCCATTAGTCTCACTTCAGTTGTAGGTAAATTATTAGAAGGGATAATAGCTGATAGGATCGTTGACCATTTGGATTCCTACAAGCTGCTTGGGGACTCCCAACATGGGTTTAGACGGCATAGGTCGTGTCTCACCAACTTGCTCGAGTTTTTCCACGTCATGTTGAGTGAGTACGATAAGAGTAGGGCGATTGATATACTTTATCTCGACTTTCAGAAAGCCTTTGATAAGGTACCTCACCGCCGGCTAATGGCGAAAGTGCGCGCGCTGGGTATCGGTGGGGAAATAGGTAGGTGGATTGAAAACTGGCTGAGGAATAGGCGGCAGAGGGTGGTAATTAAAGGTGCTAGTTCGGGTTGGGCCTCGGTCACTAGTGGGGTTCCTCAGGGTTCCGTTTTGGGGCCGCTGTTGTTTATCATTTACATAAATGATATCGACGGTGGCATCGTCAGTCGGATCGCCAAATTCGCTGATGACACCAAGCTTGGGGCCAATGTTGGGACGCCCGAAGCGATCGAGGAACTGCGTGCGGACCTAGTTAGGATAGGAGAGTGGTCCGAAAAATGGCAAATGCCGTTTAACTTGGGTAAATGCAAAGTGATGCACATTGGCTACGCCAATCCCAAGTCGGACTACTCGATGTTGGGTAGTAATATCGAGGTGACTGATTTAGAAAAGGACTTGGGTGTGCTAATTAGCAGCGATCTTAAGTTTACGAAACAGTGTGTAGAGGCGGAAAAGAAAGCCCAGAAACTATTGGGTTATATCAGGAGGCAATTTCAGTTTCGGAACAAGGAGATTGTGCTCTCACTGTACAATTCCCTTGTTCGGCCGCACCTGGAGTATGCTGTGCAGTTCTGGTCGCCCACCCTCAGGAAAGATATTGAGAGGCTGGAGCGAGTGCAGGCGAGGGCCACAAAGTTAATCCCTTCCGTTAGGCATATGGGCTACAATCGACGGTTACGCGCCCTGAACTTGTTTTCGCTTGAAACTCGGAGGCTGCGCGGTCAACTGATCGAGGTTTTCAAGCTCTTACGCGGGTTGAACGATGTCGATTTTAGAAGTATGTTTAGTTTAAATGATAACCCAACTCGCAACAACGGTTGGAAGTTGGATTTGAAACGGTTTAGGACTAGTGTGTGTGGGAATTACTTTACGTATAAGATCTGTGACACATGGAACAGGTTACCTTCGGAAGTTGTGAACAGTTCCTCTGTGGATCAGTTCAAGAAAAGGTTAGACCAAATCTTGCACACTATTTGAGTGTGTAGAAAATTTTCCGTGGCACCCGTTGCCATTGGTACCTCCTCGGTATGGGCCGCAAGGCCTTTTGAGGTACTTCTTTTCCTTGTAACTCCTTGTAACTCTCTCTCTCTCTCTCCATCCTCTCTCTCTCATAGAAAGCCTTTGATAAGGTATCTCACCGCCGGCTAATGGCGAAAGTGCGCGCGCTGGGTATCGATGGAGAAATAGGTAGGTGGATTGAAAACTGGCTGAAGAATAGGCGGCAGAGGGTTGTAATTAAAGGGGTTAGTTCGGGTTGGGCCTCGGTCACTAGTGGGGTTCCTCAGGGTTCCGTTTTGGGGCCACTGTTGTTTATCATTTACATAAATGATATCGACGGTGGCATCGTCAGTCGGATCGCCAAATTCGCTGATGACACCAAGCTTGGGGCCAATGTTGGGACGCCCGAAGCGATCGAGGAACTGCGTGCGGACCTAGGTAGGATAGGAGACTGGTCCGAAAAATGGCAAATGCCGTTTAACTTGGGTAAATGCAAAGTATGTTGGGGAGTAATATCGAGGCGACTGATTTGGAAAAGGACTTGGGTGTGCTAATTAGCAGCGACCTTAAATTTACAAAACAGTGCGTAGAGGTTGAAAAGAAAGCCCAGAAGCTGTTAGGTTATATCAGGAGGCAATTTCAGTTTCGGAACAAGGAGATTGTGCTCTCTTTGTACAATACTGGTTCGGGCCGTGGAATATGCTCTGCAGTTTTTGGTCGCCCACCCTCAGGAAAGATATTGAGAGGCTGGAGCGAGTGCAGTCGAGGGCCACAAAGTTAATCCCTTCCGTTAGGCATATGGGCTACAATCGACGGTTACGCGCCCTGAACTTATTTTCGCTGGAAACTCGGAGGCTGCGCGGTCAACTGATCGAGGTTTTCAAGTTCTTACGCGGGTTCAACGATGTCGATTTTAGAAACATGTTTAGTTTAAATGATAACCCAACTCACAACAATGGTTGGAAGTTGGATTTGAAGCGGTTTAGGACTACTGTGTGTGGGAATTACTTTACGTATAAGATCTGTAACACGTGGAACAGGTTACCTTCAGAAGTTGTGAACAGTTCCTCTGTGGATCAGTTCAAGAAAAGGTTAGACCAAAATCTTGCACACTATTTGAGGGTGTAGAAATTTTCCCTGGCACCCGTTGCCATTGGTACCTCCTCGGTATGGGCCGCAAGGCCTTTTGAGGTACTTCTTTTCCTTGTAACTCCTTGTAACTCTCTCTCTCTCATCACACCGCATGGCAATGTATCCATATAACGTTAATAATAACCGAAACTCGAGAAAATATACTCTTTGCCTTCCCGCTCTATCCCAAATCCTTTTCTCTTAGTAACCTCTTAATACAAACTAATGTATCATATTTTGCGACTTTTTAACTCTGGTAGGATTCAATTCCATTCCTATAGTGTAAGATACTTGAATTCATGTGTATTATGCCATATGATGTGCGTAATAAATAATCATTTTTAAATAGTTGGAGCGTTCAAGGTCATCTGTAGTAATCTATAGACTACCCCTCAAGCCCACTCTCAACACTTAGATTCCCCTAAGACACAGCGTCTTCAAGTAACATGAATGCGTAGAGATCTAAGGCGTTAGATTCCATATTATATAATTTATGTGCTAGGTTTAAGAACGCTGGCATTGAAGGATGGAAGGAAGGGACAGTAAAAGCGATAATAGGTTTAATGAAGGAAGTGGAATGAGGATGGAGGTAAGCGTTGCTATGTCGAAAGAAACGAGGTTGGGTGGGGAATTACGAAGGGAGGAGGAAAGGGATCCAGAGATTATATTAATCTAATTCTGCCACCGCATTCTCCTGATATGAATCCCGATTGAAAACCTTTGGGCAATAATGATTAACGAATGGGAGCAACGCAATGAAAGAACATTTGAAGCACTTTTAGCTCACACGAGGAATAGTTGGGAGAGCTTACGTCGAACACCAAACATTCCCTACAATCTGGCCTCTTCTATGCCGCAACGATTGCAAGAAATTATTGATGCCGGAGGAAGATATACAAATACTGATGTTAAAGCCAAGACGTAAATGTGTATCGAATATATATTTATGTTAATATAGAATTTTATTATATTTTTATGTTTGACATCTATAAAAGTATATATTGTGACCATGAAAGAACTTTAATTATCCTTAGTTAGAATCTTTTCTTGCAATGTCTACGCTCGTGGAGATGATAATATATGCATTGTTGAAACAAACTATGAGAAGGTAATAGTTTCAGGAAAAAAATAAAAACTGGCAACATCGAGGCCATCACATGTTTATGGGAATTGTCATATGATATGCTACCAATAAACTCTTATATACTACTATATACAGTATACTATATTACATAATAATTACGATGAACAAATCAAATGCAAATTTCTCTGATTCACGGCCCACCAGTCTTTCTTTAGACTAATGACTTTCATAAGATGGAATAGGTTACCACTTTAAACAATGGATAAACTATCTATTAGTGAGACGACCGTGATTTCCTCGAAATGCGAGCGCGTGAGAGGTTCACTGAGGAATTTGATCATTAGATTCTTCACGTAGGATATGTATCATAAACAAGAATATTGACAACAATTCCCAACAATTACTTAATATCAATCATTGCATTTGAGCAAATAATTTAGACCTGCGTCAAAATAACTTAGGTATCATGCCATGATTTGGGATATTTGCTGAATTAGTCGTTCTCTATAGTCTACACTCTACACTCTACAGTATACACTGAGACAGTATAATGTAATGCCCAGCTGATATTATGATGACTAGGATTGCTCCATAACCATCCCAACATCCCGAAACTTGGTCATTCTGCTTCTTAATCATTTGTATTTTAAACACTAAAATGTAGCAGAAGTGACGTAATAATGGACGTCATTGATGGGGTTAGAGCAATTATGTGCACCAATCCGAACACACCTCCGCTGCCATAAGGACCGCCCATTTTATACCTAACAGACTAGCTTGGGACGAGACAGAGGCGCGAGACTTATTGTAAGCACTGTACAGTGCTTACAAGAAGTCTCACGCCTCTGTCTCGTCCCAAGCTAGTCTGTTAGGTATAAAATGGGCGGTCCTTATGGCAGCAGAGGTGTGTTCGGATTGGTGCACATAATTGCTCTAACCCCATCAATGACGTCCACATTATCTTTGTGTTAATCACTCTATCTATTTATATATAGAGACATATTGTATATACAGAGATGGGCAGTAACGCGTTACATGTAACGACGTTACGTAACGAACGTTACAAAAGTAACGAGTAACGGTAACGCCTGAAAGATTTTCATATGTATCAATGTAATGGTAACGCTTTGCAAATTTTTTATCAATGTAACGGATTTTTTCGTTACTCGTTACATGTATAAAGCTTATAAACCCGAGGAAAAGTTGGTACACACGGAAATTACGAAAAAAACTTTCTATCAAAATTTAACTAACTCGCTTGAAACTGCTGTAAGGAAATAGTAAGAATTTATAAATCAAAACGTGTATCTTCGCCGCGTACGCTCACTGCCCAACTGTAAAGACGTAATAATACTATAGTGCTTTGTGCTGACGTGTTCGGCTTCATAATCATAAATAATGTCGAGCTTCATATTCTATCATATGTATCATATGTACTATTGAATCGTGTTTACAAACTAACAATAATAAATCGATACTTGAATTTGAATTTGATAACATTGCCATTCCATTCATGACGACTATTAAATGTAATTTACTATTCCGTGTTAGTGGCAACAACTAAATTTATATTTTCTAGGTCTCATCATCTTTCCCAAAAATCATTGGGGTGTAAATTATTGTGCAATATATCGTTCTTAAGAGAACAACATTTATATAGTCAATAATAGTAGCTATTAGAATTTATGTGGTATGGCTGCCATTTGTAAGTTTATCTGTAGTTTCAAAATACGTGTAAAGGCACACACAAATCAAATGTAACTAGTTACTTGTAACGTCGTTACCTACATGTATCGAGTAACGGTAACGCTTTAAGGATTTTCAAAAGTAACGATGTAACGGTAACGGTGCCCATCACTGTGTATATACATATATATATATAGAGTATGCAGGGGATAACGTGTCTCAGTCCCAGCTATAGTAGTTGTCTTACAATTAACAGTCCCAAGTGCAAGTTACGTTAACACCTCCATATAAACTACCCTGGACTAAAATAACATACGTGAAGCCCTTACCCAGAAACCATTTAAAAGGTGTGATTTAAAAGCTCTCTCTCTCTCTCTCTCTCTCTCTCTCTCTGATCACACCGCATCCCATCAGAGGTTTTCAGCAGGGACATCTGCAATGTATCCATATAACGTTAATAATAACCGAAACTCGGGGAAAATATACTCTCTGCCTTCCGCTCTATCCCTCTTAATACAAACTAATCTATCATATTTTGCAACTTTTTAACTCTGGTAGGATTCAATTCCATTCCTATAGTGTAAGAGATGCTTAAATTCATGTGTGTATTATGCCATATGATGTGCGTAATAAATAATCATTTTTAAATAGTTGGAGCGTTCAAGGTCATCTGTAATAATCTATAGACTACCCCTCAAGCCCACTCTCAACACTTAGATTCCCCTAAGACACAGGCGTCTTCAAGTAACATGAATGCGTAGAGATCTAAGGTGTTAGATTCCATATTATATAATTTATGTGCTAGGTTTAAGAACGCTGGCATTGAAGGATGGAAGGAAGGGACAGTAAAAGCGATAGTAGGTTTAATGAAGGAAGAGGAATGAGGATGGATCTTTTCTTGCAATGTCTACGCTCGTGGAGATGATAATATATTCATTGTTGAAACAAACTATGAGAAGGTAATAGTTTCAGGAAAAAAATAAAAACTGGCAACATCGAGGCTATCACATGTTTATGGGAATTGTCATATGATATGCTACCAATAAACTCCTATATACTACTATATACAGTATACTATATTACGTAATAATTACGATGAACAAATCAAATGCAAATTTCTCTGATTCACGGCCCACCAGTCTTGCTTTAGACTAATGACTTTCATAAGATGGAATAGGTTACCACTTAAAACAATGTTTAAACTATCTATTAGTGAGACGACCGTGACTTCCTCGAAATGCGAGCGCGTGAGAGGTTCACTGAGGAATTTGGTCATTAGATTCTTCACGTAGGATATGTATCACAAACAACAATATTGACAATTCCCAACAATTACTTAATATCAATAATTGCATTTGAGCAAATAATTTAGACCTGCGTCAAAATAACTTAGGTATCATGCCATGATTTGGGATATTTGCCGAATTAGTCGTTCTCTACAGTATAGTCTACAGTATATATTGAGACGGTATAATGTAATGCCCAGCTAATATTATGATGACTAGGATTGCTCCATAACCATCCCAACATCCCGAAACTTGCTCCATTCTGCTTCTTAATCATTTGTATTTTAAACACTAAAATGTAGCAGAAGTGACGTAATAATGGACGTCATTGATTGTGTTAGAGCAGTTATGTGCACCAATCCGAACACACCTCCGCTGCCATAAGGACCGCCCATTTTATACCTAACAGACTAGCTTGGGACGAGACAGAAGCGTGAGACTTCTTGTAAGCACTGTACATAATGCATTACTCTTCTCTTTCCTTGAATTATATTATAATTTATTTGTAGTGTATTTTTGTTATGTATAATAATGACTTAGATTTGATCTACACTCCTCATATTTAAGTTCGTTTGTGTATTTCAAAGTAATTAATACTTTTTACTCAAAAATAAATTTCCTAATTATAAGGACCTATATGAAGTGATACGCTTGTTATCTTTTAATTAAGCTAAAAACCCTGTAATTAAGGGCCGTATTAAATAAACGAGTCAACAATTTTATATTGTATGTTAGAATTATTATGGTAATATTGTAAAAACTGAAATGTCATAATTCATTTTTAGCAATAAAGTTTTTGTTGAAAAAAATACGCCTAAACAATTTTCCTATTAAATTTTTTCACTATATTGGAAGTTATAAAAACAGTTGTATGAAATAGAACAAAGGACAGTTTGTAACACTGATTTTATTGTTATAATCTCAATTATAATGTACATTGTACTAGTACTAGTCTGTCAATATTCATTATGTGGCGACATACACCTGCAAAAGGCCAAATTTTCATTGCTTATCCTTGTAGTACATCGCATGCATACATACGTCGTGATTTTTAAAAACTATTTATTTACTCTGCGCTTCTTTTCATTATCTCCCTTTTCTTACTATTATCACTCGTTTTCTGTCTTTATACAGACGCAGGTAGACCGCTTAAGCCGGTGAGCGCCATTAAACTTTCGAATAAAGCAAAGGAACTGTGGATAATTACATGCTTTTATTTACCGACTTTTTATTTATACCGAAACAATTGGACTAACGGAGTAAAGCGAGTACCGAATTAGCGTTAACATTTAATCGCGGAGAGAGACTTTTTAATATCTTAAATTTACAACAGTAATACGACAGACCACCTAATCGCGACAAACCTGCCCGAAAACTGCCGTTTTTGGGCATTCTGCGTCGGCACATTCCAGATGTTGCCAATTAGCATTTTACATTTTTAATTTCAAACAAAACATTAAGTTCTTATAAACAAAACATTCTTAAATTCTTATTAGGCATGATTGTCTTTAAAAAAACAATACACGACATACATACATACATACATATACTTTAACTGCAAACAAAACAGTATAATTAATGTAAAGATCGACGCTCGTGTAGAAGTGTGTTCCGCACAAGATGAGGAGTGAGAACGAACAAATTTTTCATTTTCTCGAGTACATACGAAAAAATTATGCCGTCAAGCCTAAGTGTGGCAAGAAAATTACATTTATGGGCAACACAAGAGTTACCAGTATGTTGGAACGACATCAATGACCCCGCCTATATTTGACCTTGACCTTTGATGCAAAGAACCGATTTTTACTCCCGACATATCGTCTTGTAATGATACACGTGCCTATGACGTTTCGTCAGCATGTTGAGCGGTTCAAAAGTTATAGCCAGGAGACGAAAATTTAACGAACGGGACAAGTGCAATCTACGTAATAAGGTCCTTCCAAATTTATTTTGGCGGCAGCATAATTACAAATATTTATTTCGATGACGTAGGTACAAGTCCCAACTAGGGAAAACTTTACTGAATAGTTTAATATAATCGTAGTAAAACACTGAAAACATTCTACAATATAACTTATTTTATTCGAAATTGATAATTCACTAGGCAACAAAGATTTTGTTACAGAAGACCAAATAGGTGCTCCTAGCTAATTTCGGTATGCTGATTTCAAATCTATAATTAGATTTTTTCTATCACGTCTAGATTTTGTGTAAAATGCAAATCACTTTTAGTAAAATTTTCTACCACGTCCAGATTTTGGTTTTAATCGGCTTAATGCCAGTAATATGAAACTTGCTTTTCAAGGTTAAAGCAATTTTTTTGCCAACTATATACAAATTCGAACAATTTTGATAAATAAAATTTATCCCGAGTTGGCAACACTGAGTCAAGAGCATAGTAACGGGCAACGGCCCAACGGTCAGTCGCTACGTGACAGTCAAGCAGAACGGTTGTTGAAGCTCTCTGCTGATGAGCAAGTGACAGGTTGTGGTGACTTGTGTGTTTTTATAGCATTTGTTTTGTACTACGGTGTGTATTTCTTTTTATTTTGCACAGCGTAATAATTACTTTCTACGTTTTTTCAGATATTGTATGGTAATTGAAAATGGCATCAAATAGACGTGCTTGTGTAAATCACCCAGACAACTTCTGCTTTGTCTGTGGACAATATACACCTAAGCCACAACGTAGAAACATAACAACAAAGATTAAACTTGCCTACAAGTGTTATTTTGACTGTAAGTTAGGAGACCAACAGAGGGACTGGGCACCACATATTTGCTGTGCACAGTGCAATGCAATGTTAATAGCTTGGATGAATGGTAAAAGAAAAGCTATGCCGTTCTCAGTCCCATGGTTTGGCGTAAGCCGAAAAATCACTTCAATGATTGTTATTTTTGTTTGACAAAGATTGCTGGTTTCACAAAGAAAAACAAATTAAAGATCACGTACCCAAACTGCGAATCAGCAATGAAACCAGTACCACATGATGAAACAAATCCACCACCAGTTCCACCAGCAACGATAACAGACAGCAGTTCATCTGAAGATTCTGCTAGTGATATAGAAACAGGGAAAGATGGCATATATGTTCCAGATGCAAATATTTCCCCACATTTGTTAAGTCAAGCGGAGTTAAATGACTTAGTGCGCGATTTGGAATTACCAAAAGAAAAGGCAGAGTTGCTTGGTTCAAGACTTCAAGAATTTAATCTTCTCCAACCAAACACCAAAGTTTCCCATTTCCGCCATCGCCATTTGCAGTTTTCATCATTTTACTTACAGGAAGAAAACGTTTGTTTCTGCCACGATATCAGTGGTCTGATGCAAGGGATTGGCTGTCGCTATGATCCAAAAGAATGGAGACTGTTCATTGACTCTAGTAAAGCTAGCCTTAAAGCTGTATTACTGCACAACGGCAATGAAAAACCTTCAATACCTGTAGCACATGCCACTGGCCTTAATGAGACTTATGAATCGATGAAACTGCTGCTAAGACTCATCAAATATAAGGACCACACATGGAATATTTGTGGCGACCTTAAAGTTGTATCATTACTTCTTGGGTTACAGTTGGGCTACACAAAGCATATGTGCTTTTTGTGTCTATGGAACAGCAGAGATGACAAGAACCACTACAAAAAACATGATTGGCCATCTAGAACTGAACATGTTGTTGGTAAATACAATGTGAAACACCCAGCACTTATTGACCCTCAGAAAGTACATCTTCCACCACTTCACATTAAACTTGGCCTTATGAAAAATTTCGTGAAGGGTATGGATCATCAAGGTAGTGGTTTCCAATATTTAAAGGATAAATTCAAAGGAATATTGACAGATGCTAAGCTAGAAGCTGGAGTTTTCAATGGACCACAGATCCGCAGTGTCATCCACGACTCATCGTTTCCATCTAACCTAAATGAGAATGAACTAGGAGCATGGACATCTTTCGTTGAAGTTGTCAAAAATTTTCTTGGAAACCACAAAGCTGAAAACCACCGTAAACTCGTAGAAAACATGCTTAAATCTTATGAAATAATGGGATGCAGAATGTCTTTGAAAATTCATTTTTTACATTCTCATCTTGACTTCTTCCCGGCCAACCTTGGGGCTGTAAGTGACGAGCATGGTGAGCGCTTCCACCAACAGATCTCAGTTATGGAAAACAGATACCAAGGTAATTTCAACCCAAATATGATGGGAGATTATTGTTGGTTCCTGCAGAAGGAGAGCTCGTCATCCTACAAGCGACAAAGGAAGAGGACACACCAAAGTTTCACTTAAGAACAGGAATTTGCCTTTCAGTAGTAACAACAAAATACTAACGCGCTTTGGGTGGATGGTTGGGCGCAGGGGTGGTAACTCCGCCAGCGGAATTCCGCTGTCTGTCTTAAGCCAGAATAAAGGAGGAAAGACATCCCTGTTCACTAATTATTTAAGTATGCTTAACATAAAACGTGGCACGGAAAAGTAGCTTAGACGGCTTTCGTAATAGAAGCGGGTGAGAAAAAAAAATGAAAAATAGGGGTTTTCGGTTACACAAAATCTGGACGTGATAGAGAAATTTTGATATCAGATCTGAAATCAGCATCAGCGCTTTAGTAGGAATCATTAGTTCACGTGTCTGTAACAAAAAAAAAGTTGAAATTTGTTGCCTAGTGTAATTATTATCAGTGAGAAGCAGTGAGGAGCTACATACAGTACTGGCAGAGTATACAATATTTTTATGTGGAATTATGCATTTTTCTTTAGTTTTCTTTTCTTAGTAAATTAATTCTTTTCCCAGTTTTAAATATAAAAATTTAAGTGAATCTAAAAAAAATAGACAAACGTTTTCTTGCTTCCCAACGGAATATTCAGATATTAAAATAGGAATATTTTAATAAGATTCCTTGCTAGAATATGTCTTAGCCAATGTCTAACACAGCTTTCAGGCGATCAGCGAAGTTAGGCGACACTGGGTCTGGAGAGCAGCTGGATCAAGGACCGTCTTTTGCACCCAGATTATGTAGCGACCAGTGATTCAAAACCCACGTAAAGCTGTAGGAGGCATCTCGAAAACTGGACCTTGATTTTGGCTCTTCTCCTATGGGGGAGCCCTTTTGCGGACATTTGCCCTTGGCCCCTCCTTCCTGCATAAAAAAAAATACAAATTGAACGTAAATACTCATTTTCTGAATCTACGTGATGTTTCCCTTTAACTATTTAACATTGTATACCATACGTAGATGTTCATACGTAGCTATTCAAACACACACTCATTCTTAAAGAAAATGTTGAAGTCTCACTGGTTTAAAAATTTATGTTAAAAATCTTCTGTACAGGGTGTCCCGAAAGTCTTGTTACACCTATGTATCATCTCGGAATATTGAATGATGTTTCGTTCCAACAGGATGGAGCACCTCCCGACTATTCCTTGAGGATTCGTGAATATTTAAATGAGGTTTCTGATCGATGGATTGGAATATTAAAATGGCCTCCGAGAAGCCCAGATCTCTCTAGTTGTGACAATGCATTATGGGGATTTATAAAGGAAGAGGTTTCTCAAAAACGTTATGATTCCAATGACGGACTAAAGCAAGGCGTAGAGGATGCTTTTAAACTTGTAACACCTAAAGTGCTGAGCAGCAAAGCACACCGAACCTGGCGTAAAATCATTCTGCGCAGTGAGAACGATGGTTTGTATACAGATCCATTGGATACATGATAAATTTGTGTATAACTACGTATAAACTACAATGTGGTATAATTCTGTATAAAATAAAATGTCTGTTTTCTACTATATACTTTCATTACCATAGTTACCATGGAGTAACATTTACGTAGATGTAACAAGACATTCAGGACACCCTGTAGAAAATTATTTACATGTCCTAATGCGAGCGTGGACGGACCAAATACAGGTAGGCTTTAGTGAACAGATACATAGTCTTCAGAAGAGAGACGTGACGTAAGAACCAAAGCATACCTAAATCTAGTCAGTCCACGATCGCATTATAGGATAACGCGTAAATAATTTAAATAAATTATTTTTGAACAGAAAATTTTGAGTCAGTGACACCTAACATTTACTTTAAGTTCACTACCCACTTAGATTTTAAGAGCAGCTTCACAAATCTGGTCTCACTGGCTTTGGATGTGAAGCTAAAACATTTTATGGCTGTGGTATTTCTGCAAATTTATGTTTCGCTGGCTGTTCCTCGACTTCACAAAAGACGAGTTTACTGTAAATGCTGATAAAAAAAATATTGTGAATGTAAATTATGCTGTTTAATGTGTATATTGACGGATTAATTGCTTCACTTAATGAGGCAACAGTGGGATGTTGTATAGATAACACAAGGATAAATAACTTAGTTTATGCCGATGATATGGTGTTAAAGGTCTGGATCGGCTACTAAAAATCTGCGAAGTGTATTCGCAGAAACATTCTTTTTAATGTTACAAAAACTAAGGTTATGCAATTTCATCCTAAAAGCTATAATCAGCCAGCTAACATTAGGTTCAAAATGAAAGGTGAAGTAATTGAGGAAGTAAAAGTAAGTATTTGGGTCAAACTATTACCAGCTCTGAGTGATGACTCGGATATAAGAAAATCTCGAAGCCTTTGTGCTAAAGCGAATATGACTAAGGAACTTTCGGTTCTGTACAAGTGAAGCTAAAGACACACTTTCGTACTTTCTGCAGTAATATATACGGACAGCAACTCTGAGTGAATTATAAAAGTGGTTCTGGCAGAACTCTAAATTTGCTGTACAACAGGTCTTTTAAACTCTTACATAAATTACCCGCGAGATGATCAGCTTCGCAAATGTTTGCTACCAGCAATGTCCCGATCTTCCCGGAGGTAAGAAGACGTGTTCACTGTTCAATAGAGTCTAATGCAAAGAATTAAAACATCAACCAACCCGATTATCCAAGCTATACACGAGTCCTGCCGTTTATCCTCTTAGGCCTAAGCTATGGACTTCTTGGTACGAAAACGTCTGTCTGTAGCTCCACTTAACTTCGACATTACAGTATTATTTCTAATCAATCTTATATATTTTTATCCTTAGTATGTGAACTGTCATTGTATTAATAATATTTGTTATATGGCCTATAGTCTGCCAATAAACCTTTTCATTTTCAAAACAAAGTTGGTCTCAATTAATAATGGAATACTAATAAAATCCTAGGATTAATGTACATTACTATTGTTTATTCATTTCTCGTGTGTAATCAAGGATTAAAGATACATTACTCGTGATTGTGCATCTCTTAGCTCTCGTGTCTAATATTGATTTCTTTGTGTGGTATTGGTATAATACCTTCAATAATTACTTTGCATTTGTTATATCGATGATATAATTTAAGATTAATACATACACTAATAACTCTTATTCATGATTTATGTAATAGTTAATAATAAATGTTTTATTTTTAATTAAGAGCTCAGTAAAGCCTAAAGCTTCAGGGCCAAATTAAATACAATAAAAAATAAATAAATAAGTAGACTGAAATAAGTAAATTTTGGTATAGCGGTTTCTACTTCATCCGATTGCAAAAAGGTTACCGAGGTGAAAGCGTGATAGTTTACTAGCCTAACGTACAGTACATATAACTTGCATAACCTCGTTCACCCTTATTCAGACTATTTTATTTACCATATATTTAAGGGAAACAATTCTATAATAATGTGCATCAGCTTAATGAATTATTACGATTTATATTACAGTAATTCAGTAATTATTATTATTATGTAAATTTTCTAATATTGCAAAGCGTGTTTAATATGCATTAGTTTAGTGAAGTATTTATAAAAACAGGGTGCTGCCAAATTTCATGAAAAAGTAATTAAAAATAGAGCAATTACTGAAGAATATGGAAATTTCAAAGTAAAATAGTTGATTTATTACGTCCATACAGAAACTATACAGGGTTCATACACACCTGCAAAAATATCAGGATTTTTTTTTAGAATATCGGAGGAATATAAAATATTTATGACTTAATTATTTGTAAATATTTTATAAATAATTTAACTAAATTAATTTAAAATGTAAATATAAAATAATTTGACAAAAAATAAGCACCATTTGTTTTACATTATATAAAACTCATGCATTTTGTTATCTAGTATTAATTTTTTCAGCCTGCCATGGGATTTTCACATACGTTTAAGAGTTAGGATAAAAAATTAGGTTTTAATTACGTTATACAAAATGTGCATTTTTTTTTTTACACCTTTTATGCAATTTTTATATAATTTTTATACTCGTATATATATTTATGTATATCAGGGGATCAGATCCGAAATATCAGGGAATTATCAGGAAACTTTATTCTTGGACCTGTGTATGAACCCTGCTATAGACTAGGCTCGAAGTTACGTAGTGTTGGGGAAACGATGTTAAACACAAGAGTCGAAAATCCTACGAGGGTGTTACGAAAACTGAACACATTCAGCGTGATGACTTAAGCCAAAATAGGATGGGGTACAGTGGTTTAGGGGTTAGAAAAAATGATGGAACACTTTTTTCCACGCTTCTGTTAGTAAGTCTATGAGACTACAAATAAAAAATATTTAGACCAAACTCCTTACATGGCCTACTAGATTAGCGCGCATAAAGGCCTAAACCCAGTCCGTGAATAAATTATACTGGGTCTACACAAAAAATTAAGCCTGGACCTATGTTGGTGACCCTAGGGTCTACATCATGAGTTCCCAACCTTTTTAGTGCGACGTACCACCATGCTTTTCTAAGTACCACAGTCAGAAATGTTGAGGCTTATTTACCTACAACTGATATTACTTTTTAAATATATATTAAAATAGAAAATTAGCAACCTCCTCATTAAAAACCCTCTTGCATACCATACAAAAAGATTTCCAAGTACCACAGGTTGGGAATCTCTGGTCTACGTAATTATTACTAACCAGTCAGAGAGGAGCCTTCTAAATTTGGAACAACTTCAAAATTCAATCTTCCATGTAAAGGGTTGCAGTATTGGTCGTTCGAAAAATGTAAGGTCTCACAAACGAAAATTTCTATGAAGAACATCACTCGATATATTAATTAAGTTTACTCTACCAGACTTTAATACCCAATGTCTACAATCTTTTATCACAGGGGAAGGACCTGACTAACACTATACTCCGTGTAAGCTTTAGGTTTGCTGCAATTTGAACTTAAAGTTCTTGAATGCGCACTTTCTTACAATGTTTGAATTACTTTACTTAAATCAAAATAGTCTTCATTTTTCAATATTCCAATTACCTCGTCTTGAAATCATTACAGAATTAAAGCACAATAAAACGAAATTTTCATTGATGGACAACACATTCCACACTCTAAACAACCTCAACCACTTTAAAGCAACTGCTGCTGAAGACGAAATGTATAATGTCTGACGCCATACTAACGGGTGCGGCAAAAATAACGCCCTTTTTAGTTTATTCTCTTTTATTGAAGGAAATAAATCAATTACAGCATTTTAAGAGAAATAATAAGGTTTTTAAGAAAAATACAGCATTTTAAGAAAAATAATAAGTACTTTCTCAGTAAAAACTAAAAAATAACAAAATGATGCAATATAAAACTAAAAAATTATACTGTATAAAACTATAAAGATACAATTATTAAAAGGGCGTTACTTTTGCCGCACCCGGTATAGTACCGTAGAATAAATGAAACGGAGTTGGGTGGGCACCAGGCAACTAATACATATAGTTGGTTGGTCGTTTCGTACAACTGAGGGTACTGAGACGGTACGAATACGTATGTCAAGTTAAGGTTTACTCACAAATAATTTTGGAGAAAAAATTTCCGCCAAAATGCGAGCAAGGACCAACTAGAATACTAGATAGAGATAGGCTATGCTTTGATACTACCACCCTATTCAAATTCTATCATAGTCTAATATAATTACACTATGATTCTGTTGGTGGAGAGGGGGATTTCATTACATGAGGAGCACTATAAAGTGCTATTTCTAAGTAATTAAAAAAGTATTCCAAGTTTGTATGGGGCCCAAGTGGGAAATGTTGCAGTTTTGGAGAAACTTACCAATGAGTTTAAACTCGAAGAATGCTAGTTCTCTGTCGCACCTTTGTACTTCTTTTATTTACACCGAACAGTAAACTCGCTATCGTTCACTTCAAAACTTACCCAAAACATATTTTTCGGATAATACTAAAAAGACCAAAACCACAGTTTTAAATTGTATAATTAAAATATTTACGAATGTAGTTTCACAGGTGAATTATAATTATAACTGTACCCTGCAATGACACTTTTTAACAATATATTCAAATTTTGGGAAGCAGCAAGGCTGAAATTGTAGAATTTGACTAACGGTTGTTAAGACTAATTAAAATGGTTTGCATAAAAGACTACCAAATGGTTTCATATTACTTTCATCGATATGGAAAAACTATACATGCCTGCAATATGGTACCTTTATTTCTCAATTAAATACAAATCATTAATTTATTAAATTAAATAACTACAAAATTGCCCTCGGGATTGGCGACATAGCCTATTGCCATATATAGTACCCAACATGTAGGAATTCGATCCACATAAGAAAAACGTATTATTTTGTATCAAAATTTTCCATCGCTGACGCATGAAAATTACTTCGAGAGAAGAAATAATGAAAAAAAAAATTAGACGTCTGGGGACTTTGTAAAGTCGGCGAAATTTTAAGACAAAGACTTCATCTCAGAGCTATCTAGTTTCGGGCGATGTTTTTAGGCAAGGAGAAGTGCTTAATCTTCCTATAATTTCTGAGTGAGTACCTAATAATATAAAATAATAACACAAAAAGATAGCCCTATTCCTTCAGGTATTTAAGTATAATGTTGCCTATATTAATTAAACCGAATAAACTCGTTGCGTAACCCCATCACCTACATCGAAAGAGCCGCGCGCCCTACAACCAGGAGCGAGGACCAAGGAAATAAGGTATGGTAATTTCCTTCTTTACCATCAGGCAGCGCTAAATACCGAAGGCAAATAAATTTAACATTAACCAAAAAAATACTACTTAACGAGGTCTTTTGAAGTCCTCCACAAACATAACTTTTTAACGAAAACCCGTAGGGTTTTTGTCGTCAACTCTCCATCAATATCTACTGGAAATTTCCAACGGATGAGGGTGACGGCAATCATCCATAACCCTATATAGTTTTTTTTTCATAATCGGCATATTCTAATTCTAGAGTCAATGAAGTGTCCGAAGTTTGAGTAAAATATAAAATATTATTTTCTAAACTATAAAAACTTTCAGTAAGAAAGTGGAATTTTTTTTAATAAATTTAGGTACTACAGTAATGGAGGTTTTACTTTCACTAAGCTAATAGTAATACGCAACCACCTGCATTAGGAACCAAACACAGGAAATTCATCAATATTTAGTGATGAAATTTTTTATGTATTTGTATGAATACGTTCTGGCCATGTTGCGACATCCATTCCACTAATACAGGGTGTCGAACCGGAGGTGCACGGAGCATTTCTAGCGGGTGCTTGAGGAGTCCCTGGGGTACACTTTCTCTTACTTTTCTTATATTTTGAATGTTTCTCCACTTTATTGACAATCAGAAGGTTCTAGAAAGTTGGGGTGCAAACGCTGAAATGAGCTGCTCAGGGAGTGCACGACTCAAAAAAAGATTAAACAACCCTGCAGTAGTAGATCAGAAAAGTTAAGCGACATTGGGTGTGGGTAGTAGTTGGATGGGGGAACGTCTTTCGCGTCTGATGATGTAACGACCCGTGGTTCGGATCCCACATACAGCTTTCTAGAACCCCTCCGTCACAGGACTTTTCCCGTTACGAAGGTTAAACAAACAAACATTATCTTTTGTACCGAAAACAAATGCTCGCGTGTTGTTACAGGATGAGTGAACGGAACCAGCAAATTAATTTACCTCACATTTAGTGGTAGGCTTTATAGCTCCAGAATTATTTCTTGCCAACACTACGATTTCGTGTCCAGTTAAAAAAAAAACAGCTTTCCAGTGAGAGAAGCAATTCCCAGATCCTCGATCACGTGACTGAAGTTTTGACACCTTTATAAATGCAAGAAGACCAAGAATTTATTCTTCGGAAAAGCCAACAAAAATAGGACGGAACTCGGAGCAGGAACGTAAGAAAAAACCCCGATTTATCGAACACATTTAAGAATAAGATAATGATAAATGTAAATGATAAAAGGGTTAAATAAGAGAGACTCAGAATCTTTCAGTCAACATTTATCTAAAAATAAACCTGAAAATGAAATAAAAGATTTCTGATAATTTTCAACGAATGATAACAGCAGTTTCAACAACAATTTCTAACCTACAACACTCTTCTTAAAACATTCCTGTATGAGGTGAAATATATGCCATAATATTACTACAAAAATATATATTAATTTCCTTTCGATACTGGCATACAATTTTAATTTATTATATTTTATCATCTTACCAATTTTTTGAACTTCGTTGCAAATATTACGAACATTTTGAAAATACACAAAATTAAAAATTATTAAGTGATCATACTTATCCATAATTCATTTAACCCTCTAAAGCCGACTGGGTCGAATACGTACCGTTTCAAATACACGCATTTAGACTTAACCCTACAAAAACGTTCGGCGTTAAAGGGTTAACTACAGATTCTCCTACCACAAGGGAAGAATTAAAAAAACAAAAACTATAAATGAATCAAAAGCAACAAATATTTGAGTCACAATGAGAAATGGATTTATTAGAGCACAAGCTTTCGATCTATTTTAAAATCTTCATCAGGTACGACTGAAGAGAATACTGAGGAGAGTGAGACTCGAGGTAGGAGGTTGGGAGAAGAATTAGGACAGTAGGGGTAGAGGGTGACAAAAAAGATTGAAGGAGACCAGAAGGAGAAAATCATAAGGGATACGTGGATTAGAAAAAAATAATATATTACAAAAAATAAAAACAAAAATATTGATTGGCGGATGATGTTACAACAAAATGACAGGTTGAGAAATACAGGATGGGCCACAAGTGGCTTTACCGAAGTGCACCGCACGAATTTATTTTCCGGTAAAGCGACTTATGGTCCACCCTGTAAATAAAACTGCAATTGGAAACAAGAATAAGAGAATAATGACAATGACAATAATGCAATTGGAAATACAACAAAATAATAAAAAAAATAAGACACTTTCATGAATGAAAAAGTTTGTAAATTACCTAAATAACGTATATTTTAAGTAATGTAGTCCTACTTCGGTAGCGTTGTAAATATTTTATGCACAATCAGCTTACTTATAATTCATATTCTGAAATATTTGATCATAAAATGAAGATTTAGCTTATTCATCTGCCTTGTATAACCTCGATAGGCCAGAGTAGCTTCAATGCTTTCCAAATATAATGCAATAATATTAACCTGCCCCAATACCCTCCTCAGTCGTGGATAATGAAGACGACTTTGTAAGTATAGGCCCAAAAGCTTGTGGTCTAATAAATCAATTTTTATTGTGGATTTACTCCTTTAATTCAACTTTTCTCGTAACCTAGAATAGTCACTTAAAGTGAAGCGTTGACGTTCAAATGAAACGCACAAACAATATAACAATAATATAAAATAAAACAATATAACAAAAAAGAAAAAATTACCACGCAACAATAATTCTAACAATCCTTAGTTACCTCCTTCAGTCAAGGAGTAACTAAAAACTACCTTTGGTACGTTAGTTAGCTTCTCGATATTACAGCGAACCTTTTTTTCAGCAATTAAAAAGAGTTGATTAATTAATCAATCAACGAGGAAATTCGTGTATATCATTAATGAATGATAACACCACTGAAGCCTTTTAACATTTTTTCAGATCTCAAAAAAATAGTTTTCAAATTTTGAAAGTTCAAGAATCTGTTCCACCGTTTAAAAAAAAAAAGAAAATTATGAGTATAAATAATTGAAGTGAAGAAAATAAAGTATTGTAAGGTAAGGTAAGGTAAGATCATGTTCCATAGCCCCCAAAGAGAAGTGAGGAGTAAGGGCCTGAGCCTGGGCTTTTTTTTTTTTTTCAATGTGTCGCTCTATTATCACGGCATACTGCATGATACCTGCACCAGCTACCGGTAACTACCCAGCAACGGCTGGGTAACTCCGATACCCCTCAGCTTATACAATGTAAGCCGTCATTAGGTTCATCCAATAGAGGGACTTAGCTTCAAGGATGCAATTTGCTATGGCGGTCCTACACGAGGCCGCGCCCCCTACCCAGTGCTGGGCAGTATTTAAATACATTTGTGTATTTAGAACTGTATTTATAAATACAGTTTTTCATGTATTTAAATATAGTATTTAAATACTCAAAATATAAAAATGTAAATACTTTTACTGGTTTAATACACGTTCTGTACTAGCACAGTACGACGCGGGAATCACTTTGACTCACAAAAGAAACTCTCTTTCAGACAAAACTTTTGAAAGATTGGTTTTGATCCGCAGCAACCGTGAAATAAAAGAGAATTCTTAAGGTGCCTTATGTTTATGTTTACGTTTATGTCTCATCTACTCATTAATTGTTACTCATTTTGCAATGATATAATGAGTATAATATGTCACTGGTTGAACATCGTAAGTTCTAAGTTTTTTTGTTTTTGTTTTGTTCTAAAAAGGGAAATATATAATCGGAAATTAGATTGTACTATTTCTTTATCCTTTATCAAGCATTTTATATTGTTGTTACTCATGAATTAGTGAATGCATATGTTAAAATTTGTATGTATTTAAAATGTATTTAAATACAATTGATGTATTTTGTATTTAGTATCTAAATACATTCGTAAAATGTATTTAGTATTTAAATACATTTCTCCCATGTATTTAGTATTTAGTATTTAAATACATTCAATGTATTTATTGCCCAGCTCTGCCCCTACCTAAACCGGGCCTAGAGCTTGAGGCCGGTTAGGATGATCGGGGATAGACCCAATCATTCCTGCCGAGGATCAGTGACCCAGGTTCGGCGGTCGCCCCCGCCTCCTCCCACCGATCCCTCAAGACTTCGGACCACCAGTAACTTCAGAACGCCGGCTCCAAGGCCCAGTGCCTCGAGATCTTCAGCTGAGCCGACGTACAGCAGACCTGGCCACGATAAAGTTGGCGACGTCACCTTGACAAATTGACAGTTCTCATCCTGCTGTCGTTCACAGTCAAGTGCCCATTGCCTAACGGCCGGCTCGTCGTAACGACGAACCTTCCGCAGGGGTGCCTCCTCCAGGGTCGTACAGCAGCAGTCCGCTACGATCTAGGCGTCAATGATGGAAACCATTGTTGCGCGAGACCACCAGGTCAGGACGTCGAATGCACGCCGGAGTGGGTACTACCGGCTCTACAACCACTTGGGCGCCAGCGCCGTGGTGACTGCTCGACCAATCTAACCACCCGGTCGTGCCTTTCGACGCGGAAGCGGTGGGTGTCGGGGAAGCTCTGCAGAATATGGCCGAGGCCATCACCCACATGACACCCCGACTCACAAGGTGGTGGGGGGCACCTCGACCCCGTGTCCGCCGTTCCCTAGTGGGCAGAGCGCCGGCACGGACCTTGACGGTGTCCATGTAAGTTCCGCCGGCCATAAGCCGTGTGCCGTCGTTAATCCAACTATGGGAAACTTTACCGGCCTGTTGGCGCGCCCCCGCCAGCTCTCGACCGTCAACAGTTTGTTTCGGCCAGTGCTAAGCGGAGTGCGCCTTCGATCTCAGGGGCCTGGCTCTGCGACCAACGACAGAGTCTGGCGGGAGGACACGCCGCAATGAAACGACCTCCCAGGGGGAGGCGTGGAAACAGCCCTGGCGACCGGATCTGTGCTGTGAACCAAGCCGCTGATCCGTTTGATCTTCATTATCGGAATCCTGTAGCGCATAGACGGCAGATCAAGTCCCCCGTCAGCCACAACCGCGTAAAGGAGGGCAAGTGGCACATCTTTCGGGAGATGCAACCACTTCCGTACGCGAACCCGGATCAGACGGTCCAGCAATACCAGGTACCCACGCGGACTGGCTCAAAACCAGGTCATACGTTAACCCGGCAACACCTTACACCTAAGGACCCAGAGCTTCTGCTGTGGGGTGAGCGGACCAGCCGACACCCGATCAAGCTACTCACGGACTTTAGTGAGGGCTCTAGACTTGGACCAGATCATACCAATATCTACGCCGAGATACCGATAAAAGTCGCCAACTTTCAACGCAGTAATGGCCATGTCACACAGAAAAACGCGCCTCGGAGCTCCAAACCCAGCGCTTCCCCTTCCCGTCAAGTAGGAAGAAGAAGGTGGCGGACTTCGCGCTATTCGGCCGGAGACCAGTCTTTTCCGTCTCGGCAGCATAACAGTCCAAAAGGAACTGTAAGCCAACCGTAGACATACTCGGAAGAACCACGTCATCGCATAGGCGAGGTGGCTCACGCGCTGGTCCCCTAAAGGAACCCCAACGGCATCGATTAACTGTCCAAGCGACCACTCTAAAACTGCGCTGAAGACTAGTGGGGACAGCGGGTTCCCCTGCCGCACAAGGAGACGTTCCCCCATCAGCCACGTGGCAACCACGTAGCTGACTAGAGGCGCTGGCACGCCGAGTCTTAGCAAGGCGCCGGGAGTGCTCTTGAGACACTATCGAACGCCTTGGCCAAATCTACGAACGCCCCGTGCAAGGGATGGCCCAGGGCTTTGACCTGATCGATGATTGTCTGGAAGACCAAAAGGTTCTCAGTACAACCATCAGCGTGCACAAAGCCCCGGTGTCGAGAGCTAAGTAGGTGTGCTCTGTCGCACCTGTGGGCTACGATCGTATGGAAACAGCGCACGATCACAGAGCTCATCGTGATTGGGTGGTAGTCACCCGAACCTTCAAGGAGGGCCTTTTTCGGAATGAGGACCGTCCGGGCGTCCCGAAAAAGCTCCGTCAAATCCCCACCCGCCAGGAAGCAGTTGAAAGCCACAGCAAACGCCTCACTACTGTAACCTCTAAGGCTCCCCAGAACCGCCCCGTCCTTCATATTACGGACAGCCCATTTGACCTCGGCCGGCGTGACCGGCCCAATGAGGTGCCACAAGGGCGCCCATGAACCGGCTGGCGCGGATCGCGAACGGAGGGGGTCGCCGAATACACCTCACAAGGAGGTAATTTTCGCCTCCGCTCCGACCATGGACGCAGCTCTCCCTCTATTCCGCGCCCACAGCCTCTGGGAATACTCCACTCCATATGCCTTCTTGCACGACGAGAGCGTGGCACCTTAACGTGATTGTTGTTAGGACGCGCCGACCGCCCGTTTTCGGCAGGTGGAGGCGTAACGCGCCTCCGGTTGCCTACTGGATCACCTGCGGCCAGCCTGTCCAAGACAGCACAAGCGAGGGGGAGCAACGCCTGTGCCGCTTGGTGGGCGAATCCATACCAATCACGGAGTTCATCTACTTCGTCTCCCAATGTCCTTAGACCACCGCCAATTGCCAAGACTAATCTATCTAACCAATCGTCTGGGTTCTCGCCTTGGATTACCCCTGGCTGCTCATCCGGCTCCCTCTCCGTCTCGCCCCACCGCCTCGTCCCCCACCTCCTGTCCCTCTGGGGAAGACGCAGTCCCCCCCATTAGAGGACCCCAGCGACGACAAGTCAACAAGAAACACTCGTCCCCGGATTCGGAAAAAGAGGAAGTGGTAGGGCTCTCCTCGATATCAAGGGCTAGGTGGCGGGCTACGGCATGGCCGCACCCCACCTCGGAGCCCAAGGGTGGAACCGGGCTGCCGCTTCGTCGTGACGTAAGATACAGAAAGGACAACCGCCCACCTCTAGGCAGCAGTGGGGTTTGAACACACGACTCAGTCGAGTTTCAGCACTGCCGGGGCGGCGCCCAAACAGATCGAGCCACGAGACGCTCATGGTACTATAGGAATAATGAAAGGGTCTTTCAAGGCTCGTGTGACAACCCAGGGAGGTAATTACTGTGTAAACTGTAGAAATTTAAGACTAATAAGCTAAATAAATCAATATTATCAATATGGACGATACTCATCTACGCTTCTTGGTGATCCTGAAATTAGCGGACGGCTCAGTCATCCAAAGGCTTTACACAGATAAATACATGCCAATGTAAATACACATAGGCTGTTTTAATTTAATTTCCAATCAAGATATTGAAATGTCCCTGGCAATTCTTGAATTTAAAATAAGTAATAGTTATAACCAAAGCTTTCACCAGGAATTTTAATGAGAATAAAGTAAATATATCGCCAATCAACTGCCATACACATAGTATTTGTAACTTTCACCGCTCCTGAATCCGTCTTTGGTTCTGGTGGATGGTGTTTGGATGGAATGGACCCGCTCCACGTTCTCAAATTGGTTCCAGTCTAATACCCGCTCTACGGAGACGACCACCCTTACACAACAGGCAAACTACTACTCTTAACAGTTAAGAGCAAGCCATTGGAACAATCTTGGACTGTAAATTAGTAATTTCGTCTTAGCAATTTCGAAAATTAATACAGTACATACTTGCTACCTAATTAGAACAGCCCCAAAAATACATTTCTTTACAATAGAAACTAACAATTTAATTTACATGAAAAGTCTTTATACATAATTATACTCCATTCTTTTCAATTTAATGCAAATACCTGACATCTTTTAAGTGCGATTGCAGCTTACCTGATCGGTATTACTAACTCGTCACAGCATTCTTGCAATAAACGTCGGAAAAGGAGTTCGCCAGTATTGATCAGGTTTGATTTTTCCTTTGTTCTTTGCCCTTATATACACTCATTTATAGCTAATGGATACATCAAAATGGAATGAGGCCTGTAAAGGATTTTCGAGTTTGTTTATATCAAGAATTGTTCTTGTCGGCCTTATAAATTTCCTTCTAGCGAGCTAAATCCAAGGTAGATTGACCTCATTTAGTTCTATATACGAGTAAGAGTGGTTATTCGGCTGTTTATGATTGTCCTTGAGGGCTGGGCACGAGTGCTGTTGCAGGGCGTTTGGATTTAAGTAACCCCTTCACTTGAAAAGACTTCTTATTAAAGTAGGTTTGTATCCAAAGGGGTGCTATACTTCCTGGACAAGTGTAGTGCTAAGTGGTGACCCCCGACCCCATGATGTATAGAGCAGGTGAATTCTGCCCAGGAGATCTTGTGGGATCGGCATCATCGTGACATATTGTTAACTAAGTCGGCCTCTCCGTTATTGCACTCTTAAGGAGTTATTATAAGAAACAAATGCAATTCTTAAAAGCCATTCTTAATTTCTGGCAGCTGATGCCGTGTGCCAATTTTATTTCATTCACATTTCTAATCGAGTTTTCAGGTAATGCTCTAAATATGAAGTTTATATTTTAAAAAATTCCTGCTTTCAACGATTTAATTCTTTTCAGTTTAAACAATAATTAAATCTTACACGAACTGAGAAACCTTGAAATTCATTTAAGGCCGGCAGCACACAGGATCGTCTTGCGACTCACGACGAGTCGCGAGACGAAACTGTGTGGCCGGCCTAAGAAACATTTCAGTTGGAACGGGAATAAATAAATAAAAACAATGGAGATCATATGACTTGCTAATAAAATTAAATGAAGTTCAAATTAATTGAATGGTTTCGCGTAATGTAATGACGATTCCGCCCTATAAAAAAGTGAAAAATACGCTAAAAAGATTGATAGAGTAATAATAATGAGCGAGTAGGGCCACAAACTGTACAGAGATCAGGTCGACTAATGTGGCCCATTTAGCTAACTTCCAGAGGTTAAAAAAGTAAGGGAGCACGGGAGCATTGCTCACAGAAATTTTTTGAAGTCACAAAGTTTTGAACATAACGATAAACCGAAAATCGATCATTACCAAAAGCTTGCAATAAAACTTTGTGGGGGAAAAAAAAAAATGCCTTTTCCTAAAAAAAATTTTGCCATCAAACTAACAAAATTTCTGCCTCGTGAAATTTGTTCATAATTTTTGCGAAATAATTTCTGCCATCGATTATTATTCAAAAATTTTCTTTGTTCTTTGTTTTATACGATTTAAAACAATGTTTTACCGATATTTTTTTTCTATTTCAGATTGAAACCATATTAAATGCCCTTGAAAATCTAGACAAGGCATTTGTAAGCCTTCCATAATTTTAGTGTATATTTCGCAGAATTTTCAGGTCATTCTTTATGCTCCAGAAAAAAACATTTTTTCTACAAGTGATCGCACCATCAAATGCCTTCAGTTTGCTTAAAGGGAAACAGTGGCATTCTACAGAGCAACATATTATAATAATAATAATAATAATAATAATAATAAAAATCAGAACCATTCACAAACGTTGTGTTTTTAAAGTGACTAGAGATAATATTTTCTCTTCCTAATCAGGTCTTCCAATGAGAGGCGGGCACTCGGAAGTGAAAATGTATAGTGCGAGGAATCTGGATCTGAAGCAGCCGACTGAGTAGGGATAATTGGGTATGGCGCTGTTATTTCAGGGGCATTTAGATATGGTTGTGGTCTCAGGGGCAATTTGGCATGGCGTTGCTATTTATGTGGCGCCTGGGTATGGCGTTGCTGTATTAGGGGCCGCTGGGTACGGGTATGGCGTTGCTATTTCTGGGGCGGCTGGGTATGGCGTTGCTATTTCTGGGGCGGCTGGGTATGGCGTTGCTATTTCTGGGGCGGCTGGGTATGGCGTTGCTATTTCTGGGGCGGCTGGGTATGGCGTTGCTATTTCTGGGGCGGCTGGGTATGGCGTTGCTATTTCTGGGGGGATGGTATGGCGTTGCTATTTCTGGGGCGGATGGGTATGGCGTTGCTATTTCTGGGGCGGATGGGTATGGCGTTGCTATTTCTGGGGCGACTGGGTATGGCGTTGCTATTTCTGGGGCGACTGGGTATGGCGTTGCTATTTCTGGGGCGACTGGGTATGGCGTTGCTATTTCTGGGGCGACTGGGTATGGCGTTGCTATTTCTGGGGCGACTGGGTATGGCGTTGCTATTTCTGGGGCGACTGGGTATGGCGTTGCTATTTCTGGGGCGACTGGGTATGGCGTTGCTATTTCTGGGGCGACTGGGTATGGCGTTGCTATTTCTGGGGCGACTGGGTATGGCGTTGCTATTTCTGGGGCGACTGGGTATGGCGTTGCTATTTCTGGGGCGACTGGGTATGGCGTTGCTATTTCTGGGGCGACTGGGTATAGCGTTGCTATTTCTGGGTCGACTGGGTATGGCGTTGCTATTTCTGGGTCGACTGGGTATGGCGTTGCTATTTCTGGGGCGACTGGGTATGGCGTTGCTATTTCTGGGGCGACTGGGTATGGCGTTGCTATTTCTGGGGCGACTGGGTATGGCGTTGCTATTTCTGGGGCAGCTGGGTATGGCGTTGCTATTTCTGGGGCAGCTGGGTATGGCGTTGCTATTTCTGGGGCAGCTGGGTATGGCGTTGCTAGAGGCGGATCAAAAAAGGTATCTTCCTTTTTCGGTGACATAACATTACTTGGGTGAACAGGATAAAAAGGACTCGAAACCACTTCGGAATAAGGTGGTGGTTTATCATGTGAGAGGGAGTATTTCCTTATGGCCACTTCGTCAAAACCATCATTCATTCGTTGTAAAGGTACTGCATGTGGGTCTTCAGCAGCATTCTCCTCTTCTTGTGACTCTATTTCCTCTTTGGACCTAAAGTTAAAAACAAATCGTGGTGAGGATGCCATTAGGTTTCATAATCACTAAGTTTATCAGCATGGAGGACACACAACGCTAAGTGACTACTGTGAGACTAATACCGTAATATAATCAGAGAGAGAGGAGGGGGGGTAAAAAAAACTGGCACAGCAGTCACGCCAACTGATGCGGCTCATTGCGCTAACTCCCGGATTATTATTACCAGTACCATCGTGAGTCGAACCCCCGCCCTCATTATAGGGAAACAATGTTACTCACTAAGTTTACAGTTTAGCTACTCTCCTTTGGAACGTGGATTGTTCAATGAAATTTAGTTTTGCTTCAAACAAAATAAGAATTTTCTTCAAAGATGCTATTTTTGAGTAAAAATTCTGTTTCTCTACAGAAACTCCTTAATTAAATAATAATCTCCCATGCTTCACATTCCTTAAACTAAGCGACTTCGACCTTACTCCCAGTGAAAGTCACTGAACAATTTATACAGGGTGTCCCATAAGTCCGGCATCATAGGAGAAATTCATATTTTTCTATTTCTACAAACCAAAATTCATATGCTCGGGATGCCAATTTCCCGTCCACCATTCTGTTCAGTGACGAGGCTGTTTTTTATGGAAATGGTGAGGTAAATCGACAGAACACCCGCTACTGGTCTCAACCCTCACTGGTATACCTCTTCAAAGGAACAAGGTGCATCTCGGGTGACAGTATGGTGTGGCATTTGGAAGGATCGCATCATAGGCCCCCTCTTCTTCGATGAACATGTCATTGGAGGCACCTACCTACGTATGCTCAAGGAAGAAGCATTTCCCAACATGGTTCCAGCAAGACGGCGCTCCTGCACATTACAGCACCCAAGTAAGGGAATACCTGTACCAACAATTCCCTTGTCACTGGATAGGACGTCGAGGGCCTGTGGAATGGCCAGCTAGAAGCCCGGATCTCACGCCACTAGATTTTTATCTCTGGGGCCACTTGAAAGCGCTGGTATACGCAGAGAAAATTAGGTGTGTTGAACATTTGCGGCAGCGCATTATTGGGGCATGTAACACCATTACTCCTGACATCATTCACCGTGTGCTTTCTGACTGGGTATCACGTCTGAATTTGTGTATTGAAAACAATGGTGGACATATTGAGCACATTCTATAAATGAAGGCTTTTGTTTTGCCTTTTTTTATTATTTTTCCTATGATGCCGGACTTATGGGACACCCTGTATATTTTATAAATGCATTATTCTTCAGACTTTTCCAACACCTATATAATAATACTTTTTTTTATATACCCAAACAAACTCTCGCACCGACGTGAGATCGCATCAGGAACAATCCCCAAATCGCTCACATTCACTTCGTTAGCTGATATTTCAATAATGCACCTGCCTCAGGGCAACATTATCCACAGCCCAGCCTCGCAGACTACTCCACGATTTACCCAGACCGCTTCATACTCTGAGCTGGCATATTACCAGCCCATCGCCCTCCATATACGTACCACATCGCTCCACTTTCTTCTATCTAGCGCGTATCTTTCACCTTCGCAGGCGTCCAGGCCTCGCTGACCCAAAGCCTCCCTCACCCTATCCTTCCATCTCCTAGGTCAGGGATGGGCAACCTTTTTAAGTGAGCGTGCCAAAATCGTCAAATCTTTGACGCAAAAGTTAATCTTTACCATTTTTTAGCAGAAAACATTAAGTTAAAATATAAAACTCAGCGAAGAATTTGGATATTTATTTATTTTAATTTTTTTAAGGTGAGCCGGGGGAATCGCGTGCCGGAAAAAAGTCGTTGGCGTGCCAAGGGTTGCCCACGCCTGTCCTAGGTCTTCTACTCTCCCTTTCCGACACGTATACCCTCTTTAACATCTTCTCCATATACCTAGACCATTTTAACACTCCCTCATCTGCTCTCTCCACAAGACTCCTTCGACTCCCACATTTCTCACGGATATCAGTTTTTCTCGCATGATCAATCCGCCTCACCCCACAGATCGTCCTCAAGCATTTTACTTCCAGTACATCCACCCTTTTCCTTTCCTTCGCATTTGTCACCCATGTCTCACATCCATACAACACTGTTGGCACTACTATACCTTCATACATGCCCATCTTCGCTCCCATAGACACTGATCTCTCCTTCCAAACACTTCTTAGGGCACCCAGCACCTTTGCCCCTTCTTCCACCCTGTGCCCCACCTCTGCCTTCATCGTCGCACACCCATCCCGAAGTACCTGAAACATACCACTTCTTCCATTTCCTCACCATACAAACTTACACTCAGTCGCTCACAAACCTCCCCTTTACAGCACCACATAACCTTACTCTTAGCCTCCTTCCTTCACACACCCTCCTGAACTCAGTTACCAGTCTCTGTAGCTTTTCTCTCGAGTCCGCCACCAGAGCTGTATCATCCACATACAACTGATTCACTTCCCAGAAACCTCCGCCCACTCCCCTCCCCATGACCCTTGCATTCACCTCTTTCACCAGCCTGTCTATAAACACATTAATAAACAACCATGGAGACATCACACACCCCTGCTGTAGACCCACTTTCACTGGAAACCACTTACCCTCTTCTCTTCCCACACACACACACAAATTTAGGGTGTTTCATAAATTAAAAGTTTGGAAAAATTTTAATCCACATGGATCCCCTTGTTCCATTTGCTGAGGAGACTGATAAACCGAAGTATTAATTCAATAGTTTAAAGTTTACGGGTCCCCAGTTTGATGCTCTGGCAGATCATAAACGGAAAAAATTAAACAAAAATCTGTCAATGAATTTTTATTCAACAAACGAGTACCATTTCACTACACATTTTCACAAAGATACAAAAAACATAACCACTTCTTGCGAATCATTTGTCCATGAAATCCTTCTTGGTTTTATTCGGGTATTTCGCCCTATGCTGCATCACAGTTTTGAGCAAATACTGCTTCTGCTCTTCGTTCTTCGTCAGAGAAATATTCAGCCGATCGTAGGTAGTCGTCACATCCTGTGAGATCAGATTCCTGCGTCGCTTCTTGGTATTTCCCTTGGAGGAGGATGGAAAAACTTCCACGGTTGGGTCAACGACATCTGAGTCAGTCTCTGACGAAGTTGAAATCACTAAAGCCCCCGTATCTTCTGCAGCTCCTTGTTCCTTCCTGGCCTTCTCCTGTTGTTCCTTAATCTTGTCCAGCCTCTTCCTTTTCCTAATCTCCTTATAGTGAAGCTTCATGTCAACAGGGCCCATGCTGCAGGAATTTGGATCTTCACGCTGCATGTCGAGAAAGTGGATGTCCTCCTGATTCTTCATCATTTCCTTAGCCTGTGAATGAGCAATGTCCATGATCTCCTTCGCTATTGCCTCCTTGAACATCGCCTCCTTCACTCGGAAGGACTGCTTTATGTGACTTGTGCTTCACAAGCCGGTCGTATTCCTTGAGAAGGGATTCCATCTTCCTCAAGGCCGAATCTCGACGCATCATGGGGATTCTCGCTCTCTCCCAAAATATGAGACAGGCATCCAGGCACAGGTTCAGGCATTTAGTACGTCCAAATTTTTGCTCCTTTTGGTGGTAAAAGTACTTTTTGAGTACTTGCAACTGAGTTGGAAGGCCACTTGATGTGATGTTCGCATCCGTCTGGCCAATAAGAAACACTTCTGTTTTCGCTCTGGTAGACACCTGGAAAAGAAAACAAACTAAATAATTCCACAGAAATAATTTCACATCGTAATTAATTTCATTAATTAAATAAAGAAAAGCAGTAACTGGGACTCGAACCAGTGTCATAGCCGTTTGGCGGCATCGCTCAAGTCGGCGTACACAGCACGCTATCCACTACACCATCTAGGGAGTGGATAGCGTGCTGTGTACGCCGACTTGAGCGATGCCGCCAAACGGCTATGACACTGGTTCGAGTCCCAGTTACTGCTTTTCTTTATTTATAAAACTGATACGTGTACACTACGTTCTCTTTGACAATTCATTAATTAAATAAATTTCAATACCGCAGTAAAATTACATTAATTAGTATCATAAATAATTACCAGCTTAGTTGTCCAATATGCAACAGACTAATTAATTTCATGTAATATTAATAATAAATATCACTACCACAGTAAAATGACAGAAATTAAATAATAATAAATTTCAATACCACAGTAAAATGAGATAATTAGTAGCATATATAATTACCTCCATAGTTGTCCAATAGGCTATACAACACGAACCGCTCAAGTGACGAAGAAAACCGTCTTCACTGCAGGCAGGCGAGAAATGAACTGACAAAAAGTCGTCAAAGTTGGGGACCTCTAAATGCAGCGCGATCTGGTTCAAACTTGCACAAACGTGTTTTCTTGTTCTTTAGAATACGGAGAAACGTGTGGATTAAAACTCCAAGCTCATTTTTATTTTACCCTATAGGTATGAAACACCCTCACACACATGCTCTACTCTCTCGGTAAAAACTTTTCACTGCACTCAACAACTTACCCATGCAGCTGCAGCACTTGCGACACCTTTCTGTCAACCCTGTCATACACGCGTTTTCAAGATCCATGAATGCCACATACAAATCCCTTTCTTTCTCCAAGTACTTCTCAGTCCAGAGCTGGGCACTTGCGGCATATTTTGCGGTACTGCGGTACTACCAAACCGGTACGCGGAAATTTGAATGCGGTAGCGGTACTGCCGTACTTTCAGCGATCCTTTGCGGTACTGCGTTCTGCGGTAGTACCGCAGTACCGCAAAATATGCCGCAAGTGCCCAGCTCTGCTTCTCACACAGCATCTTCAACCCAAACACCTGGTCCACACCTTCTCCCTCTTCTGATCCCCCTTGCTAGTGATGCGAGTCGTTTTTTTTTTGTTTAAAACGAAGATACTGGTTTTTTTGTTTTAAACTTATTCCATATTTTTCTTCCTTTAATCTAATAAGTATATTAGTATTACCTATAATTTTACTATACTACCATGCTTATACGGTTATACCTAGTATATATAGTCATCTTTTAGAAAAACTGAATCACGCAAAAAGTATATAATAGAAAGGAAAAACAAACCCTCATTTTTTATATATATATTATATTTTTTTTTTTTTGGTATTATAGTATTACACCCGTCTAACGTCCAGCAATTATTATATATTCATTAGGTAGATTTTTTAATTCTAAGACACTTTTCTTCTATAGCGTTTCCGTCGCAAATGCTTCGTTTTCGAGATATAAACGTTTTTTTGGTGTGTATCTAGGGTGTTTGTACGTTCGTTTGTGTTCGTGTGTGTTGACGTCACATGTCTGCCCAATCAGAGCGCTCCATCCATTTCGAATTTGAATTAGTTTGCTACTGGAATGGCTTCGTGTGACATGTGTTCGTTCGATTATTACCGCTGTATTGTCGCTTTCTATGAAAATTTAGAAAAAAGTGTTGTTTCTGCGTGCTCACGGTGTTCTACCGACAGTAGTGAAGTGTCCACATTGTAAAACGGAGTGTACATATCGTCAAGACCAGAAACTGTGGCGTTGTAGAAAAGACGGTACTGTGATTATTCTGTCTTAGATTTTAAAGGTAATTCCTGTTTTTCTTTTAGGATAGGTTAGGTTCAGTTGTTAGGATAGGTTAGGCTAGGTTGTTAGGAAAAACAAATTTCACCTTCAAAATTGACCTATGGTTTTTGATGTGTTTTGAACGAATTGACCTTCAAAACCGTCGGAAATGACTCGTTTTTTTTCTGTAAATAGGCTGAAAAGGACATTCTATACTGGTACCATATGGCCTATTTTATTATATTTATTTATTTATTTTTATAATATATCATTCAAAAGTATACCTTATAATTAAATTGGCAATATTTATATTAATTATTAAAAAAAAAAAAAAAACAATAAAAAAACGACAAAAAAAAACCCCGTTTTTTAACATCCTACCCCTTGCTCGTCCCTAGTCTGTTGCTCTGTGCAAGCCACCACCCTTTCAATCACCACTCTCCCATATACCTTACCTGGCACACTCAACAGACTAATTCCTCTATAATTTGAGCATACATTTTTGTCCCCCTGCCTTTATACAGGGAGACGATACATGCACTCCACCAGTCCTGAGGCACCTCGCCTCTGATCATACACACATTAGACAGACACACCAACCGATCAACACTATAACCACTGCCTTTTTCAATAGCTCTACAATGATCCCATCCACTCCTGCTGCTTTTCCACCTTTCATCCTACCTTGGGCCTCCACCACCACCACCACCTTCCTACAGACCAACCCATTCACCACAATTCTCCTAATAATAATAATAATGTATTACTTCCCAAATAAATTCCTTGGACTCAATTAATGAGACACTTGTAATAAACCTTTCCTTCTGAAATTATAACCAGACAATGGACAAGGGACAAGGGTTATCAAGACACTGGTTCACCAGCCTAACCTCATGCCCCAAAATCAAAATTGCAATTAGGAGTACAGTAGGGTGTTTCACTCATACAGAAGAAAATAAAGGTTAATATTTTTCTCCACTTTGCTTGTGCTTTTATTCCTTTTCATGTAAGAAAGATGTGCACCAATTTTGAAAACGATTAAGTGATATTTAGGGGTTGCACACATTTGAACCTTTTATAATAATTTTCTTCAGTGTTATGAAAAAAATTCTCCCAAGAAGCACAGAAAATAAAAAATAGTATTAAAATCAGAAAATCGGAATCAATTTTTGAATTGGTACAAGGACATTCCCGCCTTGATTCTTTTCGGCACCTTCTTTCGATGATGTTCAACAATCCGCAACAAGAATTGTTTTTGCTTCTCATCCTTGACTGATTCATTGAATTGCTCGATTAATGCAATTCCCCTCTCCGCTGTGTCATTTACGACTTTCAGCACGTTGACTGACTCTCTCAAGCTGTCATTTTTGGTGTACACCTCTACGTTGTCGACATCCCCGACGCCGAAGTTATCGAAGAATGTCTTCGTCCTCTGAGTGACTTAGAGGCCAATGGAGCAGCAAAATAATCATCATCATCTGTTGTCGCCATTGAGCTAGAGGATGTGCTATCCAGCTTCATTTTCTCGGAGATCTTTTCAGCTTCTTCAGCATGCTTTCGTTTTCGAAGTTCAAGTTTCTTAGCTGCTGCTTCTTTCCATTTGACAGCCATGGTGTGTTTCCTATCCACCCCAGCCATTGAAGAACTCATTCTGTCCTCCCTCTGGCAGGGCTGTGGAGTCGGCACATAAAAAACCGACTCCACTCCTCAATTTTTTTGTCTATCCGACTCCGAAGGTATATTAATTCTAAATCTGCTATGATGATAATTACACAAGAGGCATTTCATCACCACCACGTGAAGCATCATCATCTGTGGTCATTGTTACGGTAACTTTGTCTGTAGTAAAGAATCTTGTAAGTGGTGCTTGTCGTTCAGTAGATTTCTGATCTTTTGTTAACTTTGAAGTAGTTGGAAGGTTTTTATTACTATCTTTCTCAATGACAACTTCTAAAATTTTGGGATGGAAACACTGCAAATGTCTTTTCAAATTTGATGCTCTGGTTGGTGCATTTTTATCAGAGACAGTAAAACCACTGATTTTTGCTTCACATAATTTTTCATCATCATCATCATCTATCATACATTGACACACGAAATGTTTCCCATCTGTGGTTATTGTAAAATATTAAAAAACTGCAGACTTTGTTGGAAGTGTCTTTGCCATTGTGAAAGGGGTTTTAGACTTGAAAGTTAAAAACTTATGAAATTTAGAAAGAACTCGAAATTAAATAAGCATTAAAAATAAAATATTATCTGAAAAGAAAAATGAATTAATGGCATTAGTGTCTGAAATGGAAAACATTGTGTTTATTATTTAAGTGGTTTAACCACCATAGCTGCCAGTGATATCACACACAAAAACATATTTTATTAAAATTTATATTGAGGTCGGAGTCGGAGTCGGTACATTTTTACCGACTCCGACTCCAGCACCACCAAAATTGCTTCCGACTCCGACTCCACAGCCCTGCCCTCTGGGAGGACAAGAAAACCTTGTCCTCCTCCGGAACTGAACTCATGCTCATCACACCTTGACAAGCGATGTCGAAAAGGTCAGCAAGGTCTCCCTTCCACACCTGACGCTTCATAATGGCTTTGTCTGTCTCTCTCGACTTCTCCAAGTTTTGGTACTCTTTGTACAGCTTTAGTATAGCAGCTCTAATGTTCTCCTCTGTCTTCACAGGGATATTCGCCTTCTTCCAAACTTCTTGAAGCTTGATACTTGATGGCAAGGGGGAATGTTTCCTTCAGCTCCAGGTGATGGTACATAAAGCAGAGGACTTGCTCCTGGGATGGCAATCTTGCTCCTAAGAGCTCTTCGACTGGAGCCTTTTCAATCAGCCAGATCTTCTCTCTTTCCATTTTCAACACTTTTTGCACCTGTGAAAGAAAAGAAAACATTACAATATGTTGGAAGTTGGGACGTTCTCAAGATTTGGTTACAAAGGGATAAGGTATCAGAGGTGACATAAGTGTGCAACCTCTAAATGGTGTTCAATTTGCTTCAAATTTGATACATATACTTTACAGATCATAAAGTGTACGGGGAAGAGCAAAGTGTAGTGAAATTCACAACTTGATAAAAGTGGAACACCCTAGAGTACAGTATATGACAAGTTTTCTAATTTCTTCATTTCAAAGTACGGTAATGAATCAATAAACAATACTTGTATTTAATAATAACAACAGACTATCCAAATTAAATGGTAAGATTACAAGGTTATCACAAATTTATAACAAGGATGATGAAGACAATGATGGAATAGTTACCCCAATGCTCTTCTGTAATCTCATAGTGGAGAAAAACTAATTGCCTCACCTCTTTTCATACGTATTCCTAATAAGACAAATCCAAAAGAAAATGGAAATGAGGCCTAAGATGATCCCGACCCAAAACACACCTTGTGGGTCTCTTATTTCTACTTGTCCACAATCACAAACTTCTTGTTCCTCCTTGTATGTACAAGAACTGAAAAGTTCATTAGAAACATAAGGTAAATATTTAATTGCCAGTGAATAAAAAGTCAACAAATTTTTTATCATTTTTCATGAATCTACTAAACCAATTAATTCTGTGTTAGTAAATAAGTCAAAATGCTTAGCATGCCTTGTGTAATAGGGTTACCCTTGGGTCATTTAAACAACTGTGTATATATGACCAGTAGTATTACTTACTGACATAATACAGTGTCATAAAATCCAGTTTACTGATGACAATCTGTTTATGTGATGCTACAATTTATGAACACCCTGTGTAGTTTACATACAGATACAGGAAAAAGTCACTTGGGAATTTTCAAATGAGTTTTCTTTTTTTTTTGTTTGAAGGTGAAACTTTCAAAAGAAAAACCTACCAATTAGCTTGGGTATTTTTCTGACGTTATATATTTTTCAACAAATTTTTTTTCGTGAACCACACAAGAAATAATAATACACACAGACCAAAATTTTGTCTGACACCATATATCAGTATTTCTCAACCTCATACACACAATGGCACACTAAAATAGGGTGAGAAATGTTACAGCACACAAGCTATTTTTTAAATATTTTTTTATTTACCATCAACTGGACACTTGAATTGTAGTGGCCTCAGACCTATAACAGAGTTAAAGTTGGCAATTCAGGCAAAAACACACAAGTTGTTTAGTGTTTATATCATTAGACATTCTTAGAACTCTAGCACAGGGAAGACAGACCTCTTTCCTAAGAAGTGTGCAACCAGCTGCATTAGGCCTGGCAATGGCTTCTTATAAGGTTTCTTTTTTTGAACCATAAGAGAATGTAGTGTGACTCAAGGTATGCCTTGAGTCGCACTACATTCTCTTATGGTTATGACCTATGAGTCTATGACATACTCTTAACCCTTTGAGGACCACGGGACATATGTGTCCCAGCGAAATAATAATATAAATTGTACAATGATGCAACGTTTCTACAAATACATCTAAATGTTTATATAGGTATCGTTTAGTTGTTGGAAAATTAACCCCAAAATGGTCATTTAAGTGACTATAGTTACTAACATATCTAATTGTGAATACCAATAACACCTAAATGTTTAAGTTCAAAGAAACGTATACTGGTCGTCAAAGGGTTAAATACACATAAGGGGAAGAGGTCAGCCAATGTAGTTTGATCTTTATTAGTTATATGAATTTGCATTTATGAAACAAAGTACATATTGTATCCTACAAGCAACATTTAAAAATATATATGATAACTCATGACACCTGAACTCATTTCATGGCATACCAGTTAAGAGAGATTGCTGTATATGACGGCTGTTAACCACTGAATGATCACAAAATTACTTACTGAAAATACATTATTGCCTTAAGTAGGAAATATCAAAAGAGGCAGTTATTAACAAACTTGGAAACCATTGTGATTGCACCCATGTCCTGTGATAACAGAGGCTCTGCTTTAATCCAATGAGCCATCCAAGTCCTAAAAAGGAACCATTCAAGCTCAGTGACACTTTGGCAAAACATGATAAAAAACCACTGCTTAACTGGGCTTCGGATGTACCTTTTAGAGCCTAGAAAACTCATTGGGTTATGACAGTGACTAATATCACATGCACACAAAGGTTCATGTCTCATGTCCCCAGTTTTTCAGTAACTTTCTTGGTTAATATTTGTCTTTTCACCTACTCACATGCGGTTAAAACAGTACAATATATTGAATTGCCATTCAAAACTAAGAAAATGTATCTTATGTTGTGCAAATTTGTTCAAATGTACTTTTTCGAATAAAATATATTTCCTGTTTTGGCTATAATGTACTTTTTTTTATCATAATAATTTTTCTGATTGGCTATTTTTTCGCTACTCTGTGACTTAGTTTGTTCAGTTTTGTTCTGGCTATTTTTTTTTTCTAATTGGATTCAGTTTAGTGGTGTTTGTGATAGACAAAGGATTGGATGTTTTTATCACTTACGGTGTTATTCTCTCATCCTTAACTTGCCTGAAATGTGACAGAGTGCCTAATACAAAAAGATCAGAAGATATTTAGGTGAAATAACCAATATTAACCAGTTAGGTCAACTGAATGCCCTTGATGACTGGTTAGGTTAAGTCGTGATATTTTCATTATTTTAAATGAAAATGATGAGAGTAAACTTTTCTGGTTAATTTTGACGTGTTTTGTACGAAACTGCCATCCATTTCCTGTGCAAATGCGTAGTTTTTGAGATGACAATATCTCAAAAACTACACATTTGCACAGGAAATGGATGGCAGATTCGTGCAAAACCCTCAAAATTGACCAGAAAAGTTTGTTCTCATCATAAAAACAGACTGGGTATAAAAATGAATAATTACCACTTTCTTTTATGATTTCGCCCCTTCCCATTTCAAAAGTGTAGGTACTGCACTTACAATGCTCAGTTCTGGGTCCACTGTTATTTTTATTATATATAAATGACCTTCCACGTTCATCTGATATACTGAACTTCATAATGTTTGCGGATGATACAACTCTCTCTTTTTCTTGCAAAGATGTTAATACAGGTAAGAATATATTTCATTCAGAATTCATCAGTGTAATGAAATGGTTGACCACCAATAAACTCTTCCTAAATAACAATAAAACAAATTTCATGATTTTTACTAATAAAAGAAATGTATAAAGGAGTGTACTGTAACAAAATTTCTTGGTGTAAAGCTAGATAAGAATTTGCAATGGAGTGATCATGTAAATTATATCACGAAAAAGATTTCAAGGACTGTTGCTATAATGTTTAAACTTAGAAATGTAATCCCTAAACAAGTTTTATTGACTATCATACTCTTGTTCTTCCTTATATAACAAACTGCACCCTTGTTTGGGGAAACTCCGCTAACAACGCATTAAATGGTATCTTTGTCATCCAAAAATGAGCAATAAGGTTATTATCTGATACTGATTTCCTTGATCACTCTAGTGCATTATTTAAAGAGCTAAACCTACTAAAGCTCAATGATATAACCAAACTGGCACATTTTATTTTTATTTACGAGTGTAAGAACAAAATCATTAATTTGCAATGGGTAAATAGATATTTTTAACTCATCAAGAAATCCACTCGTATCAGACCAGAAATAGATCAAAGCTTGTTATACCTCAATTTAGATTGTCTTCATCTCAAAAACTACCCATTTTCATTGGATTGAAACTATGAAATGATTTGCATGCCGATATAAAAAATATTATGAATGTAAATTTGTTTAAAACCAAGTTGAAATCTCGATTAATAATGGCATACTAACAAAAATCTAGGATTATGTCCACTAATATCATTTAATATTGTAATACATGTTTTAACTAATAATAATACTTAATTTATTATTAATTTATAACAACTAGCTGCTTATTTTAATAAGAGCCCAGTAAAGCCTAAAGCTTAAAGGGCCAAATTAAATAAAATAAATAGTAGAGCTTCACAATTATTCATGTCATTGTAATTGAATTTTTTTATTTATTTTATTATTATTAATAAAGGTTATTCTATCTTCTATCTATCTATGCTTATATTACCCAGATAAAACTAGTATAATAATAAGTATTAGTTCTCCATGTACAAACAAATAAAACTTAAAACATGCAGTAAATCTTATTACCAAGTTAAGTCCATAAACAGTTTCAGTGACCAAGTAAAATAAATTAGTTTCATAACAAATACTTAACATCTACAATGCTAAAAAATAAATAAAAAAAATACATTGGATATTGGAAGATGCAATACATGCAAAGTTCAGTCTATATATTGAAATTATATATATATACCTATATATATATATATATATATATATATATATATATATATATATATATATATATGTGATGTAGCGGATGTCATTTTTTTCACATCCGCGGATGCGGATGAGGATGTTTGATTTCAACATCCGCGGATGCGGATGTCTACATTTTCATTATTTTTTAGGATATATTCGAGATTTGTTGTGTTTAACGTATATAATAAGTTATTATATAGAGAGAGCTGTAGCTATAATGTAGTATAATTGATTAATTGTACAATAATTGCTGTACTTTTCTCTGAACATATAAAATAATATCAAGCATCTAACTAATATAGAAATCAATTAGTGAATTCGTCTGCAAATAAATTCGTTATATTTTGTTGAGTTTCAGCCACAATTAGAAACCATAATTGTGTTACCAGGATGCGGGACGTGAACCCAACTCAAATGCACCCCACCAACCTCCACCCTTATAGAAAGAGATCTTTAATTAGCTTGATAACTATTTATATTAAGTTTAAAGTTTTATTAGGCATATTTATAAATGAGTAATTAAAATAAAGTAAACTAAGATGTTCATCGTTTAATGTTCAATGTTCAAACTTAATTATAGGAAGGTTATGCTTAAGGAACATTAATTTTTCTGCCTTTTCTGCTGCCAGTCTGTTTCTCTTTTCATCATATATTAATCCAGCACTGCTAAATAATCTCTCACTTGGTACGTTTGTTGGAGGACAGGCTAAATGTTTCCTTGCAAGTTTACTCAAGTATGGATAGATATTCTGCGTATTTTTCCACCAACTAATAGGATTGTCACATGCAGCCAGGCGTTTTTCTTGGTGATAGCTCTCGATCATTTTTACTACATCTTTTGACATCGCGTAGGTCTCGTCATTGCTGCTTGACTCAAGAAACTGAGAGACAGATTCTGTGATAGATTTGCTTGTTGAAGGTGTTGGTTCTGTCACTGAAACTTTTATTCTTTTGGTGGTGGCGAAGCGACAGATTCAAGAGATTGAAGCTCTTCAACTGCTTTGCCAAGTGATGATTTAACTCGTTCTAATGTACTAGGTGAAAATAACTTAGCTTTGTAACGTGGATCTAAGTAGGTTGCAAGAGAGTACCCTCATACAAGAACAGCCTCTCATCTTGTCGCTTGCATCACTTTTGCGCACAATGAACTAGTTCTATTAATATAGTAAATTTGATAATTTCCGCTTATTAATGACGTTTTATCTCAACAGTCCACATCCGCACGACATCCGCAGTCCAAAGTGCGGATGCGAGAAAATGTGCAGATGTGACCTACATCACTAATATATATATATATATTCACTCATCTTTTATACCACAATGAAACTATAAAAAATGAATCTTCTTGACAAACCTTGGACAAGCACATGTTAAATTTAATAGTAGACAACTCAAGCCCTCAATGCAGTCTGAGTCATAAATGCAAACTTCTTCAGGTTTAGCCATGTAACCTAAATGACAAAGGCAGAGAGAGAGAGAGAGAGAGAGAGAGAGAGAGAGAGAGAGAGAGAGAGAGAGAGAGAGAGAGAGAGAGAGAGAGAGAGAGAGAGAGATATATATATATATATATAATATATATACAGGCAAGGTTCAAGCATACTGTAATTCTTATGGCATAAATAGAGTTTAATCTGCCTTTACTTTCAGAGGAATTGCACTACCACAGTGCTTATTTAAGTACTTAAAGAAAAAGATCTATTAACTATAAGTTCACCTAGCTGGGTACAACAATCAAATTTTTAAATTAATTTTTACTTCTTTACTATCCGTATAACCCTTTGTTGTATAGCTTCCACTGTACTGATTTTTATTCTAGATAATGCCAGATGATTTTATTAAACTTTAAAGGGAGGCCCCCCCCCCCCCAATTGCAATTTAACCGACTTGGTATTACTAGTTTCACTAAATTTTTACTCTGGTCTTCACTTGAACTTCTAATCTTTAACCTCAATATTCAACTCTGATCTTGACTTTTGACTGTCATTTCTGACTGACTCTGATTTTTAATCTTGATCTCAACTTTCACACCTTCAAATACTGGCTCACATTTTCTTTGACTTTTTACTTTTGAATTTAAATTTACTGAAGTCAGAAGTCAAAATACAATGCTAATGTCAAAATTAAAAATTTTTTAATTCATGAGCAGTGTTCCCTCTAAGGTGTGCGCGTGTGCGCGCGCACACGCGGTGAAACCCGCGCACACAGCAAAATAAAATGCGCACAGGCTCAAGCGTATCATGAGTCACGACAGTAAATGAAGTAATTTAAAAATATACCATCACACAAGGTCTGACCATTTGCATCAACATACTGTACTCTATAGTCGCTCTTTTAAGTATTAACCCCTTCCGCCCGACTTCACCGACGTCCGCGCAATTACGCAATATGGATTTTTTTTACTCTATGTATTTGCATTTTTTTTCTTTTATACATTAACGCATTGAATATAAACCTCTTTCTTATTTTTGCATAAAAACGATTAGTAATTATCTCATAATTCCTATTTTGTGAATGGATAAAATTATGTATTAATCTTGATAGTCTATTTTAAATTGCTAAATGCTAAAAATTGTTTTGAGAAATGATAACTAAAATAGTCATTTTCAATTAGTTATTTTTATTTTATTTATTTTGTTGAATTTTATTTTACTATTTTTTATTTTATTCATATTTTTAGAATGGATAAAATGTTTTCTTTTTTAAGAATATATAATATTGTAAACAGTTTTTTAATATCCATTTAATAGTACCGTTGTGATCAAGCTATTACCTTATGGAAATAATATTTATTAAGTATTTAATATTTATATATATTTAATTTTGAAGATAATAGCACTCAGAAAAGTTTGCACAATTTTTCACCATGAATCTAAATGTATGCACAACGAAAATTTCTTGCGCACACGGACTAAAAAAAATTAGAGGGAACATTGTTCATGAGTAATGAAGGTTGAAATTTAAAAAAATGGTTTGCAAAAGCAAACCCCCAACACCTGACACACAAAAGTTTATAAAAATCTGACAAAAGTTCCACACCCAAAATATTGGGATTAAATGTAAATACTGGAGTGGTAATTTCATAATTTGATAAACTTACTCTTGACCACCATATTAAAAAAAAGTCCCAAATTTTTAGTTAAAAACCTTTATTTACATAATTAACACATTCTCTGTGTACTACTTCATCTTTCAGAAAATACAAAACCAGAATGGTTGACGAAATATTTAACACACACCCCTGCCAAAGTTAACAAAGATGACGACAACATGGTGAAAAATAGCTAATAATCCCTCTGACCCAGTGGGGTTGGGTGCAGATTTCTGCAGGAGATTGGAGAACTTTGATGGCCATAATGATATAAAAAATGCTCTGTATGAATTGGTCCCCAATTAACCCACCCCTAACAACTCATCTAACTGCAGAGTATGTTAAGCCAAGATATTCCAGAAATGGTCCAGTGGGTAGTGTAAATTGAGGTCCACAGTAGGATTCCTCACCAAATTAGGATAGGGCAATTTACCATAGCCTTTATTAAACTCAGTTGATGGTACGTCTTATACCACAATGTTGGCCTAATCTAAATGGACCTAGTTTAAACTTATCACTAAACTGGGGCTTATAAATACAATGATTCACTTACCAACTGTTATTAGATAAGTCCTGCTCTCTAGTCAAAAGAGAACTGTCCCTTGTTGTGTTGTAAGGATCTATTATAGACCTTTACATAGATACTTAATTAAATGCCAAGGTCACCAGTGCCCAAATGCTGGATTGGCATCTGGCACTAAGGCGCCAAAATATATATATATTTTTTTAATAAAGTCAAAAAAAAAAAAAGTTATAAAATTGGCAATATGAATTTTTGTATTTTATTGACAAAACAATTGAATAGGCTATGTGCAACAATTATTGATAAATGCAAAAAGGACAACTAGGGTTGAGCAACTTCAGCTTGTGAATATATTAAATGAGAAGTTAAATAATGGTACCAGTTAGCTAATATATAACATAATCTGTAACTAATAGCCACAATGACACCCTCGTCTGCAAAGAGACATACAAGAATACTGTAAGTGAGGATATTAAAAAAAAAAAAAAATTAAAAATTATAAAAATTGATAATTAAAATATATACACTACAGTATATAGACCTAGTAACTTGTGGATGATAAAAACTTCATCCTCATTATGGAATTGTGCTAAGTTTAACAGGGAAACTATCTAAGAAAGTATGTAGGCCACAAATGATTAGTAGGCCTTCTGCTAAAAAAAATAAACATAATAGGCCTATAAAGTATACTAAGAAAATTAATGAGCAGGCCTAGGCCTCTTCAATATAGTAGGCTGAGGTTAGTTATCTAAAACAAACAAAGGATACAGTAGGCCTCAGCTAGGCTAGAGTAAATTACAGATTGACTTTCCATCAATAGGCCTAGCTTATAGCTACAGTACTAATCAAAAACAGTACAAAGCTTGCTAATGTCTTCTTATTTATTACTATTTACTATTTAGAATATAGCATAAGTACCTTAAGGCAGCATGAGGAAATTCTATATGCTAGGCTAGACCAGCGTAGCCTAGGGTGAAAAAATTCAGTACAATTTCAATGCTAGGCTAATCAGTTGTGTGGTTTGATTGTTGCTGTGTTGCAAAAATTGAACCCACAGTATTCGGTATTGCATACAGATATGCAATAGTTAAAAAAATAAACATTATGAGGACATTTGACATACAAGAAACATACCATGGAGAAAATTTGCTTGCTCGAGTGATTTGTTTGTATATAATTGGTGGAAAAACTTGGCGTCTCTTATTGTTGCCAATACATTTTTTGCTCAAATGATTTTACTAACAAACAAAAAGAATCCTTAAAAGTAAACTTAAATCTATTCATATTATGTATTAGATTAATTTTTATTTAGATTTTTGCTTTGGAATTAGATTATTTTCATATACATTTTTATTCGCTAGATAAGGCACTTAATATACCTAATTATTTTTTATTTAAATTTTTAATCACTACCATAGATAATTATCACAAGATATTTCAGAATTATTTCACTTGAAGAAGAACAAGTGGCCACGCAAAGTATTAAGCTATCCGAAAAAATTCATTATTTGTAAAATTTTTTCGGATAGCTTAATACTTTGCACGGCCAGACTCCGTGTCATCTTGTGTAGCGCAGATTTGGGGGTGATGGGCGTGGTTATCTACTTGGCCCAGGTGGATTTCAATCATCTTATCGGCTGTTTTGGCCATAGTGAGAAGGTCTGTATCATCTAGCATACAACGGAGCATTGGCCATAGGGCAGTAGGGAAACCATTGAGGAGACAGCGAATTAAGGCTGAGTTTTTTATTATTTCCTTCATTGGTCTGTCCAGCCAGGTCTTGCAGATGCCTAAGGAAGGCTGTTGGCATTTGAGCCCCAAGAACTTGGTCTTTGAGTAGAGCATTGAGTCGCTCTTCTTCCGATTGGCCGAGCCTCCTGACTAATTCGCTGAGGAGGCTCTCGAAAGCTTGGTCAGACAGAGGCAATAGAGCCACATCCTGCACCATTTTGTACACTAGTGCAGGCAGGAGGTTCTTCGTGATAAGGAACTTGGTTTGTGGGTCCGTAATTCCTTTTATCGCGAAATAATCCCGCAGTTGGTTCACAGAGACTCCAGGCTCTTCAGTGATGAATTGTGGAGTGATAGGCTGATACATTGTTAGGTCTATTATAGGTGGTGGATTTGGAGTGCCACCATTGGATGATCCTGGGTTGTTGGTCATTGTGGCTATTATATTGTTACAAGGTACCAAAAAAAATTAAAATGTGTCAAAAACTTGACAATGTTTCAACAAATATTGTTGAATGCGAATAATGGCTTCAGGTAAGCTTGGTTGAGTATGAGACTCAACTGGAGTTGTGATGAGTGCTGGTTACAAAAACTTGACGAGACTTGATTGAGCAAAATAAATAGGGCCTAGTCAAATCTGATGATGATGTAGCCCGATATTAGCAAAAAAAAAAAAAAAAAAAATCAGTTCTGATAGCTTAAAAATATATATATATATATATTTTTTCTGTAATGTAAAGCTGGAGAATTCCTGCTAAATTGTAAAAAAAATGAGCAGAGAGTAGCTAGACTTGGCAATAAAAAGAAAATTTGGGCAAAAATTAGTAAAAACAGAAAAATGTTTTGCAAATATTTTCACCAAAATGGTAAGAAAATCTTCAGAAATAGTAAAATATTAAAGAATTCTTGAAGATGAATGATGAAAATTAATCTTGCGGACAAAATTTTTTTTTTTTTAAAATGCAGAAATTGCTGATTTTATAAAAAGGCAAAATAAAAGGAATATATTTTGCAACAGAGAATACACTTCCAGTACAGATGAGTGCTTAGTACTGGTGAACTTAACAAAATTATGGATGCAGATCAGAAGATATCGACAAAAATTGAAAAACAATTTTTAAATTTTTTTGTGGAAATTAGTGTTTTTGGTCACTCCAGGGGTCACCATTTGTAAGAGTCTATTACTATAGACCTTTACATAGATACTTAATTAAATGCTTAAATGCCAAGGTCACCAGCACCTAAATACTGGATTGGCATCCAGCACTAAAGCACAAAAATATATAATATATTTTTTAAATAAAGTCCAAACAAAAAAAAAGATTATAAAATTGTCAATATGAATTTTTGTATTTTATTGACAAAACAATGGAATAGGCTATGTGCAACAATTATTGATAAATGCAAAAAGGACAACTAGGGTTGAGCAACTTCAGCTTGTGAATATATATAAAGGGTGTCAGGAAATGATTGCCTCCCCCCCCCCACCTGTACAGAAGAAACTGAAAGGAATAGAAAAAACAGACAAAACCACGTGAAAGAGCGTTTATTTTGAATAAAAAACACTCGTTTTAATATCGGGTGTTGCCCCCATTTGCAGCTCTGACGGCCATTAATCGACGGGGGTATGATCCCAGAAGTGTCTCAAAGAGATCGGTATCATGACTCATTTCTTCAAGGACTTCGTTGATCTTTGCAGTCATAATTTCTGTTGAATACCGATTCTGAATGGGTTGTTCCGCATTAAGGACTCCACCCGATCCTTCATGATGGATCCGACATGTTCACAGACATTAAGATCGGAGAATTGCCAGGCCATTCATTATTTCCGAAAAAATCAATGTTATTGTCCTTAAGCAGTTGTGAGTCGCAAGTGCTTTCATAAAAGGGGCTTTGTCGTGAAGAAAGGTTGCCTGTTCAACATTCAAAACACACTCAGGGTCTTTCAAAAATGGAATTACATGTTGGGCTAAAATTACATTTTGAAAATAAGGCCCATCCCAACTGGTTCCTCTTGGTTTGATAACCCAGATGAGCTTCCGAATAGAGAACATAATGAAAACACCCACACATGCTGGATTTTTTACTATTTCTCGATACTTCTGGTCGTATGGGACTTCATCAGGAGTTGTTGCCCAAACCCAATCATTCTGAAAATTTGGTTTTCTGGAGACATAAACGAAGAATTCATCGCTGACAACCAAGTGAAGGAAATCATCTTCCGTCCATTCCTCAAGATAATCACAAAACCATAGACGATCTTCAATATTAAGATCACTCTTCCGTGGCTTAGCTATTTCATGCCAATCACTCAAGCCTTGGCGAACTTGAAATTGATGCACAAGTTGCTGATTGACTATCTTACCACGACGGATAAGTATCTCTTTCGCTACCTCAGAGCAGCTCTTCTTTCGGCGCCGTGATGCAGCAAGCACAATGTCTTTTGATTCTTGAGATAATTTCTCCGGTCTTCCTCCTCGAAATTCTGTTTCACAATCTTCAGGATTCTTATTCCAATTCCTTTTGACAAAGTCTTCTGATCTTTTTAATCTCTCAGCCACCCAGTGTCGAGTTATGAAAGTTGCACCAGCTTCCTTTGCTTCACGAAATGTGACAGCTCGAATGCGGTCAAGAACTCGCTTTTTCTCTGAATCGTTCAAATAGATGCCATGGTTTCTGTGGGGAAAAAATGGTAAGAATTAAAATCACAGGAATAGAATATAATGGTTTTTATTCAGATTTTAACGCTCTTTCAAGTGGTCTCGCAGTTTTTATCTATCTCTTCTAGTTTTTGTTCTACAGGGGGGGGGGGCAATCATTTCCTGACACGCCATATATAAATGAGAAGTTAAATAATGGTACCAGTTAGCTAATATATAACAATCTGTAATAGCCACAATGACACCCTCGTCTGCAAAGAGACATACAAGAATACTGTAAGTGAGGATACTCAAAAAAATAAAAAAATAAATAAATAAAAATGATAAAAATTGATAATTAAAATATATACTATATAGGCCTAGTAACTTGCGGATTTTAAGAACTTAATCCTCACTATTGAATTGTGCTAAGTTTAACAGGGAAACTATCTAAGAAAGTATGTAGGCCACAAATGATTAGTAGTCCTTCTGCTAAAAAAAATATGAAAACATAATAGGCCTATAAAGCAAAGTATACTAAGAAAATTAATGAGCAGGCCTAGGCCTCTTCAATATAGTAGGCTGAGGTTAGTTATTTAAAACAAAGGCTACAGTACGCCTCAGCTAGGCTAGAGTAAATTACAGATTGACTTTCCATCAATAGGCCTAGCTTATAGCTACAGTACTAATCAAAAACAGTACAAAGCTTGCTAATGTCTTCTTATTTATTACTATTTACTATTTAGAATATAGCATAAGTACCTTAAGGCAGTGCTAGGAAATTCTATATACTAGGCTAGACCAGTGTAGCCTAGGGTGAAAAAATTCAGTACCAATTTCAATGCTAGGCTGATCAGTTGTGTGGTTTGATTGTTGCCTATTGCAAAAATTGAACCCACAGTATTCGGTATTGCATACAGATATGCAATAGTAAAAAAATAAACATTATGGGGACATTTGAAATACAAGAAACATACCATGGAGAAAATTTGCTTGCTTGAGTGATTTGTTTGTATATAATGGGTGGAAAAACTTGGCGTCTCTCATTGTTGCCAATACGTTTTTCGCTCAAACAATTTTACTAACAAACAAAAAGAATCCTTAAAAGTAAACTTAAATCTATTCATATTATGTATTAGATTAATTTTTATTTTGATTTTTGCTTTGGAATTAGATTATTTTCATATACATTTTTATTCACTAGATGAGGCACTTTAATTTTTATTTAGAAAAGGCACTTAATATACCTAATTATTTTTTATTTAAATTTTTAATCACTACCGTAGATAATTATCACGAGATATTTCAGAATTAATTCACTTGAAGAAGAACACTTAATTTTTATTTAAATTTCTATTCATTGGATGCTTAAGAATTAAAATTAATCACTGGACATGTTTAACTGGACATTAAAAGATAATCCTGTGGTGCAAGGCACTACAGTGTCACCCAGTGAAGTCCTTGATTTGACCACTCTTGTTACTCTGTCTAATAGGGTGACACTTATTTTCGAAAGTTTGAATTTTTATCGGGACGGGCGCGTTTCTGGTTCCATTTTGTCAAAAAATATCGTGTGTAAAATATTTTTGAAATAAAACAATATTTAGAACTGCCTCAATACGGTCAAAGTTTGTATATTTTCTCGAAAAGTAGAAATTTTAGATCATGATGTTCTATGCCTCTAGCAAATAAAATATCACTTCTAGTTTGTTCAAGCTACTAATCTTGACCTAAAACATATAACTGGACTTCATACTTTCAACTCTAGGTCCCCCTCAACTCGAGTATTAGCCCCTCAAGGGGGGGGGGGGGGTATCATGGGCGCAAAAAAACACCTTCTCGGTCGGTAAGTTTCGTCCGATCCATCGCTGCGGAGAGATCAGGGGTGATCATCTTTTTCGACGCGCGGAATCGCTTGGGTGGTAAAGGGGTCGTAGATGCTTCTGCATTCGACGTGGACGGGCCCGGGAGAGAGCTCTTCCTCTTCTTCTCGGCGACGACGCCGTGTCGGTGACCGAGTCGGGCTGCTTGCACCTGAGCTGGAGCTCGATGCCAGTTCGACGAGTTCTTCTCGGCTCTCTCTGTTCGCCCTTTCATCATCTTGCCGGCGGCTCCTTTCCGCTTCCTGTCTCCTCGCACGCTCCTCCTCAGTGTGCAGCGTCATGTCACGTGTGGAGGAGATGCGGCCGCGCCGCACCTCGGCCCTTTGTCCCGTCAGGAACTCCCTGTCCTCTTCGATTGTGATCATCGACATCGCCTGTTCGTGTGCGATGTCGAAGAGGCGGTCAAGGGATGAGAGGAACTCGGCCTCGTTCCTGATTTGGGTCACAGTGCGCCGTTTCGAGTTCTTGTTCAGAGCCCGCCACTTCTCGTACATTCGGAGAACCTTGTCCCTTGCGCGTTGGTCTTTCTGCGTAGGAATACGGGACCGCTCCCAGAATTCCTTGACTGCGGTCACTGTCTCAGCGGCTGCTTCCTTGATCGGCTTCTTGACGTCAAGGTGAAGGTGGAAAAAGTACTGAAGCACCTGCTTTCCCGTAGGCAGCATGCTTCCTGTGATGCTGTGGTCCACGGTCCCCAGGAGATAGACTGCTGTTTTAGATCTTGTTGCCGAAGCCATCACGTCGTTTCAGAACTCACTGAAAAAGAGAATGAAAACACTGTTAGTGTTGGCAAAACTCGTCCCAACCCATTTTCTACTTAGAATAACATGTTCTTTCGCCTGTATCAATATTTGGATAAACTCGTGTTACACCCTGTATAATACCTCATTTTAGTCTTCTGTACACCAGTGCGGAAGACTAAACCAATGACTCTGACCGTCCGTCTGTCTGTCTGTTATCATTTTTCAACTCAGAAACTACAGCAGCTATCGAAACGAAAACTGACATAACAGAATGCCATGAGTACTTTTCAACAAAAAGTATAAACTTTGACCTCGTTGAGGCAGTTCTAATTATTATTTTATTTCAAAAATATTTTACACACAATGTTTTTAGATGGAATGACACCAGAAATGCGCCCGTCCTGATAGAAATTCCCAAAAAATGAAAAACACCCCAAATAAGTGGCACCCTACTGTCTAACCAGGCTGATCCGAGTTCTAAAACTCTAGCTAGAGGCCAGTATTGTCTTAGGGTATGGTACTTTGTGTATTAGAACAAGGTCTATCTTAATTGTGTCAGACCAATCTATCTTAGCCATTTGTTTGTGTGTCTCGCTTAGACCGATCAAGTAGCGACTCAGTTTTCCACTGTTTAATGAAATGAGCTTTAACTCTAGTTAAGTATTGTAACTTTGTCTTGAGTTCATCATGTTGTTGAGTCCAGTTTAGGTCTTCTGAAGAGTTTATATTGTAGTCCAGCAGGAGACTAATTTGTTCTCCCTGAATCAAATGATTTGGCATTAATGGTTCTGGGTCATTAAGGTTGTCATTCATATAAGCAAGTAGCCTATTGTTGATGATGATCTCAATCTCAGCCAGGAGGGCAAGTAACTTGAATAATTTTGTTTTCACCAATTACTTTCCTTAACCCTTTAATGACGGATGCTACCTTAAGGTCCACCAGAAATAATAATATAAATTGTACTACAGTCTCGTTTCTATAAATGTTCTACATGTTTATATATAGATGTCATTTAGTTGTTGAGAAAGGAACCCAAAATGTGTATCATTTCAGTGACTAGTTACTAAAATATTTCGGTTTGAATAACAATAAAACCTATACATTCTGGTAACAAGAGTGACCGCATATGCTGCGGACTATCCTTAAAGGGTTAAGCCATTCTTTACCATTTGTATATTCCTCTCCCAGATACAACCAAACCAAGGAGAGGCAACTTGACCTAATGACCTGTTCAGTCCAAACTGTCTTGAGTATTGACTGTCATGCACAAAATCTCTTAAAGACAGCAACAATGGATTCTGCTGCAAGATCCCCTACAACATCCAGATAAACAGCTCATGAGGCAGCACATGTAAATATAGTACAATGTACATTTTTTGTTGTGTCAACCACCCTTACAGTCAATGCCCACAGTCTTAAAGGGTCTGTTGAGTCTCTCTCTCCTCTGGCAAAGCAGGAGGATTTGGTTTCCTATAGGGCCTAGCATGAATACACCTATATGTGACAAACTCATTGAGGACTGTTTTAACAGTGATCCTTCCATTGGTGCCTGATGAATGGCACAAAGTCAAGGGTCATTCAAGGAATAGGATTAGAGAGAAGAATAATCATGTTGTAACAACTAGTAACACGTTTCAGATACTAAGGAATTTAGATGAAGCAGTACAGTATGAATTTACCATGGTTGGGGGACTATTATTAGGAATCAGGACAATGAATTTTGCAATAAGGGAAGGAAAACCTGTAGAAGAATATGTATTCCAGGTGGAAATATTTCTAAAGTCAATGAGATAGTGAAGAAGTTGCCTGTAACCCAAGGTAATATAATTCATGTACCGTAGGTATAAATGACTTGACAAGCAAGGATAATTCAGAAATTCAGAAGCAGTTAAACAGAGGTACAGGGAATTGCTAGAAACTTTAAAAAAATAGACAGAGCAAGTGTTATGTAGTGGGCATTTTACCAAGGACTGGGGTAAGCATGGAGTTTACAAGTAGAATTTTAGCCTTAAATGATAAAGTTAGGATGCTATGTAGCAGACATGGGGTTGAGGCCTGGCCTCAGCCTTGGACCTCAAGGGCAGCTGAAAAGTGGAAAGGCCTTGTGACTTTCGTGAGGCCTTAGGGAATCCTGATTTGTTCTGTAATTTTAAACCCCTGGTAGAGTCTTCAGGTGAGGACCATGACCTTACAGGTGACCATATGTGGTGGCATACTTTGATAATTATCATTCATACAAGTGACTAGTGAGGCAGCAGTCTTTGATAAATACTATTCAGTTCAGTGACCAACAGATTAGTGATAGGTCACTGACATTAGGTACATAAATATTATATATGTCATGGTGTATATATATATATATATATATATATATTATATATATATATATATGTATTATTCAGTCAGTCAGTAATAGACCAATTGACTTAATGTAGCAAAACTAGTGTGGGAAAGCAATTTAGCAGTTGGTCATCAGTTGAACCAAGTTCATATAATGTGTTTGTGTCACAGTATTTATGTCAATAAACTATTGTACTGTATCTATTTCTATATTATAGTTGATACTTCCTTAAAATTTCACCTTCATATCAATTCTATTGTTAACAAAGCAAGTGGCTTGGCGCAGGGAGGCTGGATTTATAAAATTCTTGTTCATTTTCAATACAAGACCTTTATTGGACTTTTTGTCCTGTGTATGGAATACTGGCTATTTAGGTGACTTAAAAAAGTTTGAAGGTGTCCAGCAAAGATGGACCAAGCAGGTTGAGGGACTAAGAGATTATTCTTATATAGATAGACTGAAATATCTTCAGTTATACTCAATACAAGGTAGACTTCTCCATGCAGATATGATTCAGTGTTGAAAAATATTCCACAACCAGTCTCCAATAGCGCCTGATGATGTTTTTCAAATATTGAACCCATATGTTACTAGAGGTCATCCATTTAAAATCCCTTTCCTCACACCAATTATGATGTCTACAGGAGATTTTTCTCAGTCAGAGTTATAAGGGAATGGAATGCCTTGCCTGCAAATGTTGTTGTCCCTATCATTAACATCTTTTAAGAGTGCCTTGGCTAATTATTTGGGTGATAGACTCTTTCTACCAATTGTGATTCTCCCAAGCTATAATATTATCAGCTTACAACACACTTTCCAGTCCTTCTTTTAAAATTAACTATGACTGTATGGTATGATCTTGGACTAGTGTGTTGGCTGTTATGGGGTTCTCAGGTGCAACCCATGGGAACCCAACCAGGTAAGAAAAAGCCTAGCCTTGTAGGCAGGGCTGTGGAGTCAGAGTCAGGAGTTGGAGTCGTGGAGTCGGAAGTGCATAGTTGGATGGAGTCGGAGTCAGTGCAAATCCTTCAACTATAACCATAGCAGCCTAGGCCTAGCTCAATTTTATGAACAAAATAGATTTAACCTAATGTTTTAACCCTATATGGACAACTGTTACAAATTTCTAACCTTTCATATACACTAGGGTGGATCGATTTTACATTTTTTTCGATTTCCATATTCTAATAGAGACAAAAACTTGCGCATGCATGAGAAATAGCCTCTGCAAAATCTTAGCTTAATAGGTAATCATCTTCTGCCCCGGCAGAGCGATGAAAATCATATTTTAGTAGTCAAAAATATTTTTAAACCCTAGCCTAGAGTCATAAAATTTTGCGTGTGTGTTATTTCGTGCCTAAGCAATGATATAAATGCTATGGGAAATATATAAATGCATTATTTAAGACAAAGAGCCGATCTGAAATATGTATAATATACATATTTTCAGATCGGCTCTTTGTCTTAAATAATACATTTATATATTTCCCATAGCATTTATATCGTTGCTTAGGCATGAAATACACACACGCAAAATTTTATGACTCTAGGCTAGGGTTTAAAAATATATTTTTGACTACTAAAATATGATTTTCATCGCTCTGCCGGGGGCAGAAGATGATTACCTATTAAGCTAAGATTTTGCAGAGGCTATTTTCTCATGCGTGCGCAAGTTTTTGTCTCTATTAGAATATGGAAATCGAAAAAATGTAAAATCGATCCACCCTAATATACACGCATTTAAACAACCCTACAGGAAATTCTGTCCATATAGGGTTAATATATAATATAATATAAATAATAATATAAATATAGTTGCTTATAATTAATAAGGAGTATAATTAATTAATTAACATAATTAATAAGGAAATTTAAAAATTCAGTTTAGGTTAGTACATTTTGTTACGGATGTTTATAATAATACAAAAACATCTTATTAATTTGCTAAACCAATAATAATCTTATTTTGTTTAAGCTTCAATCAGTTTGTATTTTGGGATTTGCCGCCATTAAGGCATAGTTCCAGCCACTAAGCAGGGTTTCGGAGCCGGTAAAAAAACTTCTGGCTCCGACTCCAGCTCCGGAGCAGAAATTTTTTACAGTCTGGCTCCGGCTCTTTTATAGTAAATTCTGTTAATTATAAAATAAATATCTAGATTTATATAACTAATTGTCCAATTTAAAATATTGCACAAAAATATTTTATTATTAAATCACTTTAATACTCAAAATTTAAATTTCTTATGATTTTAAATTAGGCAAATATAATGATAGAATGAAGTTATTTAAATAACTAAAGGAAAATGATGAAAACTAAATGATATTAAATATTTATTAACAATGGTAGCTTATATAAATTAGAGAAACTTGCCTCCTAATTAGTTCAAAGTTCAAACTTAAGAATTCTCGTATGGAAAATAGTAACAATCAAACTTTCCGAGATAATATATGCATCTTTTTTTAAGTGTTGAAACTTGAAAGCTTCATGAAAGCCAACTTGGCTTGAAAAAGAGCTGAATATTTCAAAAAATTCAGTTTTTAAATTTTTAATAGGTTATATTATTTACTTAAAAAGAGATTTTCTTTTAGTCAAAAAGTTTTGTAATTTAATTAACAAAAGCAATTCAACTAAAAGTCAAAAGTTCAAACTACTAATACATATTATAAAAGAAAATTTACAAAATCATTTACCCTACGCTTATAAAATCAATACTACTTGGATTAACAAATGAAAACTAATGCAAAATTTTTTTATTCTAGCTAAGGTATAATCAAACTAATTTTAAACATAAAATCAAGATATTCTTCTTGTAAATCTGTTTCCTTAAAATAATTGAAAATGAAAATTACTAAGTTTATTTATAATTTTTTTTTTTAAAACAAGATGGCCTCAATTATATTTTTTTAAGTGTAACCTTAAATCAGACTTTATCTTTAAAGTTCAAACTACATATTAAAAAATTTAAAAGTTTGCAAATTCAATGATACATTTACAGTATCATAAATCATAATACTCCTTGTATTAAAAAATGAAAGCAAAATAATAACTTTTGCAGAAATTTTTACTAATGTAGCTAAGGTAGGAAACTAATTTTTAAACATAAAATCAAGATATTCTCCTTGTAAATCTATTTCCATAAAAAAAATTATGAATTAAAATTATTTATCTAAGTTTACTTATAAACATTTGTTCTTAAAAATAACATAGCCTCAACAATATCTTCTTTCATACGTGCCCTTAAATCAGATTTTAAAATTTTCAGTGCTGAAAATAGCCATTCAACACTGACTTGTGTTGAAGGCATAGCTACTAGAAGATTTGCAACATCTCTTATAACTTTAGGATACCTTTCTATTACTTGTTCAAAAGACAGTTTTGACGAATGGTCAAATTTTTCAATCTCAGGAAAAGATTCCTCAACTTGCAATTTGAGGGTACACATTGGACTGAGAGGTGGTATTAGTTCACTTTCTAAACGAGGACGTTTTGATTTCTTACCATGTTGAATATCAATAATTTTTTCAAAATCAAACTCGCTGACATCAGAAGTGGTGGAAGGAGATGATGAATTTGATGATGATGCAATAATCTCGGTTCCACATTCCTCTCTTAATAGAGAGACTTTATTTGAAAGGTCTAGGTTACTTTTCATTCTGATTGCTATATTGCATAGGGCATCCTTGGCTTTAACTACCTGTTCAGATGTTAATAAGCATCTATATCTAGGATCTATATAAACAGCAGCAAGCAATACTTCATTATCAAGTAAAATATTTTCTCTCCTTTCCATGGAACTTTTAATGTCATCAGCTATGGTGCCTTCTATCTTGGAAAGAAATACATCAAAGATTTCCACTCTTTCAAAAATTGACCGGGAGTCAAATCTTCACTTTGAATTTTTTTTGTTACTATATATGGCTGGTACAGTACTCTTTCCAATCTTCTTGCTTGTTCCCACATTATTTCTGAAAGATTCACATTTGAATTTGCCATGTCCAAGAGTACAGGTTTTAATTCTAATAAGCGCTCTATCATTAAATAAGTGCTGCCCCATCGAGTAGGTTGATCTAAAATAGCAACCTTGCCTGCACATCTTTTAATTATTTCTTCCACTTTTGGGTTTCTTGCTGCTACTACAACCTGTCTCAACTTACCTATGAGAGAGGTAGCATGTTTATCTCTCAATCCATCGCAAATAGCAAGTTGCAAGGTATGTGCACCACAACGCATGTGGTTGATTCTGGAGAAGTGTGAAATTTCAGATACAATACTGTCAATTTCTTCTACACAAGATGCCACTTCCTGAGTGTCTGTTGAATCATCATCATGTTCACCAAATGTTTGTATATCATCTTCTGAAGTTGCCTCTTGATTATCATTCAACTTCTCAATAGTTTTAATCATATTTGATGCATTATCACTGACAATGCAGAGCACAAATTCTTTTGGTATGCCGTACTCTTCCAGAGTTCTCATAATTAGATCATGCAGGTAGTCACTAGTTTGCTGAGCATGTGTATCTTTTACTGCTATAGTGCGGGTGAGGATTTTATTATCATCATCAATAAATCGGACATTGATGGCAAAATAATGTGTCCGTATTTGTGTGCAACCATCAACTTTTAAATATATGAAGCGCCCTTTTAATTGCTCTTTGAGAGCAAATTTTTCTTCTTTTGATTTTTCTATCACTAAATGACGGATATTGTCTTTATCTAAACTAATCTTGAATTTCTGAGCCATTTCTTCTAGTAGACTGCGCATAGCTGGCTTTTCAAACATAGATAGAGGCATAGAATCTTTAACAACTAACTCAATTATGCTATTTTTAAAATTATCTGTAGTCATTGAGATAGTGACTTTTTGAGACATCAAAAATTTAGTAATGTTTGCTGGTTTGCTTTAGTTTTTGAACTGGCAGAAGTACTGGGTCTTGAAAGCTCAAGCATTTGCTTCTTTTCTTCCATCATTTTTGATATTTCAGGATGTAATCGACTCAAGTGTCTTTTCAAATTATATGCTCTTGAGGAGACATCAGGCTTTTTGCTTTGAGGCTTGGTAATTTTAGTTCCACACGTTGAAATATTTCCCGAAGCATCAGAAACTTCACAAATACAAACATAGTGTTTCTTATCTGAACTTTCAGTAAAATACTTGAATATATCAGACTTCTTTATTGAATCTCTATCCATTATGAAGGGTCATAGACTGATAATTATAATTAAAGAATCAAGTACAAATTACAAAGAATCTGAAAAAAAGAAATTTAGCAATACAAGATAATTGACCTAAAAATAAAAATAGTTCAATCCAAGTCAGAAGGACCAACCTTACTAGGTATGTATCTAGGTAGTTACCTACTTAGATAAATAGTTAGTACCTACCTACCTAAGGTCTCCACTGCCATAAAATTTTTTTTACCTATATAATTAAGTGTTGTTAAGACAAATCTTCCCAAATATTTAATGGTTAAAAAATGGAAATTTGCAGATTATTCCTGCAACTCCCACACCCTAAAATCCAAGAATCCTATGGTACCATTTTTCGTAATATATTACAAGAATTATAATTTGCAACAACCTATATTTAACAAATAACAATTTAGGTAGCAATATATCGCCCGGAGCCAGACCATGGAACCGTATTTTCAAGGTTTCTGGCTCCGGCTCCGGCTCCGGCTCCAGGTAAGCAAAATTCACTGGCTCCACCGACTCCGGCTCCGAAACCCTGCCACTAAGTAACCTGATGAGTCATGTGGTGGTGATGAAATGCCATTTATGAATCTCCATTGGCCTAATAAAGCTAATCTTAATCAATTTGGCCTTAACATTCCATTGGAGTCGTAATTATACAAGTCAGATTTCTGGAGTCAGTGTGTTAAATTTTTTGGAGTTGGCCCATCAAGGTGGCTCCACTATGTAAAAACTACCTGTACATTGGCAACAACCAATTTTTACAAAACTAACTAATTATTAATTTAAAACTAAATATAGAATCTCTGGATCCAGAGGATCAAAGTCATAATAGGCTACTATCCACAAATATGTTACACTCTATATCTATTTATAACTGACATGCAAATATATCAGATCTAAAGAATCCAGTCAATTTCATTATGGTACCCATCAATACCAGTACCTTGTCAACCAAAAATAAGTCACAGTCCATATAAATTACAGACCAAGTCAATTTACAACCATATACATTACAATATATATATATACTTAGGAGGGAAAGTGTAGGTGTGGCTGTAAAGACTGTACAGTAATGTAGAAATGTGTGTGCACCCATTTTGGGTCTCCCATTTAAAGGTGTTTGTGGGGAAAGTGAAGATCATGAGTTTTTCAATACCTCTCAGTACTATGGGGGCACCACTCAGCAGAGGAATCTCTTTAAATGGGGTGTGTAAGGACAGACAGTATTTCCTAACCCAAGACGCTGCCTCCCTATATCCCACAACACTTGTGTTGAGCTGTGGGATCTATCACCTAAATGCACATAATATATATGAAATAAACTAATACCATTCATACAATAAAAATGGGTTTAAACACTAATCACCAGATGTCCCTTGCAGATATCAAACTATCCAACCTTCTTCTGAAAGAATCAAGTGTATCTGAAGTCACCACTTCTGTCAGACTGTTCCAAAACTTAATTACTCTATTTATAAAACTATGTTTTCTTAAATTTGTTCTACATCTTGGCTTAAATAATTTCATGCTATGACCTCTAGTCTGGTTATTGTGATCTTTAATGAAGAGAGACTCAAAATCTATCTTATCCAACATTTTATAATTTCATACGGTAATGGTTCAGAATACGGGCGCCACTTAAGCAAAATTTTGAAAAATACCATATAGACAAAGTTGTTTCTCTCATTAAAATACATTGATTGCATGTGTCGCATAGTAAAAAAAAAATGGTTAGAAAATTACTAAAAAAATGCATAACTTAAAATGCTATTACATTATCATTTGTATAATTTAGGTCTCGGGGGTACAGGGGCAGAGCCCCCGTAAAGATCATGCATCACAAATTGATCGATATAGGGTTCACTTCGTGATGCGTGATCTTTACAGGGGCTCTGCCCCCATACCCCTGAGATCTAAATTATACAAATGCGACACATGCAATCAACGTATTTTAATGAGAGAAACAACTTTGTCTCTATAGTATTTTTCGAAATTTTGCTTAATTAAGTAGCACCCATATTCTGAACCATTACCTTTCATACACCTCTATCATATCACCCCTTAACCACCTCCTTTTTAATGAAAACATGCTTAGATACGCCAGTCTTAAGAACATAAGAAATTTGGAAATTATTAACGTCTCCACCAAGTTGACAATACTGGCTATTATCAAATGTTTCAGCATAACTTTAGGAGTCTAACGGTATATATGTTATTTGCGCAATTGCGTATTTATAATGTTATAGGCTTTTAAAGAAATTATTTTCTTAACTCCATTTTGGTCATAATTTTTTGAATGATGTCATCATAAGTGTATCTACTTGGGTGGAAAAATCACATTTGGCTACAAAAAATGAGGTATGCGGCTACAGTATTTTCCATTTTCTTCATTAGTTGGTTTTCCAATATGGTGTCTGAAGGATGTGAAATGTATTTCGAAGATGTGATTATAGATATTAACAATATTGATAATTCTGCTATAGAGATTTTTGTCAAACATGGTGTGTTACAGTCGTCTTTTAAATGTAGAAAGTATAGATCCGAGTGTTCCTACGATGAATCCATTAATATTAGGGTTGGGTTGGGTTGGGTAGGTTGGGTTGGGTTGGGTTGGGTAGGTTGGGTTGGGTAGGTTGGGTTGGGTGGGTTGGGTTGGGTAGGTTGGGTTGGGTAGGTTGGGTTGGGTTGGGTAGGTTGGGTTGGGTAGGTTGGGTTGGGTAGGTTGGGTTGGGTAGGTTGGGTAGGTTGGGTTGGGTGTTGGGTTGGGTAGGTTGGGTTGGGTAGGTTGGGTTGGGTAGGTTGGGTTGGGTAGGTTGGGTTGGGTTGGGTAGGTTGGGTTGGGTAGGTTGGGTTGGGTAGGTTGGGTTGGGTAGGTTGGGTTGGGTTGGGTTGGGTAGGTTGGGTTGGGTAGGTTGGGTTGGGTTGGGTAGGTTGGGTTGGGTTGGGTAGGTTGGGTTGGGTAGGTTGGGTTGGGTTGGGTAGGTTGGGTTGGGTAGGTGGGTTGGGTTGGGTAGGTTGGGTTGGGTAGGTTGGGTTGGGTAGGTTGGGTTGGGTAGGTTGGGTTGGGTTGGGTAGGTTGGTTGGTTGGGTAGGTTGGGTTGGGTAGGTTGGGTTGGGTAGGTTGGGTTGGGTTGGGTAGGTTGGGTTGGGTAGGTTGGGTTGGGTAGGTTGGGTTGGGTAGGTTGGGTAGGTTGGGTTGGGTAGGTTGGGTTGGGTGGGTTGGGTAGGTTGGGTTGGGTAGGTTGGGTTGGGTAGGTTGAGTTGGGTAGGTTGGGTAGGTTGAGTTGGGTAGGTTGGGTTGGGTAGGTTGGGTTGGGTTGGGTAGGTTGGGTTGGGTTGGGTAGGTTGAGTTGGTTGGGTAGGTTGGGTTGGGTTGGGTAGGTTGAGTTGGGTAGGTTGGGTTGAGTTGGGTAGGTTGGGTTGGGTTGGGTAGGTTGAGTTGGGTAGGTTGGGTTGGGTTGGGTAGGTTGGGTTGGGTAGGTTGAGTTGGGTTGGGTAGGTTGAGTTGGGTAGGTTGGGTTGGGTTGGGTTGGGTAGGTTGAGTTGGGTTGGGTTGGGTTGGGTGGGTTGGGTTGGGTAGGTTGGTTGGGTTGGGTAGGTTGGGTTGGGTTGGGTAGGTTGGGTTGGGTTGGGTAGGTTGGGTTGGGTTGGGTTGGGTAGGTTGGGTTGGGTTGGGTAGGTTGAGTTGGGTTGGGTTGGGTTGGGTGGGTTGGGTTGGGTTGGGTGGGTTGGGTTGGGTAGGTTGGGTTGGGTTGGGTAGGTTGGGTTGGGTTGGGTTGGGTAGGTTGGGTTGGGTTGGGTAGGTTCTCTAGCAATTTGGACACTGGAATGCATTTTTCTAGTAGTATTTGATGTGCAATGTTAAAATCTGGCCTTCATTTTATGGGGAAATGAACCAAAATATGTTAAAACTTTGAAGTCTCATAACTTTTGATTGGTTCATTTCCGCATAAAATGAAGGCCAGATTTGAACAAAGCACATCATACACTACTAAGAAAATATATTTTGGCATCAAAATTGGGTGGAGACCCTAATGTAAATATTTACCAGAAATTTTTATAGTGGGCACACTAGGGGCCACTTCGGCCCATCGAGGTGGCTCTACTATGTAAAAACTGCCTGTACATAGCAGGGCTGTGGAGTCGGAGAGTTGGTCAATTTTGAGTGGAGTCAGTCGGAAGTGCATAGTTGGATGGAGTCGGAGTCAGTGCAAATCCTTCAATTATAACCATAGCAGCCTAGGCCTAGCTCAATTTTATGAATAAAATAGATTTAACTTAATGTTTTAGTATATAATATATAAATAATATATAAATATAGTTGCTTATAATTAATAAGGATTATAATTAATTAACATAATTAATAAGGAAATTTAAAAATTTTGTACTAGCAATCCTAAATCTTTTTCAGGTTTTTAGATTTCAATTCGATAATTTTGATAAGCATCACTGAAAGATGATTTAATGGAAGCGATCCTTTTTTTAAGAACAAATTCAGTTTAGGTTAGTACATTTTGTTACGGATATTTATAATAATACAAAAACATCTTATTAATTTGCTAAACCAATAATAATCTTATTTTGTTTAAGTTTCAATCAGTTTGTATTTTGGGATTTATTGTAATTTTTTAATAAAGAGAAAAAAAGCCATTAAGGCATAGTTACAGCCACTAAATAACCTGATGAGTCATGTGGTGGTGATGAAATGCCTTGTTTATGAATCTCTATTGGCCTAATAAAGCTAATCGTAATCAATTTGGCCTTAACATTCCATCGGAGTCGGAGTCATAATTATACAAGTCAGATTTCTGGAGTCAGAGTCGTAATATTAAAATTTTTGGAGTTGGAGTTGGAAAATTTTATCACTGACTCCATAGCCCTGGTACATAGGTCATATTGTCTTTCCTTATATGTCGATTGTTTTAGAGATGGGATCATTCTTGTTGCTTGTTTATGTACTTTTTCCAGTTTTTCAATATCTTGTATCAAATAGGGACTATTAAATTGAATACAGTATTCAAGGAGGGGTCTCACATATGAAATGTATAGTTGCTTTATAATATTGGGTGATTTGTATTCAATGTGTGTCTGCATGAGATTGAGTCTAGCTTTTGCTTTATTTCCGATTACCATACAGTGATTTGAGGGTTTAAGTTCATCAGTCACAGTGACACCCAAATCTTTCTCTTTATCATCATTTTTAATCCAAATTCCATTCATATTGCATTCAAATTCTGGATTTTTTGGCCCACTATGCATAACCTTGCACTTATCAACATTAAATTTCATCTCTCACTTATCTACCCAGGCTGTTACTCTGTCTAAGTCTTTTTGTACGTTTGTTTTTTCTGTTTAAGGTGCTTCAACCCTGCTGGATTATTGACACCATATTTTTTTTTTTTTTTTGGTCTACCCGAAGGGAGGTTGCAAAATTAAAGTAACCGTTCAATTTAAGACCAATACCATTGTCATTGCTCCTGCTACTGACTTAACATTATGCCCTAATTTTGTATCATCAGCAAATTTTGAGGTTTTACATGATAGGCCCTTCTCTAGATCATTTATATAGACAACTAAACTGGGGCTCAGAAATACAATGGTTCACTTACCGAGTGTTAGTAGATAAATCCTAGTCTTCTTCGTCAGGCCTGATCTTCGTAATAGAGTCCTTCTATTTACTTAATTTAGGTGAGCGTACTGCTAGCTTGCGTTTTCAAACTCCTTGCTCGCCGTGCCCAGGATTGCCAGGTTGGTTCAAGTAAAATTAGCCACACTGGCACTGCCCTTTTAAATTAGGCAAATTTAGCCAATTACAGTATAAGCCTATGGTGGACAGATTGGAAACATCGTCTACAAAGTATAAGATGACTATTAACAAAAATAAAACAAAGTCAATGAAGATAGGAAGAAGAGGAGAAGCTATACAGGTAAGGTTGTCATCAGGAGCGATAGAACAAGTGGACTCGTTCAAATACTTGGGAGTACGGTTCACGGAAGACAGAGATACACTCAAGATGGTGAGTGATAGAGTTGGACTTGGGTACGTTACCTTCTGAAGGTTGACAAAGGTATGGAAAGACCGAAACATCACGCGAAAACTTAAACTGCATCTGCTGAAAACAATAGTGATACCTGTAACCTTATATGGATCAGAATGCTGGGTAATGAAAAAGAGAGAAGAGAAGAAACTATTGGCATTCGAGATGCAGTGTGTGAGGAGAATATTGAATATGAGATGGGAGGATAGGGTGACAAACCAGAGAGTGAGGGAAATGGCTGGAGTGGAACGGAATATAGTGGAGAGAGTGCACGAAGCACAGAGGAGATGGTACGGGCATGTTGAGAGGGTGGAGGCGGAGAGATGGCCAAGAGTGACGCTGCATGGATGAGTACATGGAAGCCGCCCGAGAGGACGACCTAGACGGACATGACTGCGGAGGTTCGGCGAGGCTAATGAAGGTTTAACGACCAGAAAGCTGGTGGATCTGGCGAGGGATCGAGACGAGTGGAGGCAATACCGACATATCAGATGGGACCCTACCTGAGACCTCAGAAGGGACATAAGTCAAGTAAGTCTATATATAATATATATTATTTTTTTCCCTTTATTTATTTTACGCCGATTTGTACCTAGTGTGGTACATATCTCAGCGAGTATATATATATATATATATCGTAAAGAACGACGCTTGTATAGGAGAATATTCCGCGCAAGATGAGGAGAGAGAACGAAACAAATGAAAAAATGAGGTAACCACCTGGAATCGAACCCGGGATCTTCCGATTGCCGATCAGATATGATAACCATTACACCATGGGCCTCACTCGAACAAATGCCGTAATTCTCCTCATCTTGCGCGCAAAGGTGGGCAGGACCGAGTTCCAGGAACTCGGTCCTTTTTAAGGACCGTGAGCGGGAAAGTAAGTCCTTTTCTCAGTGAGGACCGAAATGAGGAGCGACGGTCCATTTTTAAGCAATTCCGGACGGTCTTTTTTAGTGGTTTTAGTGATTATTTGAAGTTCTAAAGAAGATGGATCGTTTCCTCCAGAAGACTCAGAAAGAGACTGAGACTGAACTGAAACTTGTTTTAACACCTGGCACCATCCAGTGCCGCCGTGGAGAGGCTCTTCTCTTTGGGGAAGGACGTCCTCAAGCCGAAAAGGTCAGGGCTCAGTGACAGCCATTTTGAAATGCTAGTCTTCTTGAAGGAAACTCAAGCATTTAACTTTTTTTCCATCATTTATGTATTGTATTAATTATAATTTACGTTAATAAAATTAAAGATTTCCGGTGTCTTTAATTTCATTTTTCATTTTAATAAAATTTTTCACTTATATTATATATAAGGACCGAGGACCGAGTCGTTCCTAGGTCCTATCTTCAGAAAGGACCGTGACGTCGGTCCAGTTTGAGGCAAGGGGACCGGGACCGTCGGTCCTTTTGAGGCCCGGGTGCCCACCTTTGTATGTATATATATATATATATATATATATATATATATATATATATATATATATATATAAAAGTATCGTCACGTTCAGAATATTAAAAGCAAATATAATTATAAAATATTAAAGCATAATTTTATCATAATTTTGATATAAGTCACTATGTTCGCAGATGCGTCCTTACCAAATTTTGTAGATTTGAATGTTATGACATTTTTATAGTGAATATTTCCTGTTTTGGTTATAATGTACTTTTTTTCATAAAATATTTTTACCGATTGGGCTATTTTTTCGCTACTCTGAGACTTAATTAGTTGGTTGGTTTCTGTTCTTTTTTTTTTTTTTTCTTATTGGATTCAGTTTGGTCGTGTTTGTAATAGAATTATGACGTGCTGTTCGTGTGGTTTCTGACTTTGAGAACTTGATTCGTCATGTGCCCTAGATGAAGAGAAAGCATTGGATGTTTTTATCAATTACGGCGTTATTCTCTCATCCTTAACTTGCCCGAAATGTGACAGTGAGTGCCTAATACGAAAAGATCAGAAGATATTTAGGTGAAATAACCAATATTAACCTGTTAGGCCAACTGAATGCCCGGTTAAGCCAACTGAATGCCCGGTTAGGTCAACTGTACACCCTTGATGATTGGTTAGGTTAAGTAATGATATTTTCGTTAGTTTTAGGCTTTTTAGGTTACTACTTCCACTTATGCTAGTTTTAGGCTTAGGTTAGGTTAGGTAAGGTTAGGTTAATTAATATAATGCCAAAATAAATTTTTCTAGCAATATTTGATGTGTTTTGCTTAAATTTTGACCTCCATTTTCCTTGAAAATGAGCCAAACTTCAAAGTTTGTTGGATCTCATTTCCGAGGGAAATGGAGGTCAGATTTGAACAAATCACATCAAATACTACTAGAAAAATGTATTTTGGTGTGTAAAATGACTGAACGTGTCTATATACCTAATTACCTTATATATATATAGGGCGTCCCAAAAAAATGTATACACACTTTAACAGCTGACAGCTCAATTGATGTTTCTTTCTTTCCAAGTTAAACCCATTAGAATTAATAATGGCAGTCAGACTAAGCTTTGAACAAAGGAAATTCATTCTAAAATGCTACTGGAAGTGTGAGAACGCAGTTGAAGTGCAAAGACAGTTTAGGAGGGAGTTTCAAACAGATCCACCAACGCGACTTACCATCACTCGAATTAGAGATAAGTTTGAAGCCGATGGAACTGTTCAGAATGTCCACAAGAAGCGTTCCGGAAGACCACGGACATCGACAAGCCCCACAAAGCAAGAAAGAGTACTGGAAACGTATCACCAAAGTCCAAGAAAATCTGTGCGGCAAGCGAGTCGTGAGGTAGGAATTTCAGAATCGTCTGTCCAACGCATTTTGAAGCGCTGTCAATGGAAAAGTTACATTCCAAGATTAGTCCATGCTATTAATGAAGATGATCCGGACCGAAGAGTGGAGTATTGCGAGTGGTACTTGGCACGATGTGGATGTGGATTGGACGAAGGGGTTTCGTAGAATACCCTCCGCGTTCACCAGACCTCACACCACTAGACTTTTTTTATGGGGATACTTAAAAGACAAAGTCTACGCTATAAAACCTGCAACAGTCGCTGAATTGAGAGCAGCCATTGAACGAGAATGCACACAAATACCAAACGAAATGTTTCGTGATGTTTGCGATTCCATTGCTTCGCGTTATCAGCAGTGCCTGGACCAGAACGGACGTCAGTTTGAAAACAGGCGTTGACAAAACAATTAAATAATGTCTGTAGATTCTATTACATTTTGAAAATGAAATGTATTTTAATAAACACTGCCTTTATAAGTATTTAAAGTGTGTATACATTTTTTTGGGACGCCCTGTATATATATATATATATATATATATATATATACACAGTGGTGTAGTGCTAAATACAGAAGTGAGGGAACGCATTTTGAAAGTGTTACTCAGATGCGGGGGGGACAATGGCGAGCGCGGCGAGCCCATACAGCTGGGGGTCCGGGGGCACTGTAAGCCCCCCATGAAATCTTTTGAAATCTGACCAATTTCAGGGATATTTTGAGGTCATATGCACTGGATATTAGGATATATTCCAAGGTTGAAGATGCAGTATTTCCAGTGTCATTAGATATACGACATCCAGTACGATCAATAAAAATAGCTAACAACTGGAATGATTAACTAAAAAAAAGTTAACAACTGGTACGCCGTGGTGACTGTTTCACCAGATCTTTATAGGCTAGCATTGCCTCAGTCGAAGCTAAAAGAAATGAAACAGTTAATGATTCTTTCTTATATTTCTTCTAGGGTTGGGAATTAAAATTTCATGACGTTAGAGATTTGTAAGTTCGGATTTATTTGAAATAGTGAGGGAACGCCGTTCCGTCTACCAAAAAAAGTAAGGGAACGCCGTTCCCACAGCACTACACACACTGTATATATATATATATATATATATATATATATATATATAATTATTTCACGAAAGTGACACGTGAAAAATATTTATGATGAATAAAACCACGAAGGGAAAAGAAACACAAAGGGGTGCTCAAGCGCTTTCGTCTAATGACATCCTCAGGAACACTGGAGTGAAAGGACAGATCAAGGCAATATATAGGTTACAAAAATAAAAACATACATACATATTCATATATATACATATATATAATATATATACACACATATACATATATATAGTAAGCATAGAAAAATTGTGGGAGGAGCAAACATTTGTATGGGAGATTGACACTTTTAGCACTTCAGCCATTTGAATTTATATTGAATGTCGGCTGAAGTGCTAAAAGTGTCAACCCCTTTGTGTTTCTTTTCCCTTCGTGGTTTTATTCATCATATATATATATTATATATACACACACAGTAGGGTGTCCCATAAGTCCGGCATCATAGGAGAAATTCATATTTTTCTATTTCTACAAACCATAATTCATATTTTTGTCTGTGAGCAAGGAAGAACGAATCCAGATAATTCTACTCATAGGAAATCCAGACCGCGAGCCAATAACAGAGTTGTGTTAGCAGACTTGTTGCAAAGTTTAAGGAAACAGGATCCATAGAAGATAACCCACGCAGTGAACCTTCAAAGAGGTCCACTGACGATGATACAGCGACTGCTATCCTGGCTCATTTTAACAGAAGTCCCAATAAGTCTCTTCGGCGATTGTCCGCCGAGACAGGAGTGTCAAAAAGTAGCATCCATCGCATTCTTCAGGCTCATAAATGGCATCCATATAAACTTCAGATCCTACAGAAATTAAGCGATGATGATGATCCCGACCGGCGGATGGAATTTTGTGAATGGGCTACGGAACAATATGCTCGGAATGCAAATTTCCCGTCCACCATTCTGTTCAGTGACGAGGCTGTTTTTTATGGAAATGGTGAGGTAAATCGACAGAACACCCGCTACTGGTCTCAAAACAACCCTCACTGGTATACCTCTTTCAAAGGAACAAGGTGCATCTCGGGTGATGGTATGGTGTGGCATTTGGAAGGATCGCATCATAGGCCCCCTCTTTTTCGATGAACGTGTCACTGGAGGCACCTACCTACGTATGCTCAAGGAAGAAGCATTTCCCAGTGTCTTGAACGAAGAAGGAAATTTCCCAACATGGTTCCAGCAAGACGGCGCTCCTGCACATTACAGCACCCAAGTAAGGGAATACCTGTACCAACAATTCCCTGGTCATTGGATAGGACGTCGAGGGCCTGTGGAATGGCCAGCTAGAAGCCCGGATCTCACGCCACTAGATTTTTATCTCTGGGGCCACTTGAAAGCGCTGGTATACGCAGAGAAAATTAGGAGTGTTGAACATTTGCGGCAGCTCATTATTGGGGCATGTAACACCATTACTCCTGACACCCTAATATATATATATATATATATATATATATATATATATATATATATACATTTCAACTGCAAAGAACACGCAGTATAATTAACGTAAAGAACGACGCTTGTATAGGAGAACATTCCGCGCAAGATGAGGAGGGAGAACGAACAAATGAAAAAATGAGGTAACCACCCGGGAATCGAACCCGGGATCTTCCGATTGCCGGTCAGATATGATAACCACTACACCATGGTCCTCACTCGATCAGAAGTCGTAATTCTCCTACATACGCGCAGAAACCAATGCCCCGAGGGGGGTACCTCCCGCATGCCACACCTATATATACATTTCAACTGCAAAGAACACGCAGTATAATTAACGTAAAGAACGACGCTTGTATAGGAGCAAAGGTGGGCAGTTGCGCCGCAAAAAGTTGCGGCGCAACATTTTTGGTTGCGCTTGCGCTTGCGGCGCAACTTTTTGAAAAGGGCTGCGCTTGCGCGTGCGGCGCAACTATTTCAGCAGAGTTGCGGTTGCGGCGCTACAAAAATCGTTGCGCGTGCCCACCACTGCAGATATACGTTAAATGCAAAGGTGGGCAGTTGCGCCGCAAAAAGTTGCGGCGCAACATTTTTGGTTGCGCTTGCGCTTGCGGCGCAACTTTTTGAAAAGGGTTGCGCTTGCGCGTGCGGCGCAACTATTTCAGCAGAGTTGCGGTTGCGGTTGCGGCGCTACAAAAATTGTTGCGCGTGCCCACCACTGTATAGGAGAACATTCCGCGCAAGATGAGGAGGGAGAACGAACAAATGAAAAAATGAGGTAACCACGCGGGAATCGAACCCGGGATCTTCCGATTGCCGGTCAGATATGATAACCACTACACCATGGTCCTCACTCGATCAGAAGTCGTACCTAGGAAACATCATTCAAAATGAGCTCATTGGGTCCATTAGTGGGAAGATCTTGGATGCCATTGTTGCAGAAATAAAACAAGCTAAATATTACTCACTCATTTTAGACTGCACTCCAGACATAAGCCACCAAGAACAGATGTCGATTATTATGAGAACTATTAAAATGGGTGAAGTACCAGAAATAAAAGAATACTTCTTGGGCTTTCTTGAGACTTCAGAAAGTACAGGCCTGGGTTTATCAGTTCTGATTCTGAAGAGACTAGATGAACTGAATATTCACTTTGATGACTGCAGAGGACAGTCATATGACAACGGAGCGAACATGAAAGGCAAGAACAAAGGTGTTCAGGCAAGGTTATTAGAGAAGAACTGTCGTGCACTCTATGTTCCATGTGGGGCTCACACTCTGAATCTTGTAGTGGCTGATGCAGCTAAAGCTTCCACAGATGCCATCAGCTTCTTTGGCAACGTACAAAAATTGTACAACCTTTTTGCAGCAGCTACACAGAGATGGACAATCCTAAAGAAGCACGTGAACAGAACACTCAAGTCTTGGAGTGAAACCAGGTGGGAGAGCCGGCTTAAGAGCACTGAGGCTGTGCGATACCAGAGCCACAACATCAGAGAGGCCCTGTTGGAAGTCAGAAACAATGCCACAGATGCCATAGCCAGGACTGAAGCACAAGCACTTGCAGAGGAGGTAGGGTCTCATCGCTTTCAGATTTGCACAGTAGTAAAAATTGTTGGCTAGTACTTTCGAAATATCTTTAGCCAGCCATGAATGGAATTAGCCAAATTAGCTAAAATTAGCCAAACCGAGCAACCCTGGCCATGCCACTGTTCCCGCATGCCCTTTGTTCCGGCTTTTTCCCCCAGCTTTTTTTTTGTGTTGATTCGTAATGTCTTTGTTTCAATACTACCAGGTACACTTTATTACACAGTACACACTATATAAATACTAGTGTGAAGATTAACTCTGGTGAGCAACCGATTGGTTTCATCCACCCAGTCATTGACATGAAAGGAGCTTAATCATTTTTAGATTAACTACCTACCTACTCAGTGGACCATTTTCATTACCTTCCAACAACCCACACATATCAGTTTTCCATAGTGGATTCACACTTTTATTTTAGGCGAATACTGTATAAAGTTCGTTTGATCCGAAATTTGGTGGACAAGATCGTTGGCCAATTAAAATTTGTTTGGGGGAAAACGCTCCCTTTAACAAATGTGGCCATTACTTACGTACCAATCAAAACTGAAGCAGGCCTTTCAGAACTGCTCAAGCAGAGAACCCACTTTCGTTGCTAAAGGCTAAATAAACAACAAACAAACTAACTTTATTGCGGATCATTCACAATCCATAGCCACTTAACCTAACATACAAGTACAATCTTACGTATGATACACTGAACTTAATACAAAACTAAGGACAACATAGCCACTTAACCTAGCATACTGGCATACTGTTTGATTAATTACACCAGTACACATTTGAAAACTTGTCGATCGATTTTTACAAACTAGTTGGTGATTGTATATAATTTGAATGCGCTGATCTCAAAAATATAGTTAGTTTTTCCCTATCACGTATCGTTTTCTTACTACAGGGTGTGTCATAAATCCCCCATTTATCCCCAAATGTGAACCATCTTATCGAGACCAACATTGGATTGCACATGCTAAACAAGCCCGTAGCCAAGGGGGGGCCATGGGGGCAAAGCCCACCCTGGAAAATAATATGCCCCCCCCCCCCTGGGAGAACTCAGCACTTTATAAACAGTATTGTTATTCGAAAATTTTTTGTATTTTGGTTCTAAGAGGAATAGGTGAAGTGATAAAATAACGTTTATGTAATTATGTTTTCTGCAGTATATTTCGATATTCACAAAAAATGACATTAAATTTTTTCATGTCCCCCCTGTCAATTTCTCCGCCCCTCCTACTGATTTGGTCTGGCTACGGCCCTGATGCTAAACCATAAATTTTGTTGTTATAGACTACAGTAACGCTTACATAATAATGTAGGGTAAATATATATAACAACCAGTCCCGTTCCCAGCAAAATACTCTCTCCCCTCCCATCAATGGGTGGTTAACATTTGGGGACAGATGAGGTATTACAACACCCCTTGTAGCACGAAATCTTTAGGTGATAGAGTAAAACCTAATTAAAGCAGAATTAAATAGCTCCTAGCTCTTGGACAAGCATATTGCTTGTTTATGAAAGAATAAAAAAATAACTGAAAGAAACAAAATATATTTACCTTCTTTACTTGCAAACATTTCAGGACTTATTACAAAGACTCAAGACTAAGAAGGTAGATCTGACTAATGACGACTAAACCGGTGCTTCTTTGATGTTTTCTTATGCTGTGCGTTAGGCTGATCTCGTTGCAGACACCAGCAGTAATCCGCCATCATATTTGTATGCCATCTTCCTTGATATCTTCTTTCCATGGTTTTGATGTCCTGGTGAAATCGTTCCCATTGCTCCTCACTGACATCTCCGAGATTTTCGGGAAAACGGTCAAGATGCAAAATAAGAAGTGAACTTTCAGGCTCATGTTGCAGCCTAAGGCGCAAAACTTTAAGCATATTTTCCACCAGTCTTTCATAATTTTGGCTTTTGTAGTTTCCCAAGAAGTTTTCAACAACATCTTTGAAACCAAGCCATGCTTCTTTTTCTTTATTGGTCATTGTGTTCAGGAAATGATCGTCTATCAATAACTTTCTAATCTGAGGACCTATAAAAACACCTTCCTTTATTTTCTCGTAGCTAATCTTTGGATATTTTGAACAAATGTACTTGAAACACCCACCTTCTCTATTCAATGCTTTGACATACTGCTTCATCAAGCCTAACTTAATGTGCAAGGGTGGTAGGAGGATTTTATTTGGTTCAACTAAATGTTCATGTAAAATGTTCTTTGATCCTGGGGTAAGATTCTCTCTAGGAGGCCAAGTTTTCCTCTTCCAGTGCTGGTCACGTGCTCGACTATCCCATTCGCAGATGAAACATGGCATCTTAGCGTATCCTGATTGCTGCCTAAGTAACATGCAAAGGACTTTGAGGTCCCCACACAATATCCATCTGTGATTTCGATACTGAATTTTTTCCAGAAGCAGTTTCATGTTATCATAGGTCTCTTTTAAATGAGTAGAATGGGCCACTGGGATTGATGCATATTTGTTACCGTTGTGCAGTAACACTCCATTTAGACTGGTTTTAGAGGAATCTATAAGCAACCTCCAGTCACTGGTTTGGTATTCGATGCCTAGCTTGCACACTAATCCTGTGATGTCCTTGCAAAATACCAAGGGACCATCTTCTTCGAAAAAAAGGCACGAAGTCTTTCTCACGATTTCTGTACCAAGCGAAGTATGTGTCGGATGCCAATAAATTGTTCTCCTGCAATCTAGACCCCAAAAGTTCTGCAGAGTCCTTAGGCAGATTCAAATCCCTGACTAGGTCATTTAGTTCGGCTTGGGTTAATGGTTTAGGATCTCGGTCAGCTGTTGGCTGTTCATAAACATCATCATTGTCTGGATTTGGAGCTGAATCAGAATCTGAATTGTATTGATCCAGACTCTCGGGTGGGCGGGGAATAGGAACTTCTGGACCATGGGGTACCGGCCTTATTGCAGATGGAAAACTTGGGTATTGAAGGCTCTCTTTATTCTTTGCATTATAACCTTTAACATTGCAAGAACAGAAGTAGCAGTCGTCGGTATGGTTTCTAGGCTCGCGCCATACCATAGGGATCTCAAATGGCAAACTTTTCTTTTTACCTTTGCTCCAATTCCTTAGTGCCGCAACACACGTAAGACAAACCTTGTGTGGAGCCCAACTTTTGTCTTGATCTCCTAATTTAATTCCAAAATAAGCATGATAAGCTCTCTTAATGAAGGTCGTTACATTTGTCCTTTGTTTTACAACATACCGACCACAAATATAACAAAATATGTCTGACTATGGGTACATCCTCTAGAAGCCATTATTAAAATTTTAAAGACGTAATGTTAGAATTATCTATCTGATAATCTGAAAAATATGAAAAAACGAAATTAATTAAAGATAAAAAAGGTAAAAAATTACAAAACGCCCCAAAATTGTTTTGCTACTAACTTTAAAATTGTGGGTGATAGAAAAAACTGGTAGCATTTTTTAATTAATTCAGCGCAGCGAACTGCTTCAGAATCACAACTCAAAATAAAGAAATCGATTTTCATGCAGACCAGTGTTATCTGACAATTTTATGTATATTGTTATTACATGAGACATCATTAACTGAAAAAAATCATTTGCTTACGTAAGAGAAAATAATTGTAGCTTAATGAAAAAATCAGAGAAATTATGAAAATAAAAAAGTTTAATAAAAATGCTGATGAATTATGGGAAGCTGAGTTTGGATATGATTTTGTGGAAACTAGTTTAAATTAGTAATTATCCAACAACCAAAACATCTTTGTTGCGGATCATTCACAATCCATAGCCACTTAAGGCGGCCCAATGTTCCCTCAAATTTTTTTTTAGTCCATGTGCGCAAGAAATTTTCGTTGTGTGTACATTTAGATTCATGGTGAAAAATTGTGCAAACTTTTCTGAGCGCTATTATCTTCAAAATTAAATATATATAAATATTAAATACTTAATAAATATTATTTCCATAAGGTGATAGCTTGATCATTACGGTACTATTAAATGGATATTAAAAAACTGTTTACAATATTATATCTTCTTAAAAAAGAAAACATTTTATCCATTCTAAAAATATGAATAAAATAAAAAATAGTAAAATAAAATAAAAATAACACTAATTGAAAATGACTATTTTAGTTATCATTTCTCAAAACAATTTTTAGCACTTAGCAATTTAAAATAGACTATCATGATTAATGCATGATTTTATCCATTCACAAAATAGGAATAAAATAAAAAATAAAATTCAATAAAATAAAATATAATCAAAATAACATTAAATGAAAGTGCCTTTCATTTAAGTATGATTATGATTTCTCCCTACGATCTTTAGCATTTACCCATTCCAAATAAACTCTATGAAGATTAATACATTCGTCATCATTCAGGTAACTTTTAATTCGCATGAGCATGTCCAAATGATTTTCTTTCAAGCGGTTTCTTAATTTGTTCTTTATGGAATTCATTAAACTGAAATTTTTGAAATTACTTCATTTACTGTCGTGACTCATGATACGCTTGAGCCTGTGCGCATTTTATTTTGCTGTGTGCGCGGGTTTCACAACTTGTGTGCGCGCGCACACGCGCACACCTTAGAGGGAACATTGCCAGTGACTTAACCTAACATACAAGTACAATCTCACGTGTTATACATTGAACGTAATACAAAATTAAGGCCAACATAGCCACTTAACCTAACATACAAGTACAAAAATAGGTCCAGGTAGTCGCTTTATTAAAATTTGTCGCTCATTTTTTGTGCAAATGCATATTAATGGTGAAAATTATGATACTAATAATATATCTATAAATACACTCAATTCTGGTCCGACGAGTATAATTTTGTGCTATTTGTACAGGGGAAATAGTGATGACGTCATTTTCTATGCGCCATTCACATGTCTTTCAGTCCGAACGTAGTAGATCAGTTTTGTATGATGTTGTTGTGCGAAGGGTGTGAGTTCTGAGTTGTCCTACCTTACGGCAATTGAACGTTTTGGTGTGCTTTGTTCAAATATAACCTTCATTTCCTGTGCAAATGTAAAGAAATAAGAATTTGTTTACATTATTTTGGAGTCATATTTCGTCATATCAGGAACGAACTTTAGGTTATTAGCGGAAGTCAAGGGGGCGGAACCCCCTTGTTAGCATTAGGTTAGGTTAGGTTTAGTTTAGTTTTCATAATTTTTGGTTAATATATTGCTATTCACATGACCGGAAATGAAGGAATACAACTCCGAAGTAATGTACAAATAATCATATTGCTTTCCATTTGCACAGGAAATGGTTATATTTGAACAGAGCACACCAAAATACACTAGAAAAATGTATTTTTGATTTCAACTTCAGGCCATGTCATTTGCGACATAATTACCTATTCATTTAACCCAACATACAAATACAATCTTATAACACAACTTAATATGCATATTATTTGCTATATTACAAAAATAACGTATTGTAAACCAGCAGTTGTCTGAACCAAGACTGCCATATAGGTGAGAGGTACAGAGTATCTGAAGACAGGACATTGCACAATAACACAGTAGAGCTGTTTTGGACCCTAGTAATGAAATTATATATATACTTCCGGATTAACATTTGGCTGGTAGGTAGGTTACGCGTAGTAAACATAAAACTGGCATTGCATTATTTTGGTTCCCTACATAGCATACGAAAAATATTATAAGCAACAGAGAGTTTATTCATAGCAGTTTTTGTATAGTTCCACCACAGATGGGATGTGTTTAGTTAGCCTTATAAGGCTAACTAACGAAAATACCGCGACTTAACCTAACCAATCGTCAAGGGCGTACAGTTGATCTAATTGATTAGGTTAAGTCGTGATATTTTCGTTAGTTAGCCTTATAAGGCTAACTAACGAAGGCTGGGGGCCCTGATCTTCAGGTGATCCCATATCTCCACAACCACTCATTTGCACAAGAAATGGTCAAATTCGCACAAAACAGTGAAATACACCAGAAAAACCAATTTTCATGCCAAAGTCCAGGTCATATGCTAAAACGAATATTTTTCCGGAAAGTACCGATATTACTTTTTAAATATATATCATTAAAGTAATTGTAAATTAGCAACCTCCTTATTAAAACCCTCTTGCCTACCATACAAAAAAAGTTCCGCGTACCACAGGTTGGGAATCTCTGGTCTACGTGATTATTACTAACCAGTCTGAGAAAAGCCTTCTAAATTTGGAACAGCTTCAAAATTCAATCTTCGATGTAAAGGGTTGCAGTATTGGTCGTTCGAAAAATGTAAGGTCACACAAACGAAAATTTCTAAGAATAATATCACTCGATATATTAATCAAGTCTACTCTACCAGACTTTAATACCTAGTGTCTACATAATCTTTTATCACAGGGGTAGGACCTGACAAGCACTATACTCCGTGTAAGCTTTAGGATTGCTGCAATTTGAACTTAGTTCTTGAATGCGCACTTTCTTACAATGTTTGAATTACTTTACCTAAATCAAGTCTTCGTTTTTGAATATTCCAATTACCTCGTCTTGAAATCATTACAGAATTAACCCTTTAACGCCGGAATTGTTTGTAGGGTTAAGTTACGAATGAGTGTATTTGAAAGGTTACCAATATGTAGCGGTCGTCCTTTTAGGGTTAAAGCACAATAAAGCGAAAGTTTCACTGATGTACAACACATCCTATACTCTCAACAGACTCAACTGTTTTGAAGCAACTGCTGAAGATCATATGTGTCATGTCTGACGTAATACTATAGCATTGTAGAATAAATGAAACGGAGTTGGGTGGGCACCAGGCAACTAACTATACATATATTTGGTTGGTGAGGGCACTGAGACGGTACGAATGCGTATGGTTAAGTTATGGTTTACTCACATATAATTTTGGAGAAAAAATGTACATGTCAAAATGCGATCGAGGACCAACTAGAAAGAGGTAGGTTATGCTTTGATACTACCGGCCTTTTCAAATTCTATCAATTTAATATAATAACACTATGATTCGGCTGGCAGAGAGGGAGATTTCGTTACATTTGGAGTACTATGAAGTACCAAGACTGCTATTTCTTAGTTATTAAAAAAGTATTCAAGCTTTGTATGGGGCCCAAATGGGAAATGTCGCAGTTTTGGAGAAACTTTCCAATGAATTTAAACACGAAGAATACTAGTTCTCTGTCGCACCTTTGTACTTCTTATATTTACACCGATCAGTAAACTCGCTATCGTTCACTCACCCAAAACACATTTTTTGGATAATACTAAAAAGACCAAAACCACAGTTTTAAATTGCATAATTAAAATATTTACGATGTAGCTTCACAGGTGAATTATAACCAATTTTTCCGAAATTGTAGAATTTGACTAACGGTTGTTAAGACTAATTAAAATGGTTTGCATAAAAGACTACCAAATGGTTTCATATTACTTTCATCGATATGGAAAAACTATATATGCCTACAATATGGTATCGTATATGGTACCTTTATTTCTTAATTAAATACAAATCATTAATTTACTGAATTAAATAACTACAAAATTGCCTCGGAATTGGAGACATAGCCTATTGGGAATGGAAATAATTGCCATACATAGTACCCAATATGTAGGAATTGGATCCACATAACAAGAAAAACGTATTATTTTGTATCAAAATTTTCCATCGCTGACGCATGAAAATTACTTCGAGAGAAGAAATAATGAAAACACAAAAATTAGACGTCTGGGGACTTTGTAAAGTCGGCGAATTTCTAAGACAAAGATTTCATCTCAGAGCTGTCTAGTTTCGAGCGATGCTTTTAGGCAAGGAGAAATGCTTAATCTTCCTATAAGTTCTGAGTGAGTACCTAATATAAAATAATAACAAAAGGATAGGCCTATTCCTTCAGGCATTTAAGTATAATGTTTCCTATATTAATTAAACCGAATAAACTCGTTGCGTAACCCCATCATCTACATCGAAAGAGCCAAGCGCCCTACAACCAGAACCGAGGCCCAACGAAATAAGGTATGGTAATTTCCTTCTTTACTTTTTAACGAAAAGACGTAGGATTTTTGTCGTCAACTCTCCATCAATATCTACTAGAAATTTCCAATGGATGATGGTGACGGCAATCATCCATAAAACTATATAGTTTTTTTCATAATCGCCATATTCTAATTCTATAGTCAATGAAGTGTCCAAAGTTTGAGCAAAATATTAGAAAATATTATTTCCTAAATTCAATAAAAAACTTCCAGTAAAAAAGTAGAATTTTTTTTTATAAATTTATGTACTAATGGAGGTTTTACTTTTACTAAGATAACAGTAACACGCAACCACCTGCATTAAGAAACAAACACAAAATTCATCAATATTTAGTGATGAAATTTTTTATGTATTTGTAAGAATATGTTGTGGCCATGTTGCGACACCCATTCCACTAATACAGGGTGTCGAACCAGAGGTGCACGGAGCATTTCTAGCGGGTGCTTGAGGGGTCCCTGGGGTACACTTTTTTCTTGCTTTCGTTATATTTTGAACATTTCTCCACTTTAATGACAATCAGAAGGTTCTAGAAAGTTGGGGTGCAAACGCCAAAATGAGCTGGTCAGGGAGTGCACGGCTCAAAAAAAAAGAGTAGACAACCCTGCAGTAGTAGATCAGCAAAGTTAAGCGACATTGGGTGTAGGTAGTAGTTGGATGGGGGAACGTCTTTCGTGTCTGATGATGTAACGACCCGTGGTCCGGATCCCACATACAGCTTTCTCGAACCCCTCCGTTACGAAGGTTAAACAAACATACATTATCTTTTGTACTGAAAACAAATGTTCGCGTGTTGTTACAGGATAAGTGAACGGAATCAGCAAATTAATTTAACTCACATTTAGCGGTGGCTTTATAGCTCCAGAATTATTTCTTGCTAACACTACGATTTCGTGTCCAGTTAAAAAAAAACAGTTTTCCAGTGAGAGAAACAAGCAATTCCCAGATCCTCGATCACGTGACTGAAGTTTTGACGCCTTTATAAATATAAGAAAACCAAGAATATATTCTTCGGAAAAGCCAACAAAAATAGGACGGAACTGGGGGCAGGAAAGTAAGAAAAAACCCCCCGATTTATCAAACACCTTTAAGAATAAGATAATGATAAATGTAAATGATAAAAGGGTTAAATAAGAGACTCAATCTTTCAGTCGAAATTTATATAAAAATAAACCTGAAAATGAAATAAAAGATTTCTGATAATTTTCAACGAATGATAAAAGCAGTTTCAACAACAATTTCTAACCTACAACACTCCTCTTAAAACATTCCTATATGAGGCGAAATATATGCCATAAAATTTCCTTTCGATACTGGCATGCAATTGTAATTTATTATATCTTATCATCTTACCAATTTTTCGAACTTTGTTCAAATATTGCAAACATTTTGAAAATGCCCAAAATTAAAAATTATTAAAAGTGATTATACTTATCCATAATTCATTTAACTACTTTTAACTAATTTAACCCACTTAAGGGGAGAATTAAAAAAAAAAACTATAAAGGAATCAAAAGCAAAAAATATTTGAGTTACAATGAGAAATGGATTTATTGGAGCACAAGCTTTCGATCTATTTTAAAATCTTCATCAGGTACGACTGAAGAGAATACTGAGGAGAGAGAGACTCGATGTAGGAGATTGGGAGAAGAATTAGGACAGTAGGGGAGAGGGTGACAAAGGAAATTGAAGGAGACCAGGAGGAGAAAATCATAAGGGGTACGTGGATTAGAAAAATATATATAAAATAATAATATTTATATTACAAAAAATAAAAATAAAAATATTGATTGGCGGATGATGTTACAACAAAATGACAGAAGGTTAAGAGAAATACAGGATGGGCCACAGGTGGCTTTACCGAAGTGCACCGCACGAATTTATTTTCCGGTAAAGCGACTTATGGTCCACCCTGTATATAAAACTGCAATTGGAAACAATAATAAGAAAATAATGATGATGATGATGATGATGCAACTGGAAATACAACAAAATAATAAAAATAACAGACACTTTCATGAATGAATTTGTAAATTACCTAAATAACGTATATTTTAAGTAATGTAGGCTACTTCGGTAGCGTTGTAAATATTTTATGTACAATCAGCTTACTTACAATTTATATTCTGCAAAATTTAATCATAAAATGAAGATTTAGCTTATTCATCTGCTTGTATAACCTCGATAGGCAAGAGTAGCTTCAATGTTTTCCAAATGTAATGTAATAATATTAACCTGCCCCAATACCCTCCTCAGTCGCAGATAATGAAGACGACCTTATAAGTATAGGCCAAAAGCTTGTGGTCTAATAAATCAATTTTTATTGTGGATTTATTCCTTTAATTCAACTTTTCTCGTAACTGAGAATAGTCACTTAAGTGAAGCGTTGACGTTCAAATGAAACGCACAAACAATATAACAATAATAAAATAATACAAAAAAAAAGAAAAATTATCACACAATAATGATTCCAACAATCCTTAGTTACCTCCTTCAGTCAAGGAGTAACTAAAAACTACCTTTGGTACGTTAGTTAGCTTCTCGATAATACAGCAAACCTTTTTTCAGTAATTAAAATGAGTCAATGTACCCTGTTTCATTTTCACAGATATTTGGATAATTCCTTTAATGTTACTCAATTTTGAAGATCTTAACTAGAAAGCAGGAAGTTTTGGCTGCTGTGACGTACATTACGTTAAATAAGGTCTAAAACAACAAACAAATGAATGCTGTAATTCTAGATGTTTTAATGATTTTGGGGTAAATACTGTCAATTACAGCCATAAGAGAATAATGCCACTACGTCTCTCAAATGGCATTACACGAGATCTCAAGACCAAATCCCAAACACGAGATCTGGAGACCAAATCCCAAACACGAGATCTGGAGACCAAATCCCAAACACGAGATCTGGAGACCAAATCCCAAACACGAGATCTGGAGACCAAATCCCAAACACGAGATCTGGAGACCAAATCCCAAACACGAGATCTGGAGACCAAATCCCAAACAGATCTGAAGACCAAATCCCTAACACGAGATCTGGAGACCAAATCCGTAACAGGAAAAACTATTGAAGATTAATAGATTGCTCATGAAATACATGCATAATTAAATATTTATATATTTTTAATCTCGCAGTAAAAGTATTAATTCGGGCACATAACTGAGATTCTCTTAATACTACGCGTAGTCTTAAATAAAAACATCCCAGGTAATTCTTACTTATTACTGAAAATTTAATAGTTTCATTTTATAGGACAATGCAACTTTAGCCTTTGTGATATTACTGCAATTTCTGCAGACTTCAATCCTACATTGTAAAGAGAGGATGGGGCAGCCAGATAAAGAATTCTGTATTAAAATCTTTATCAATAACCTGGCAAGTTTTAATGAGACGAAGATGAGTAACAGCTAACGAGACTTTAATTATTATACAATGTCGAAATGAATAACAATTAAATGTAGACTGATTTGTACTACGATAACTAAACGCTAATTAATCCACGAGGAAATTCATAGCTACGATAGGAACTTTACGAGACCAGATACTAGCCACATTAGTCATGTCATATTTCAGTTCCTGTACATCATTAATGAATGGTAACACCACTGAAGCCTTTTAACATTTTTTCAGATCGCAAAAAAAAAGTTTTCAATTTTTGAAAGTTTAAGAATGTGTTCCACCGTTTGAGAAAAAACAGAAAATTATGAGTATAAATAATTGAAGTGAAGAAAATAAAGTGTTGTAAGGTAAGGTAAGATCATGTTTCATATCCGCCAAAAAGAAGTGAGGAGTAAGGGCCTAAGCCTGGGCTACCTTAACTAAAGTCAATTAAAGTTGGGTGACCGGCCCGCCGCTTCGTCGTGACGTAAGATACAGAAAGGACAACAGCCCAGCTGTTGAAACATTCATTGTTACGCTTATTCCTATAGTACCAAGTTAAAATAAAACTAATATAACAGAAAAGGAAAATTAATTAAAACATGGTGTAGTGATTAGCGTTGCTAACTACGAATCCATCGACCCCGGGATCGAGATCCGGTGACGGCAGGCGGCGCGCAGCAAAAACCAGCTGTTCATCCTTCTACATAATAAAAAAATTTGTTGGTAGATAAATGGGTACCCTAGGTAGCTTCGTGATTAAGACGTTGGGCTGCTGATGGTGGTGCGTGGTTTGGATTCCACGTTAAACTGTAAGTCTATGGTGGAGTAACAAGCTTGACCTTCATCTGAATGAACAATTCGAGCGAAAGCAAAAACCAAGATTAACCAAGGTATACATTATCTTAGAACCCATTTCCCATCTTAATACCATGGGCATAACCTTGAGCTAGAATATGGAAATACCCAAATCAATTAAACACACGAAGACAGAAAGGGAATAAGATACCACCCCTAACCTAAATAAAAATGGTTGTGAAAATCAGTTAGAATTAGTAAGCAATGAAAGGGTCTTTGAAGGCTTGTGTGACACCCCAAGGAGGTAATTACTGTGTAAACTGTAGAAATTTAAGACTAAGTTAAATAAATCCATATTATCAATATGGACGATCCCCATCTACACTTCTTGGTGATCCTGAAATTAGCGGACGGCTCAGTTATCCAAAGGCTTTACACAGATAAATACACGCCAATGTAAATACACATAGGCTGTTTTAATTTAATTTCCAATCAAGATATTGAAATGTCCCTGGCAATTCTTGATTTTAAAATAAGTAATAGGGTATCCGGAAAAATCATCGCCCACAATTCACCGTCCACAATTCATCGCCAATTTACTGCCAATTCACAAACCAAGCAAATTTACAGCCATTTCACCCCGACACAAACCAAGCAAGTTTAAGTTAAGATTAAATCAGTCGTTGTTAAGTTACAAGCAGTAAACAGTGTGTCGTGTGTCTGCTACATCACCCATAATGGCGCTTCAATTTATTCAAAAAGAGAAAGGAAAGCAAATATTATGTAGCAGTGGTCATTTGTTTTACAAAGAAAAGCAAATTAAAGAAAAAAATACATTGGAAGTGTGAGCAATATCAGAAAACAAAGTGCCCAGCTCGAGTGACCACAGTTAGTGACAAAATAATTAAATCTTGGAAAGAGCACAATCATTGTGGTGATGCAGCACATGTTGAAGCATTAAAAATTCGTGAAAACACGTAAAAATGCTAAAAATACAAATGATTCACCTCATTCCATATTATCGGATGCGTTTGCTGGTTGCAGTCAAGCAGCAGTGCCTAACCTTCCAAGGAAAGATAGCATAAAAAGAACAATACGAAACACCAGACAAAAAAATTCTGGACCAGTCCTCCCACCTCATCGTAAAGACATATTTTCCTGAAAATTATACAAAAACGCATAATGGAGAAGAGTTCCTATATTTTGATTCTGGACCTGTTAATAACCGCATAATAATTTTTGCTACAAAGCGAAACCTCCAGTTGGTGGCACAAAGCAAAAATTGGTATGCCGACGGAACATTTAAACCTGTTCCTTTGTTATTTCACCAATTGTATACTCTGCATGGTTTAGAAGAAAACACTTCATTGCCTTTAGTGTACGCCTTGCTGCCTGACAAATCAGAAGAAACATATAGTATTTTTTACAAAAGATAAAGAGCTTTGAACCGTCACCATCCCCATTATCAATAACGACGGATTTTGAGAAGGCCATGATTAATGCTTGTAAAAAGTGTTTCCCAATGCAAAACAACGAGGCTGTTTTTTTTCACTTTTCACAGTGCATCATGCGTGCAATTCAAGCTCATGTGTTTAAAAAACGATATGAAATCGATGCAAATTTCGCCTTAAATCTTCGTATGCTATCCGCAATAGCATTTGGGCCTACACAGGGAGGAGTGGATGCATTTGAATTATTATGTGATAACATTTTTGCTCCTGAAGCACAAGTAGATTATTTCGAGGACACCTGGATTGGACGTCCATATAGAAGGCATCGCCGTCGACCACCCAATTTCCGCACGAAATGTGGAATGTTTTGATAGCGTCTTACAGAATTTGCCTAAGACAAACAATTCTGTCGAAGGGTGGCATAGAGGATTTGAAGAACAGATTGCTGCCCATCATCCAAATATTTGGAAATTTCTGGAGTGCCTTAAGAAGAAAAACTAAGTGAAATCAGAATTGAACAGTACATAGGTGGCCACGAACTTCAAAAGAAAAGAAAATATCGCAATTGTGCTGAACGAATTCGAAGACTTGTCGAAAGCTACGATTCAGAGCATTGTATTGTCGAATATATAAGAGGGATAGCTCATACTATTTCATATTAGAATGTGTTTTAGACAATTTTCGCAAATACTTTTTATTGAGTATGGTTTTAATAAATAAATATTTGACACATTTCTTTATTGTGGTTTTAGTAAATAACTATTGTTTCTAACATTTTCTTATTCATTCTTATTTTGTTGGGGTGAATATATATATATATATTCGGTGAATTGTGTTGCGGTGAAATGTAATAGTTATAACCAGCGCTTTCACCAGGAATTTTAATGAGAATAAAATAAATATATCACCAATCAACTGCCATACACAAAGTATTTACAACTTCCACCACTCCTAAATCCGTCAAGGACCATTCTGGTGGATGGTGTTTGGACGGAATGGACCCCCTCCACTAGTAGGACTGGGCATCCGGGATCCCTGGATATTATTTCACCCCATATTCAAGCGAAAACTGTTTTCAAAGTTTAAAAAATAGGTGAACGAAAACTTCAATTGTGAAAAGCCTTTGCATGAAATAAATATAACTCATAATAAAACTGTGTTTAAAAGTCTCCCCTGGAAATAAAATCCCGGGAAATCACGGGATCGATGACAGTTTTCCCAGGAAATGAGCTGTTTACTTTACTTCCGGGATCCCGGATGCCCAGCCCTATCTACTAGTTTTCAAAATGGTTCCAGCCTAATACCTGCTCTACGGAGACAACCATCCTTCCACAACAGACAAATTCCTCCCCCTCTTAACAGTTGACAAGTCGCCGGAACAATCTTGGACTGTAAATTAAAGTAATTTCTTATTAGCAATTTCGAGAAGTAATACAGTAGATAGTGTTACCTAATTAGAACAGCCTCAAAAATACATTTCTTTACAATAGGAGCTTCAGCTGATGCCGTGTGCCAATTTTATTTCATTCACATTTCTAATCTAATTTTCGAGTAATGCTCTGAATATTAAGTATATACGTCAAAAAATTCCTACTTTCAACCATTTAATTCTTTTCAGTTTAAACAATAATTAAATCTTACGCGAACTGAGACTCTTTGAAATACATTTAAGGCCGGCCGCACACAGAATCGTCTCGAGACTCGAGTCGCGAGACGAAAGTGTGTGTGGCCGGCCAAAGAAGCATTTCAGTTAGAACGGGAATAAATAAATAAAAACAATGGAGATCATATGAGTTGCTAATAAAATTAAATGAAGTTCAAATTAATTTAATGGTTTCGCGTAATGTAATGACGATTCCGCCCTATAAAAAAGTGAAAAATAAGCTAAAAAGATTGATAGAGTAATAATAATGAGCGAGTAGGACCACAAACTGGTACAGAGTTCAGGTCAACTAACGTGACTCATTTAGCTAACTCCCAGATTATTATTACTAGCACCCATAGGTTGAAAAAGTAAAGGAGCACGGGAGCATTATTCAAAGACAATTTTTGAAGTCACAAAGTTTTGAAAATAATGATAAACCGAAATTCGATCATTACCAAAAGCTCGCAATAAAACTTTGTGGGGGGAAAAAAAATGCCTTTTCATTAAAAAAGTTCTGCCATCGGTTTCTCGCAAAACTGGCATCAAAACTAACAAAATTTTTGTGAAATAATTTCTGCCATCGATTATTCTAAAATTTTCTTGTTCTTTGTTTTATACGATTTAAAAAAATGTTTTACCAACATTTTTTTTCTTATTTTAGATTGAAACAAAATTAAATGCCCTTAAAAAATCTAGACAAGGCATTTGTAAGCCTTCCATAATTTTAGTGTATATTTCGCAGAATTTTCAGGTCATTCTTCATGCTCCAGAAAGTAAAACATTTTTCTACAATTGATCGCACCATCAAATGCCTTCAGTTTGCTTAAAGGGAAACAGTGGCATTCTATAGAGTTTAAAAAAAAGAAGTCCAAATCAGAACGTTCACAAACGTTGGGTTTTTAAAGTGACGAGAGATCATTTTTTCTCTTCCCAATCAGGTCTTCCACTGAGAGGCGGGGCACTTGGAAGTGGAAATGTATAGTGCGATGAATCTGGATCTGAAGCAGCCGACTGAATAGGGATAATTAGGTATGGCGCTGCTATTTCAGGGGCGCCTGGGTATGGCATTGCTATTTCTGGGGCGCCTGGGTATGGCGTTGCTATTTCTGGGGCGCCTGGGTATGGCGTTGCTATTTCTGGGGCGCCTGGGTATGGCGTTGCTGTGTTAGGGGCGCCTGGGTATGGCGTTGCTGTGTTAGGGGCGCCTGGGTATGGCGTTGCTGTGTTAGGGGCGCCTGGGTATGGCGTTGCTGTGTTAGGGGCGCCTGGGTATGGCGTTGCTGTGTTAGGGGCGCCTGGGTATGGCGTTGCTGTGTTAGGGGCGCCTGGGTATGGCGTTGCTGTGTTAGGGGCTAGTGGGTATGGCGTTGCTGTGTTAGGGGCTAGTGGGTATGGCGTTGCCGTTTCTGGGGCTAGTGGGTATGGCGTTGCCGTTTCTGGGGCTAGTGGGTATGGTGGTGCCGTTTCTGGGGCTAGTGGGTATGGTGGTGCCGTTTCTGGGGCTAGTGGGTATGGTAGTACCGTTTCTGGGGCTAGTGGGTATGGTAGTGCCGTTTCTGGGGCTAGTGGGTATGGTAGTGCCGTTTCTGGGGCTAGTGGGTATGGTAGTGCCGTTTCTGGGGCTAGTGGGTATGGTAGTGCCGTTTCTGGGCTAGTGGGTATGGTAGTGCCGTTTCTGGGGCTAGTGGGTATGGTGTTGCTATTTCAGGAGTAATCCGATATGACGTTGCTGCTTCAGGGGATAAACTTTGAAGAAGAGGCGAATCAAAAAAGGTATCTTCCTTTTTCGGTGACATTACATTACTTGGGTGAACAGGATAAAAAGGACTCGAAATCACTTCGGAATAAGGTGGTGGTTTATCATGTGAGGGGGAATATTTCCTTATGGACACTTCGTCAAAACCATTATTCATTCGTTGTAAAGGTATTGCATGTGGGTCTTCAGGAGCATTCTCCTCTTCTTGTGATTCTCTTTCCTCTTTGGACCTAGAGTTAAAAGCAAATCGTGGTAAGGATGCCATTAGGTTTCATAATCACTAAGTTTATCAGCATGGAGGACGCACAACGCTAAGTGACTACTGTGAGACTAATAATATAATCAGAGGGAGAGGAGGGGTGGGGGTCCAAAAACCGGCACTGATGCGGCCCATTGCGCTAACTCTCGGATTATTATTACCAGCACCATCGTAAGTCGAACCCCCGCCCTCAGTATAGGGAAACAATGTTACCTACTGAGTTTATAGTTTGATAACTCTCGTTTTGAAACGTGGATTGTTCAATGAAATTTAGTTTTGCATCTAACAAAATAAACAATTTCTTCAAAGATGCTATTTTGTGAGTAAAAACTTAGTTTCTCTACAGAAACTCCTTAAATAATAATCCCCCATGCTTTACATTCCTTAAACTAAGCGACTTCGACCTTACTTCCAGTGAAAGTCACTGAACAATTATATATATTTTATAAATGTATTATTCATCACTGACTTCTCCGACACCTATATAATAATAATTTTTTTATACCCAAACGCACTCTCCCAACCGCAGTGAGGTTGCGTCAGGAACAATCCTCAATCGCTCACATTTACTTCATTAACTGATATGTCAATAATGCACCATTAGGGTGTACCATTTTTGGGTCATTTTCAAAAAGTCAAGGTCCAGGAGTCTAATGTTGTGCCAAATGATGTCCTAAACACGAATTTTACAGGCATTTTCTAATCCGACAAATTTTGAATCCCCCCACCCCCCCCTTGAAATTTTGCGCATCCCCTTTTCCTAAAAACACCATATATCTCAAACACTATCAACTTTATCGAAAAATGTTATAGAATAAAAATGATTTAGAATCAAAAGTTCTATTAGAAAAGTTCATCAAAATAGAAATTTACTTAATTTTGAAAATTTTCATTTATTTTTTAAAAATTTAAATTAAAAAATTTTTTGCTTGCAGTGCCTTCTTCTTAAATAAGGTGTTACCGCCACCTTTGAAGCATCACCCCAATGCAGCTTCGCGGCGATGGGCTTTGTATTTGCTAGTTATAATGCAAATCATAATTAGTTTTTATTATAACTAGCCTATACAAAGTGAGGACAACCTCAAAACTATATATATATAAATAAAGCTAAAAATTAACACTTTATCTATAGTTGTGAGGTCCCATCGTTTTTTTTTTTCCTTTATTCAACACTTTCCTCAAAAAAAAAAAAACAAGTTTCCTAATTAGAAATCATTGATATAAGAGCTTTTTAAACATAAAAATAAGAAAAGACAATTTATGGTATATTTAATAACAAAAAAAAATCAGCCTCTTCTAAATTAAAACAATCTCTGCAAATAAAAATACCTAATCTATCTGTTAATGAACTATTCTTTACTGAGTTTCATTCTTTTAAGAGTCTCTTTACTAGGATCAGGAATTAGTCTTCTATTCTCTTCCACAATTTGCAAAAGACCTTGAAATTCTTCTTCATTTTGACATTTGTCATGAAAGTCTTGAACCAGCTTGATTCCTCTTTCAGCGGTATCATTGACTACTCTAATAGATGAAAGAATGTTTTTTAGTTTGTTGTAGTCATCGACCTCTTCCCATGTTGATGCTGGTTTCTTTATCCATGAGTCTGGTTTTGACCCACAGCATTGAAATAAATGCCATGAAATTGGACCTACTAGCTGATGAAGCTTTGTGTCTTCCTTTAAAATGGGGAAAACAGGTTGCCCACATACATAATTTTCTGGAACTGGATATTTGTTTAAGGATTTTGCGATCTTATCTTTTTCATCATTACTTAGCGATCCAAAGAAACTCAAAGGGACCACTTCCTCCGTCAAATACCAGTAATGACTGGCAAAAGATTTCAAAGCAGCATTTGCAACTTCCCTATCTTCCTTCTTGTAATTCACCAAATCATGATAAAACTTCAGATCATTAGCTGGACTATCTAGTGAATTAGAACATAAAAGCCAGTATTTTCCATAAATTAATGCATCAAATAGACACATTCTCTTTAATTTCTTAATCAATGATTCATCATATGATGCTTGGTGGGCAAAAGCATACATTTTATTTGTATACAAAATCATTGCCATCCACCTGGCACGGTGCATTGCACCAGGTTTCCGCCAATGACTGTTTTCTCTGGAAACCTCTCCTAAAAGCATTAAAGTTGTTTCAGCAACTTCCTTATAGTCATCACGTGGAAAGCAGTCAGATTTTCTTAAACATTGGGTCATAAATTCTACACATTCTTCCTTTAGGCCTCTTTGATACCTTGATTTAACATCAAGAACATTGTATGTAGATTTCGTATTAATTTTCTTCCATTTAGACTCGCGAAATTCTTTGAATAACTCAAACTCAGGAGATTTACTTGGGCCAAAAATGGTTTCATACACAGCACACAAAACTCTTTCAGCCACATGATGGCGGCATGCTAACCAAATCAATTTCTTTTGCAAAAGTTCTTCAAGTAACTTACAGGAACCTTTCATCCATCCTGAATTGGATGCAGTGGTATCAAATGATACTCCAAAAACATTTTGCTTCAAGTTCCATTTTTCAATACTTTGAAATACAGAAGTGGCTTGAGACAATCCAGTGGAATCATCTATTATAGAAACTGATAAAAGTTTTTCTACATTTGGGTATCCAGTAACAAGTATTGCAAGGCGGTCTTCTTGTTCTGAACATGATTTAGTAAGCAGCTTGCTATCCCAATGTACTAGGCAGTGATCAGGAGGAGTAAAATCCTTGATGCAAGTTTCATATTTTCGTTTTCTTGTCTTTCGAGCGGCTCTTGCAGATGTGGTCCTGGAGAGAGAGTGTTTTTCAATATCCTTGCCACACCTAATGGCTACTGCAGCAGCAAAAACAGTCCGTTGTCCAATAGAGAGATTAAGTCTGTCTGCAGTGGAGGAAACCAATGGCGAGGCAAGAATATTTTTGGGGCTGGAAGCATTTGAAGGTCCTGCTGTAGGTTCTGTCGGAAACTCTTCATAGCTGTCTGTCTCAGAACTGGTCGTGCTAGAAAGAAGGGTCTCTGATGTTCTGGCTGTAGCACTCACTTGCTTCACTGATTTATGTTTCTCTTGCGTTTCTTCTCTTTCTCTAATCTAATGTACTTGCGCTGTACTTTTGATGCATAATCTGCATCTAGCAAACCTAAACATGTTTCTCGTTTTGTTCTTTGATCTTCTAAGAATGAAATATCATATGCTTTCTGAGGCTCAGTTCTCATGCGGTCTTTTTGGATTAATTCAACGGCATTTTGAGAAGAGATGTCAAAAAGGGAATCCATAATTTTCATGAAATTAGAGAGTTCATTTTCAAAGCGTGCTCTTTTTTTGTGCTTGATTAAATTATTATGCATTTCTTCTAGATTTAACAGCATCTTCCTGCCTTTAGGGTTTTTACTAATATCTATAGTAGGAATGCATGCTTTTTGCCATATTATTAGTAGCTTCTGTAGAACTTCATTAACAGTAGAATCTTTTGTAACTTTTGGACCCTTATACTGCATTCTCCGTAAATAAATAAAATGGCTTAGAACATCTTTATTGGATGGTAAAACAATTTTAGATGAACTCATAATATCAGCCTGCAAGCGACCAAGAATAAAGTCATGCTGTTTTGTAGCTGTTTGACTCATTTTTTATTTATTTTTCAAATAAAGCAGTCTGAAAAGAAACAATAAGAGTAAAAACAATGCTTGTTTATTAAAATTCAATGTAAAAAAGGATTTTTAAATTTGGATTATACTCACAATATACTCATAAATAATGTAACTTAAGCACCTTATTTTATATTAATACAATAAGGTGCTCTTGGACAAAAGAAAATGAAAATTTTCAAAATTACGTAAATTTCTATCTTAATGAACTTTTCTAATAGAACGTTTGATTCTAAATCATTTTTATTCTATAACATTTTTTGATAAAGTTGAGTTTTTTAGATATATGGGGTTTTTAGGAAAAGGGGATGGGCAAAATTTCAAGGGGGGTGGGGGGGATTCAAAATTTGTTGGATTAGAAAATGCTTGTTAAATTAGTGTTTAGGACATCATTTGGCACAACATTAGACTCCTGGACCTTGACTTTTTGAAAATGACCCAAAAATGGTACACCCTAAATTGCACCATTATCTACAGCTCAGCCCTGTAAACTACTCCACGGTTTACTCAGATCGCTTCATACACTCTGAGCCGGCACATTGCCAGCCCGTCGCCGCCCCGTATACCACATCGCTCCATTTTCTTCTATCTAGCGCGCATCTCACCCTCCCAGACGTCCAGGCTCCGCTGACCCAAAGCTTCCCTCAACCCATCCTTCCATCTCCTCCTAGGTCTATCCCTCTCCCTTTCCCCCTCCGACACGTAAATCCTCTTTAGCATCCTCTCCATATGCCTAAACCATTTTAACACTCCCTCATCTTCTCTCTCTACAAGACTCCTTCGACTCTCTCACGGATATCAGTTTTTCTCACATGATCAATCCACCTCAGCCCACAGATCATCCTCAAGCATTTTATTTCCATTACATCCACCCTTTTCCTTTCCTTCGCATTCGCCACCCATGCCTCACATCCATACAACACTGTTGGCACTACTATACCCTCATACATACCCATCTTCGCTCTCATAGACACTGATCTCTCCTTCCAAACACTTCTTAGGGCACACAGCATATTTGCCCCCTTCTTCCACCCTGTGCCCGACCTCTGCCTCCATCGTCCCACATCCACCCCGAAGTACCTGAAACATACCACTTCTTCCATTTCTTCACCATACAAACTTACACTCAGTCGCTCACAAACCTCCCCTTTACAGTACCACATAACCTTACTCTTATTCACATTTACTCTTAGCTTCCTTTCACACACCCTCCCGAACTCAGTTACCAGTCTCTGTAGCTTCTCTCTCCAGTCTGCCACCAGAGCCGTATCATCCGCATACAACAACTGATTCACTTTCCAGAAACCTCCGCCCACTCCCCTCCCCATGACCCTTGCATTCACCTCTCTCACCAGCCTGTCTATAAACACATTAAACATCGATGGAGACATCACACAACCCTGTCGTAGACCCACTTTCACTGGAAACCACTCACCCTCCTCTCTTCCCACACACAGACATGCTCTACTCTCTCGGTAAATCTTTTCACCGCATTCAACAACTTACCCATGCACCCCATACAGCTGCAGCACTTGCCACACCACCTTTCTGTCAACCCTGTCATACACGCTTTTTCAAGATCCATGAAAGCCACATACAAATCCCTTTCTTTCTCCAAGTACTTCTCACACAACATTTTCAACCCAAACACCTGGTCCACACACCCTCTAGCTCTTCTGAAACACACTTGCTCCTCCCTAGTCTGTTGCTCTGTGCAAACCACCACCCTTTCAATCACCACTCTCCCATATACCTTACCTGGCACACTCAGACTAATTCCTTTATAATTCGAGTATACATTTTTGTCCCCCTGCCTTTATACAGGGAGATGATACATGCACTCCGCCAGTCCTGAGGCACCTCGCCTCTGATCATACACACATTAAACAGACGCACCAACCAATCAACACTACAACCACTGCCTTTTTAAAGAGCTCTACAGCGATCCCATCCACTCCTTCCGCTTTTCCACCTTTCATCTTGCCTAGGGTCTCCACTACCTGCTCCCTACGGACCAACCATTCGCCACAACTCTCCTACTCCGAGCTCCTAATAATAATAATGTATTACTTCCCAGATAAATTCCTTGGACTCAATTAATGAGAGCCCTGTAATAAACCTTTCCCTCTGAAATTGTAACCAGACAATGGACAAGGGTTATCAAGACTGGTTCACCAGCCTAACTTCATGCCCCAAAATCAAAAATACAATTACGAGTACAGTATATGATGAGTTTCTAATCTCTTCATTTCAAAGTAATGAATCAATAAACAATACTTGTATTTAATAATAACAACAGACTATCCGAATTAAATGGTAAGATTACGAGGTTATCACAAATTTACGACAAGAATGACTAAGACAATGATGGAAAAGTTACCCCAATGCTCTTCTGTAATCTCATAGTGGAGAAAAACTAATTGCCTCACCTCTTTCCATACGTATTCCTAATAAGACAAATCCAAAGAAAATGGAAATGAGGCCTAAGATGATCCCGACCCAAAGCACACCTTGTGGGTCTCTTATTTCTACTTGTCCACAATCACAAACTTCTTGTTCCTCCTTGTATGTACAAGACCTGAAAAGTTCATTAGAAACATAAGGTAAATTTTTAATTGCCAGTGAATAAAGGTAAACAATTTTTAATAATTTTTCATGAATCTACTAAACCAATTAATTCTATCTATGTTAGTAAATAAGTCAAATGCTTAGCATGCCTTGTGTAATAGGGTTACCTTGGGTCATTTAAACAGCTGTGTATATATGACCAGTAGTATTACTTACTGACATAATACAGTGTGTCATAAAATCCAGTTTACTGATGACAATCTGTTTATGTGATGCTACAATTTATGAACACCCTGTGTAGTTTATGTACAGATGGGGAAAAATGAGCTTTCTAATTTTTTTTTTTCTTTTGTTGGAAGGTGAAACTTTCAAAAGAAAAACCTACCAATTAGGTTGGGTATTTTTCAGACATTATATATATATATATTTTTTTGAAAAATTTTTTTTTTTGGAACCACACAAGAAATAATACTGTACACAGACCAAAATTTTGTCTGATACCATATATCAGTGTTTCTCAACCTCATACACACGATGGTACACTAAAATAGGGTGAGAAATGTTATGGCACACAACCTATTTTTTAAATATTTTTTTTATTTACCATCAACAGGAAGCTTGAATTGTAGTAGCCTCAGACCTATAACAGAGTTGAAGTTGGCAATTCAGGCAAAAACACACAAACTGTTTGGTGTTTATATCATTAGAGATTAGACATTCTTAGAACTCTAACAGAGGGAAGACAGACCTTTTTCCTAAGAAGTGTGCAACCAGCTGCATTGGCCCAGCAATGGCTTCTTATGAGGTTTCTATTTTGAACCATAAGAGAATATAGTGCGACTCAAGGCATAACCTATGATATACTCATAAATACACATAAGGGGAAGAGGTCAGCCAGTGTGGTTTGATCTTTACTAGTTATATGAATTTGCATTTACGAAACAAGTACATATTGTACCCTACAAGCAACATTTAAAAGTATATATGATAAACAATTTATTTTACAGCTAGCAATAAGTTATCTCGCACGACAACTGAACTCATTTTGTGGCATACCAGTTGAGAGAAATTGCTGTATATGACAGCTGTTAAGCACTGAATGATCACGAAGTTACTTGCCGACATTATTACATTATTGCCTTAAGTAGGAAATATCAGAAGAGGCAGTTATTAACAAACTTGGAAACCATTGTGACTGCACCCATGTCCCGTGATATCAGAGGCCCTGCTTTAACCCAATGAGCCATCCAAGTCCTAAAAAGGAACCATTCAAGCTCAGTGACACTGGCAAAATGTGATAAAAAAAAAAAACTGCTTCACTGGGCTTCAGATGTACCTTTTCGAGCCTAGAAAACTCATTGGGTTATGACAGTGACTAATATCACATGCACACAATGTTGGTTCATGTCTCGTGTCCCCAGTTTTTCAGTAACTTTCTTAAATTAGGATTTCACCCCCCACCTGCATCCTTCAAAAGTGTAGGTACTGCACTTACAATGTTTAAATAAAACTTAAAACATGCAGTAAATCTTATTACCAAGTCAAGTCCATAAACAGTTTCAGTGACTTCAATAAAATAACAAATTAGCTTCACAACAAATACTTCAACATCTACAGTGATGTTAAAAAAAAAAAAAAAAAAATACATTAGATATTGGAAGGTGCAATACATGCAAAGTTCAGTCTTTATATTGACACACACACACACACACATATATATATATATATATATATATATATATATATATCTCATCTTTTATACCACAATGGAACTATAAAAAATGAATCTTCTTAACAAACCTCGGACAAGCACATGTTAAATTTAATAGTAGACAACTCAAGCCCTCAATGCAGTCTGAGTCATAAATGCAAAATTCTTCAGGTTTAGCCATGTAACCTAAATGACAAAGGCAGAGAGAGAAAGAGAGAGAAAGACAGACAGAGGCGCAAGGTTCAAGCATACTGTAATTCTTATGGCATAAATTTTAATTTGCCTTTATTTTCAGAGGAATTGCACTACCGCAGCAGTTATTTAAGTACTTAAAGAGCTATTAAATACAAGTTCACCTAGCTGGGTACCCCAATCAAATTTTTAAATTAATTTTTACTTCTTTACTATCAGTATAACCCTTTGTTGTATAGTTTCCACTGTAATGACTTTTATTCTAGATAATGCAAGATGATTTTATTAAACTTTAAAGGGAGGACCCCCCCCCCCCCCCCCCACCCCATTGCAATTTAACTGACTTGGTATTCTTAGTTTCACTCTGGTCTTCACTTGAACTTACAATCTTTAACCCCAATATTTAACTCTGATCTTGACTGTCATTTCTGACTGACTGATTTTTAATCTTGATCTCAACTTCTACCATCTTTGAATAATGACTCGCATTTTCTTTGACTTTTTACTTTTGAATTTAAATTTACTCAAGTCAGAAGTCAAAATACAATGCTAATGTCAAAATTAAAAATTTTTTAATTCATAAATGAGTAATGAAGGTAGAAATTAAAAAAACTGGTTCACAAAAGCAAACCCCCAACACCTGAGACACAAAAGCTTATAAAAAGCAAAAAATAATCCCTTTTGATTTGAAAAAATTTCTGACAAAAGTTCCACACCCAAAATATTGGTATTAAATGTAAAAATTGTAGTAGTAATTTCATAATTTGATAACCTTACTCTTGACCACCATATTAAAAAAAAAGTCCTAAATTTTTAGTTAAAAGCCTTTACTTACATAGTTAACATATTCTCTGTGTACTACTTCATTTTCCAGAAATACAAAAACCAGAATGGTTGACGAAATATTTAACACACCCCTGCCAAAGTTAAAGATGATGATGACATGGAAAAAAATAGCTAATAATCCCTCTGACCCAGTGGGATTGGGTGTGGATTACTGCAGGAGATTGGAGAACTTTGATGGCCATAATGGTGTGAAAAATGCTCTGTATGAATTGGTCCCCAATTGACTCACCCCTAACATCTCCAGTCTAACTGCAGAGTAGGTTAAGCCTAGTTTCCAGAAATGGTCCAGAGCAGGTAGAGTAAACTGAGGTCCACAGTAGGATTCTTCACCAAATTAGGTTAGGGTAATTTACTGTATCCTTTGTTAAAATAAGAGTTGATGCAGGTCTTAGACCACAATGTAGGCCTAATCTAACTAGACCTAGTTTAAACTGTTATCACTAAACTGGGGTTCAAAAATACAACAGTCCACTTACCGAGTGTTATTAGATAAGTCCTAGTCTCCTTAGCCAGGCCTGACCCCCCCCCCCCCCCCCCACTTTATTACACAGTACATAAATACTAGTGAAGATTAACTCCAGTCAGCAACCAATTGGTTTCATCCACCCAGTCATTGACATAAAAGGAGTTTAATATTTGTTGGATTAACTACCAACCTACTCAGTGGACCATCTTCATTACCTCCCAACTACCCACACATATCACTTTTCCATAATGCATTCACACTTTTATTTTAGGCAAATACTGTATAAAGTTCGTTTCCTCTTGAACCACTTACCAATCGATCTGAAATTTGGTGGACAAGATTGTTGGCCAATTAAAATTTGTTTTGGGGAAGATGCTCCCTTTAACAAATGTGGCCATTATTTACATACCAATCAAAACTGAAGCAGGCCTTTCAGAACTGCTCAAGTAAAGAACCCACTTTCGTTGCTTAAGGCTAAATAGGCTACATCATGGCCAATATTGTAACTAGAGCATGGTTATGATTAATCAACTAATCATTGCTTCAAATTTTTGTTTAAAAATATTTTCAGAAAATGATGAATTATTAATTTTCTCAATAATTTCAGCATCATTTTACCATAAAGTTTGTAATGTGGCATTTGAATTTGGCACCTTTTTGCATGTATAAACTGGCTAATCTGCTCATGCCTCGTTTCTTGAACTAAAGCAAATGGATGAATAAAATAGGTTTTCTTCAATCTTATCTCATGGAACAGAAACAATAAAGCTCTTTCTTACCCCCTTTCAGAGGTATTTAATTTTTAATCAGTTAATCATTGATTAATTAGAAAACTTCATCACATCACTATTCCACCCAAAATGATTACTTAACCATGCTCTAATCATAACACCGCTTCCCATCGATCAGCAAAGTTAAGCGACACTGGGTCTGGGGTAGTGGCTGGATGGGAGGCCAAGTTATGTAACAGCCAATGGTTCGGATCCCACTTAAAACTGTAGGTCCCTTCCTTCATATGACCTTAGATATTACAACTATATGTTTCAAAATTTTATTTATTCAGCAAAAAGACTAAGATACATATTCATGTGAAGTTACGAAAAAGAGTTCCACAAAGCTTCCAAAACTTACCTCCCTTTTTATAATTTAGAGGTTTCTTCAGTTCACAAGTCTCACTCGTGGAATTATAAGAGTATTCCCTGAAATATTAATTTAATTACTTCAATTTCTGTTAAATTTCTTCAAGTCATTTTATAACCCTGTTATTATTCCCAAAGAATTGACTGCTCACTGACTTATTGCAGCAATAACACTACCTTTATTAAGTGTTAGAGTAACTGTTTTTTTTCAAGTGTATGTAATGCGTGATATTTATGTTGAATAACTGCCTGAAGAAATCCCTTGTGTCAAATCAATGGTAACTGATAAGGATGACTTTTAGAAATAAAAGAAGACCATAACAACAACGATAAAGACCAAGACAAAAGGCAACTCTCAGAAATTAAATTTATATATGAGAGATCAAAAGGTTGAAAAATGAAATAAGTCACTTTCTATTTTTGTAAAAATGTGAAAAATTTTCATTATATATAAAAGTTAGGGTGGTATGTTCTAAAATTTGTATACTACTTTACTCTTGACCACTAATACTCGATGAAAAAGAAGAACATTCAATCTGACAAATAAATGAAACAAAATAAAATGTTTAACTGGAACCACCAGAATGGTAGATGAAATAATTAATATGCTTTACTTAAAAGTTTATGACAATATAAAACCTAAGAGTTTGCTATGCCACCTTTCTTAATGCCTCATCCTGTAATAATAGATGCGTGAAAACTTCATCTCTAAATGTGTGACTGTAATACAAATTATCTTTATAAATAATTTAGTTTCCAAGAACACTCCAGTCTTTACATTATGCATCCATTTGATAATAGAAAATATAACTATATTAATATATACAAATATACATACAAATTAACTTTGTGACAATGTACTGTAATTTTCAAAGCCTACAGAACTTCAAAAAAGGATGACACTAACTTTCACAACTATGGTACATTAAGCAGTTGCTTGTGTGCAGCGATTGTTTACCACAAAAACACAAGAAAACAAAAGTAACGAACAATTCAGCTATTGGAACGAAGTTAACGGTGAAATTTCTTTAACCCTTTGCCTGTCCCGTGCATCACATATGATACACAGAGCGCATCATAAATAATACTTAGTGTGATACATTCTATGATCACATATTACCCACCAACTAAACCAAATAAACCTCCTATAACCAAAAGTCTGAAAACAAGCATGGACGTTTGGACCAAACTTATGAAAATGCTTTGGACAGGCAAAGGGTTAAGATATTACCTGAAAACACTTTTAATTAAAATTTGCTAAACTTAAAAAATAATCTACCTGAAACAGGTACAATGGGAGTCCTTGCAGTATGCGAATTGTTTATAATCACAAATGTAAGCAACATCCTTTACATAACATAACTCCATGGGTTTCTGATAGACAGCTGAAAAAGAGGAAATTTATTTATACATACGGTACACATAAACAGCCTAACCTCCATACCAAAATACTATTAGTAATTAGAGCAATATCCTGTTGAATGCTCAGGATGCATTCCTAGAGAAGAGACCTTTCAGCAAATCAGCTTTCAACAGGGTCATTATAACATACCTAAACTATATATTTAAAAAAAAATATAAAAAATATAAAATATAGAATTAGGCCAAGAGCTTAAAAGCAAATCAGCTTTCAATGGGGTATTGCTGTCTACACACACACACACACACACACTGTATATTTTGTAGCCAAACTATTGTAAACACCATATAAGAACTGTCAGGGCACCCAGTGACTCGGTGGTTATGGATGGCAGACTGAGTGGTGAGGCTCTGGTTTGCTCCCACCTGCTGGCTCCTGAGTTGGGTTGAGTTGGCCACTTACCCTATCATTGTTTTGGCTAAACATGAGCCCCCACTGCACTGTAGGAAAATGAGCTTCCTGGCTGTTACTTTTACCTTCATATAACAACTGTCAAACAAAGCATTTAATACTGGTATTATACTGAATGAGATTCCTGCTAATTTTTCATTTCATAATTATAAATAAATTTTAATTATAAACTGCCCTAATTCAAAAATGTCCACTCACAACCACAACAAAGATTAATTTGATACTAATGTATATTTTACAGATTAAAACAGGCTAAACTGGTATGTTAATCACATAACAAAGGAGTAAGTCAATGATATTTATCTATTACAAATAATTTCAGACTATGAAATCAAGAGTAAAAATTTTTATGGAAGGACTTTTACATTTTTGTATGCTTACCAAGAAATGTTTTCGTTATACAACATTGCTGCATACATATTTTTAAGTACCATAATTTAAGTTCTTTGAGATACCTTTATAACATCTTCCATTCACAGCTGTTGTTGTTCCATTGCATTTACAGTACCCTTCTTCTGTACAAAACTGGTCAGGTGTACATGGTGGGTTGAGGCAATCTACAAGAGATGGTAGCTTATTCCAATCTACAAGAGATAGTAGCTTACTCCAATCTGCAAGAGATGGTAGCTTATTCCAGATTGTCTTATTTACTACTATATTGTAGTAACACAATTAAGGTTAATATAGATCTAAGACTAATATAGATCTAAGACTAAGACTATATCTTAAAGGAATGTGATAAACATATAGGACCCTATTTGCTTATTTATATCTGATAAATTAAATTTAATGTCATCAGCATGTATCATAATATTGTAGTAAATGGAGAAAATTGAGACTATGAATGAATTTAAATATTAGAGGTTTGTACAAGACATGTACAAGTACATTGGAAGGTGAAAGTAGAGTGGACAGGGGCAAACAAATAACTGACATAATAAAAGCTTTGGTGGGTAGTTCTTAGTGGGTCTAAAAAATGCCTTAAAAAATTGTTACCTTAACCCCTTAGCTGCGGAACGCACCATATGGTGCGAGCGAGCGAGCGTAAATTGACTTTCAGCGCGAAAATTCTGCAGCTAAAGGGTTAAAAAATTCTTTGATCTAGGCTAGGCCCTGTATGGAGGACAATCCTACAATGATTAGATCTTAATAGTTAGTAAATAGAGGAAATTTTGGTTAATATGTAATTTCATGGTTACCAGATTTTTGACAAAGTTGGAAACCTCACCCACTTCTTACATCTGGCCAGTCAGAATTAATCAATTAATCATATGGTTGGTCAGTAATTCCCCACATCACCAACTTCCAGCTGATCATGGGCATTGCCAAATAATAAATGGTTGCAAAACTACACATTTACAAAAAAATTTGGTAAAATTCCAGATGCATTTCAGAGACCAAGTTCATAGACTAATTACTAACCCAACATAAGAAAACCTAACCTAGCCTAAGCTAACTTAACATACTATTATGTTATAAACTCTTGTCTCCAAGCTGTGTCTGGTATCTGGAATGTTGCCAAAAATTTCAAAGCTTCTATTGTTACATCTTTAATAATCCTTTTTCCAATACAGGCTATACCTTAATAATATACAAATATACTTGAAAATGCCTTTAAATGATAACATAAAATCTAGGACAACTATTTCTGTTCCTCCAACCCCCTCTAAGATAGCATCCTCCTATTGTGTTCCTTCCCCAGACCTGTAATTTTCATGAAAACCTTGATAAAACCCAATAACTCCCTTAATAGTTAACAGAAAAACTGTCATCCCCTTTGAACAAATGTGTGATAGAAAAAGTTAAAAATGTTACTTCACTGACAGTGTTTAAAAGCAAAATTAATAGTAGTGCTATTTCACTTACCAGCTGAAAAGCGTTGACAATACAGTTCACCTTTAGCATTATATGTGAGGCGTGACATTTGGTCACAAACACATATTCCTTTTGTGCATAATAAATTATCTACTATCCCACAATGAGGGTAGGCTGAAGCTTCTCCACATGGTTCACCATCTATATAAAAGATAAATTCATACAAGTACATAGTAAATCTTCATTAAAATTTAATTTTATCCTCAGGAACCTTAAAGGCAGTCAGTGTATACATTAAAAAATATATATTCAGTTTAGTGACTACCTGTACCAATTTTGTTGATGGGGCATTCTAACAACACTAATAAACTAAGTCTAGCATAACCTATCTAAGCTAACAACCTAGCATAATCAATCTAAGATAACTTAATGTCAATTAAATGTCACAATGAGAGGTGGGTGTTGGCCAAAACACTTTTAGAACTACAGTAAATTCATAAATACTTCAATTTTTTTTTTTTTTTTGGCAATCTTTGTAAGAGGAAAAAAAAACATTTGTAAGGACCTTTTTTTTTTAATTCTACCTCAAGAAGGATGCTTTGATCAGTAAAAAAATAAAAATGCTCTTATATATTTTTGCAAGAAAGTTCTGAACGTGAGTAAACACAACACTAAAGAGAGGTACAAGTACAGTACCACAAAGCTCTGAGAAAATACCAGTACATACGTACCAATCCATCCTTGTAAATACAAAAGTAACTGGTACTAGACTTTTTTAAAAAAATGGTTGAAATTTTTTATTATTATTAATGACCAAACAAAACAATGGAATTTTGGATACAATTTACATACAGCTACTATAGGCCTATATTCTAAGCTTATAAAGTATATTTTTCACACAATTACAGCATGGTAAGACTAACAGCCATACTCTATACCTAGGCTAATGCCTTAACTCTTCATAGTCATTTCTCAAGCCAACCTTAACAGTTAACATGTAGCTATAGCATAACATGTCATATAGCCTATATGATCAATAAAAGGGTGAAATAGGTCTATCTAAAATATACAGCACTCTGTAGCCAGCCTGTTAAGAATTATGGTTAACACAGTAATCAAATCTATCAAAGAATACTTACAGTTTGTATGTTGGAGCAAGATATTAAATGTAGTACAAAATGAAAAGTTTTCAAATAAAGCTATAAGTTCAATGACCACAATTATAATTATGCTATTTCTTAGTAACATAGTGACATGGTAGCTTATGGACTGATGGAGAAGATATATTTACTGTGTATAAAAAAATTTAAATAATTTCTTGTCAAATGTTGCTAAAAAATTGTCTGAAAAAATCCTATATACACCATATATAAACTTTATAAATTATATAGTGTTAAGCTACTATGTTGTTATTATTATTATTATTATATTATTAGGTCTATTTAAGAAACATGATGTACATTCAGTTTGAGAAGTCTGATAATGTTTTTTTAATGCTTTAATATTAATATTTTTAACATTTTTTAATGTTTTAATATTTTTAACATTTTTTAATGTTTTAATGTTTTTTAATTTTTTTTTGCAGCCATTACATTTTTTACATCAGATGGCAGAATCCAGCTGAGTGAATCTTATGCCTGAGTTAGACATACACTAGGTTAATTGGCTGTACAAAACTTGTTAGCAATTTGGCTAATATTCAGTCTCAGGGTGCCAGATTTTGGTGATCTGCTCATTTCATCCATTGGACCAATCAGATCAAGTCTTACATCCTGGTTAGATGTCAGGTACTTTCCTGTTATCCTGGACCCCAGGATATCCTTGCTTTTACAGTCCTAAATTCTAACTAATAATGCGACAGTCCTAAATTATGTAGAACCAAATTTTATATCCTGTATATATACTGATGATTGGTTAGGTTAAGTTGTAATATTTTCATTAGTTTTAACAAAAACATCACGATGAAACCTAACCAATTGTTAAAAAATGTCTGGGGTCTGGGATAACAGGAAAGTACTGGTAGTCACTTTAGGTTGGTTAGTTATTTCCCAAGTGACTAGTTTATGGCCAATGAGGGGTCCAAAAACACTAGTTGCTCTGAAACTGAATATTTACCATAATTTCCCCACATTATCAACTTTTGACAAATCAGGGATCACGGTCATATCTTTTAAATTTGCCAAAAAAATATATGCCTGCAAAACTATATAATTACTGAGAAGTTTGGCAGAAGTGACAGATTCTAAAAAGAGGAAGTGACTCCAGATCCTATAGAAAATAAGAAAAGTAACACAAATACTCCATATAGGCCTCATGCATGGCTAATAGTACTATTAATTTAAAAGTGGTGCCACCAGGCCTGAAACTAGCATTCTAGTTGATGTATCAGGGCTGATAAATTTCTGCCAAACTTCTCAATTTGGGCCCCAAGTGGTTGGTTCAAATCATAAAAATAAGGTGAATAAATAGGCACATGTTAGCTAAATTTATTTTGCCTTTAGGCCTATTTTAATTACTCTAAATGTAAAATATACCTTAATAATTTTCCTTAAACTTAACTTAGCCTATATTTCTGCAGTCTTAAAGTTAAACATTTCATACACTAATCCTTGGTAAAATTCCAGAATAAAGACATACTTGAGACAAAGTCAATAATTATTAATATAGCCTAACTTAATCTAACAAAACTGGTAATATTGTAGTTTAACAGTGAAATTAGGTAGGTGTACTTCTAAGTTGTTTAACTATCGCAAATTAATTTTGTTTATATTTTTATTATAGAGGTCATTTTAAACATGGCAGGACATCCTAAAGTTCAATTCACATGGCATAATAAATATAAACAGAAACAATTTGATAATTTGCGTTACTGTACAGTACCGTACTCAATAATAGCTATAGGGTCTAAATAAAATCAGTTTTATTGTTATTTTTTATTTCAATAATTTGCAACATTAAATTTTCTGGATGAATTTGCAAAGTTAAACTACAAGATTACCATGAAACCTAACCTAACTAGTGTTTGAGGGGAGATATGATACAGATGTTCAAAATATTTTTGGGTTTGGACAATTTAGATGTACTTAACTAACTTTCCTTATTAAGAGTCTGATGGAAGAACTCAAGGACATAAGAAAATGGTAAATATTTGGCTGGACACAGGGGCTACATTTTTTATCAAAATTACATTTTTCTAGTGTAGTTTTCTCTGCTTTGTTCGAATCTGAAACCCATTTCTTGTGCAAATAAATAGAAACTTTTTTTTTTTCCATTCCAAAATACGGAGTGTTTCTACTTATTTGCACAAGAAATGTGTGTCAAATTCCAACAAAGCAGAGAAAACTACACCAGGAAAATGTAATTCTGATAAAAAACTAGCTAACCTAACTAAATTAACTAACCTAACCTGCCAACAGGTTAGGTTGGTTTGTTTTCTGCTGGTGACAATAGTATATATGTTGGTCTGCGTGATAAGAACAGGAATTGTTACATTTCGGGCATTGCACACAAGCGGGCAGAACTCTATGGTGTTTAAAACAATCCACTGTTGCTTTGTTATTTTCAAAATATTTAGAAATGGCGCAGTAATACTCAATCTCGCAACCGTCACATTCAAAACCTTCACTAGCTTCAGCCATTATTCTCAAACAGCATGAAGCAAAGGAAATTCCTATGGCGCATGTCGCAAAAAGTGTCTAATTGGCCCAATCCAGCCATGTGACAATCTGAAAACAATTGATACGTCCACGAAACGCATTACTGTACAAACAAACACACGGGGTGCTAGCATGCATACATACATACATACACACGGAGTCTCCACATAAAAATTATATATTAAATGAATTTTATAACTGCGCACTAGCACAAAAAATGATTAGTACCATCGTAAAGAGCATGAAAAATAGTGCTAATGAAACAACCTCTCATTTCTTGTTAGCCCCTGTGTCCAGCCAAATATTAACCAAGAAAATTAGAAAACAGACTTGTAGACTGGATTTACAAAAATACTTTTTTAGTCATAGAGTAGTATTAGATTTTTGGAATGACTCGCCATATGATGTGGTAAACAGTAGGTAGCTCCTTAGTTTAAAGGGTACTTGTGGGTTATCTGTCGCCACTTTTTAATTTAATTTTCCAACTTTTTCACAAATACAGATGTGTTATCATGTTGCCATTTTTACAAAAATGTTTTTACGCCTCATGAACAGGCGGCTCTCATCGATCTTAACCACTATTCCTTCTAACCTCACACTAACCTAACCTAACCTCACACTAACCTAACCTAACCTCACACTAACCTAACCAAAAAATAAATGACCCCTTAGGTTAGGTTAGGTTAGGTTAGAAGGAATAGTGGTTGAGATCGATGAGAGCCTGTTCACGAGGCGTAAAAACATTTTTGTAAAAATGGCAACATGATAACACACATCTGTATTTGTGAAAAAGTTGGAAAATTAAATTAAAAAGTGGTGACAGATAACCCACAAGTACCGTTTAAAGAAAAAGTTAGATGCTTTCATGATTGAAAGAAACCATTTCTAAATTGTGTAAATAGTATATATTTTAGCTGAAGTTATACAGGCTACTTCAGTAGCTTTGTAAATAGTTTTGTATTAATTAGCTGACTTGAAATTGACATTCTGCAAATGATTATAAAATATAACTAAATCATTTATGACTTGGATAACCTCAATAGGCCCAAGTGGTTTCATATTTTCCAAATGTAATATAATATAATACTAACCAAACCTAGCTTTAACTTGCCTGCTTAACCAAGCTAACCTAGCTAAATATAACCCAAATTAACCTAACCTATTATGAACTCTGTCTCTGATCTGCATCTGGATCCTAGATTTTTGCCATAAATTTGTCAGAAAGTCACAGGCAAGGACTTTAATGGAAATTCTTCATCCACACTCTGAGTGCCAATAATTTCAGTTAAAACTCTTGCCTGATGAATCAAGCACTAGAGTTTCATGGAAAACATCTTTGCATGATGCATTAATAAATTTCAGCAGACTTAGAAATCTGGCAGCACATTAATAGCCTCAATAGGCCCTGGTGGCTTCATGTTTTCCAAATGAAATGCATTAGTTGTATGAAGGGTAAGCCTAACTTAACCTCAGAGACAAAGTCCACAATTGCTAACTAACCCAACTAGACTAAACCAAACCAAGCAAAACTTTACTATCCAGACGGTGTTCAGAGCCAGAGTCCATAACAGCTTGGTAATATGTTAAATTATGTTGGACAAGGCTAGGTTGGGTTAAGGATTCAGTAAATGGTATTATTATAGTTTCAACCACAACTCGTTTTGAAAAATAAAAATTAGGTTTTCTGGTGTATTTCATGCCATTTCAATTGAATCTGACCTGCATTTTTGGCACAAATGCAATGCACTATTATGGAGACCCCCCCCACTACCAACAATTTGGATTTTCATAAGTGGGCAGGGCTTTGAAGAAGAGGGAAAGGTACTTACGTATTATCGGGACTACCTACCTTCTATCATAGAAGAAAAGTGTCTTAGAATTATCAAAACTACCTTTTTTTCAATAGGTAGTTTTGACAATTCTAAGACACTTTTCTTCTATGGCAAATTTGTTGCAAATGAATATTAAGAAAGTTACAGCTACTTAAATATTTCAGTACCATTTTGCATCTGGCAGCATTGTGTGGTAGGTTTTAGTTCCAGTGTATTGTGAATCATGTGTGAAGGTCCAGTGTATTGTGATTCATGTCGTGTGAAGGTTGTGAGATTGCATACACATTTGGAAAGGAGCTAAAACTATACTAGAAACAAAAACAGAAGTGGGGGTCACTAGTTGGGTGCTGAATAACAATTTTACCTATTTATTTGTTGCCTGCTTAGACCTAGTTTAGTTTGAATATTATTGTTGTAGTGTGAGCATGTGATAATGAAGTGCTGTGATATCTCTACTTATGAGTTGCCCCTGGTTAATTGAATGTCAGGTTAGGGCAACTGAATGCCCAATTAGGTCAAATAAATGCCCAATTAGGTCAACTGTATGCCCTTGACAATTGGTTAGGTTAAGTCATGATATTTTCCTTAGTTTTAACAAAAATATTTGGGTAAACTTTAAATAGCTATAACTTTCTTAATATTCATTTGTGACAAATTTGCCATAGAAGAAAAGTGTCTTAGAATTGTCGAAACTACCTATTGTAAAGATAGGTAGTTTCAATAATTCTAAGACACTTTTCTTCAATGGTAAAAGGTAGGTAGTCCCAACATGTAAGTACAGAGGGAAATTGTGGGCTAAAAAAGCCAGAATCAATTGAAACAGCATGTAGAACAAATTTAAGAAAACAGTTTTACAAACAGAGTAATTAAGTTTGGAACAGTCTGACAAAGAAGTGGTGACTTCAGATACACTTGATTCTTTCAAAAGAAAGTTGGATAGTTTGATGTCTGCAAGGGACATCTGGTGATGGTGTTTAAGCCCATTTTTATTGCATGAATGGTACTAGTTTATTTCATATATATTATGTGCATTTGGGTGATAGATCCCACAGCTCAACACAGATGTTGTGGGATATAGGGAGGCAGCATCTTGGGTTAGGGGATACTCTCTGTCCTTACACACCCCATTTAAAGAGATTCCTCTGCTGAGTGGTGCCCCCATAGTACTGTCAGGTATTGAAAAACTCATGATCTTCACTTGTCCCACAAACACCTTTAAATGGGAGACCCAAAATGGGTGCACACACATTTCTACATTACTGTACAGTCTTTACAGCCACACCTACACTTTTCCTCCTAAGTATATATATTGTAATGTATATGGTTGTAAATTGTGACTTGGTCTGCAATTGATATGGACCATGACTTATTTTTGGTTGACAAGGTACTGGTATTGATGGGTACCGTAATGAAATTGACTGGATTCTTTGGATCTGATATATTTGCATATCAGTTATAAATAGATATAGTGTGTAACATATTTGTAGATAATAGCCTATTATGACTTTGATCCTCTGGATCCAGAGATTCTATCTTTATAGTTTTAAATTGATACTTAATTAGTTTTGTAAAAATTGGTTGTTGCCAATGTACAGGCAGTTTTTACATAGTGGAGCCACCTCAATGGGCCAAAGTGGCCCCTAGTGTGCCCACTATAAAAATTTCTTATGTTCTTATGAATACACCAGAAAAACCTATTTTCGTCAATAATATTCACGGCAAAAGTAACCTAACCTAACCAAGGCCTAGTTGGAAATATTACCGGTAAACAGTAGCTCATTAGTTAATTTTAAGAAAAGTTTAGATTTTCATGAGTGAAAGTGTGTGTTTGTAGACTGTATATAGTGTATATTCTTTGCTTCAGTTATATAGGCTACTATGGTGGTAGTAAATAGTTGTATATTAATTAGCTGACTTGAGTTTGACATCTTGCAAGATTTTGTTTTTCAAATGAAATGTAGTGTAATGTTCTACCGAATCTTAACCCTAAAAGCTTTGATTGAAGTTTGCGAACAGTTTTTTTTTTAACAAAATGCATTCGGGCAAGACTTTAAAATATTACGCGCGAGAATATTTCATATAGCAAGAGACTTCTGCAATTTGGAAAGCGTTTTCCAAAGACAGGAATTTGCAGATTTTGCAACCTGCATTTTCTCAATTTGCTTTGTTTATATTCGTCAGCTGATCGATGACGTTTTGTTCAAGAGCCTAATGAGTTTCAAGACAAAAGAGCATAGAAATCTTTTCCAAGTCTGTTTAAAATATAAAGTAGATTTAAAATTTTATATACTATATGCATTTTTTAATTTCCCTAAGGTATAAAATTGTGCACCATAGTTTATTTTTATTCTTTATTTTACGTGTCACTCTAGGAATCTAGGGTCTTACAGGGTTCCTCTTAACTAAAGCTGTTTTCGTCCAATTGAGTTAAAGTCGAGTCAATCAGCTCAGCCTGCCCCGTTCTTTTTATCGAAAACTCAAAATTCGGCTGTGTACAAAATGTAAATTCCATTGACTATTTTTCTGGTCAGTTTGCGTCATTTAGTTCAAAGGGGTAGATGTTGGTCTGAGATGTCTCCTAATTTTGGCTTCATGTTTTCCAAATGAAATGTAAATGTAAATGTAAATGTAAATAACACCCAGATAAAGGAAATCCGGACAATATAACTTTCCATTGCTTCCCACAGGGTAAATCTTTGGTACGTAGTAAATAGTTATAGTAAATTGTAGGTTTAATTTTGTATGACACCTCATGAATGACATAATAAAACTCTATAGTTGGCTTTCAGAAAACTCGAGTTACTTCTTTGTAAACAAACATCTTGTCTGCAGAATGAAAGTTATTTCAAGAATTCATTATATTATTTACGCCCATATACAGGGGCGTAACTGGAGTTAAAAAGTTTTGGCGAGACGAACACAATCCTATTGTTAGAAGCACTTATTATCTATGGGAGTAATTATAAAAGTTACCCCCCAAACTTTTATAATTACTCCCATTCACTAGGCAACAAAGATTTTGTTACAGAAGACCAAATAGGTGCTCCTAGCTAATTTCGGTATGCTGATTTCAAATCTATAATTAGATTTTTTCTATCACGTCTAGATTTTGTGTAAAATGCAAATCACTTTTAGTAAAATTTTCTACCACGTCCAGATTTTGGTTTTAATCGGCTTAATGCCAGTAATATGAAACTTGCTTTTCAAGGTTAAAGCAATTTTTTTTGCCAACTATATACAAATTCGAACAATTTTGATAAATAAAATTTATCCCGAGTTGGCAACACTGTCAAGAGCATAGTAACGGGCAACGGCCCAACGGTCAGTCGCTACGTGACAGTCAAGCAGAACGGTTGTTGAAGCTCTCTGCTGATGAGCAAGTGACAGGTTGTGGTGACTTGTGTGTTTTTATAGCATTTGTTTTGTACTACGGTGTGTATTTCTTTTTATTTGCACATCGTAATAATTACTTTCTACGTTTTTTCAGATATTGTATGGTAATTCAAAATGGCATCAAATAGACGTGCTTGTGTAAATCACCCAGACAACTTCTGCTTTGTCTGTGGACAATATACACCTAAGCCACAACGTAGAAACATAACAACAAAGATTACACTTGCCTACAAGTGTTATTTTGACTGTAAGTTAGGAGACCAACAGAGGGACTGGGCACCACATATTTGCTGTGCACAGTGCAATGCAATGTTAATAGCTTGGATGAATGGTAAAAGAAAAGCTATGCCGTTCTCAGTCCCATGGTTTGGCGTGAGCCGAAAAATCACTTCAATGATTGTTATTTTTGTTTGACAAAGATTGCTGGTTTCACAAAGAAAAACAAATCAAAGATCACGTACCCAAACTGCGAATCAGCAATGAAACCAGTACCACATGATGAAACAAATCCACCACCAGTTCCACCAGCAACGATAACAGACAGCAGTTCATCTGAAGATTCTGCTAGTGATATAGAAACAGGGAAAGATGGCATATATGTTCCAGATGCAAATATTTCCCCACATTTGTTAAGTCAAGCGGAGTTAAATGACTTAGTGCGCGATTTGGAATTACCAAAAGAAAAGGCAGAGTTGCTTGGTTCAAGACTTCAAGAATTTAATCTTCTCCAACCAAACACCAAAGTTTCCCATTTCCGCCATCGCCATTTGCAGTTTTCATCATTTTACTTACAGGAAGAAAACGTTTGTTTCTGCCACGATATCAGTGGTCTGATGCAAGGGATTGGCTGTCGCTATGATCCAAAAGAATGGAGACTGTTCATTGACTCTAGTAAAGCTAGCCTTAAAGCTGTATTACTGCACAACGGCAATGAAAAACCTTCAATACCTGTAGCACATGCCACTGGCCTTAATGAGACTTATGAATCGATGAAACTGCTGCTAAGACTCATCAAATATAAGGACCACACATGGAATATTTGTGGCGACCTTAAAGTTGTATCATTACTTCTTGGGTTACAGTTGGGCTACACAAAGCATATGTGCTTTTTGTGTCTATGGAACAGCAGAGATGACAAGAACCACTACAAAAAACATGATTGGCCATCTAGAACTGAACATGTTGTTGGTAAATACAATGTGAAACACCCAGCACTTATTGACCCTCAGAAAGTACATCTTCCACCACTTCACATTAAACTTGGCCTTATGAAAAATTTCGTGAAGGGTATGAATCATCAAGGTAGTGGTTTCCAATATTTAAAGGATAAATTCAAAGGAATATTGACAGATGCTAAGCTAGAAGCTGGAGTTTTCACTGGACCACAGATCCGCAGTGTCATCCACGACTCATCGTTTCCATCTAACCTAAATGAGAATGAACTAGGAGCATGGACATCTTTCGTTGAAGTTGTCAAAAATTTTCTTGGAAACCACAAAGCTGAAAACCACCGTAAACTCGTAGAAAACATGCTTAAATCTTATGAAATAATGGGATGCAGAATGTCTTTGAAAATTCATTTTTTACATTCTCATCTTGACTTCTTCCCGGCCAACCTTGGGGCTGTAAGTGACGAGCATGGTGAGCGCTTCCACCAACAGATCTCAGTTATGGAAAACAGATACCAAGGTAATTTCAACCCAAATATGATGGGAGATTATTGTTGGTTCCTGCAGAAGGAGAGCTCGTCATCCTACAAGCGACAAAGGAAGAGGACACACCAAAGTTTCACTTAAGAACAGGAATTTGCCTTTCAGTAGTAACAACAAAATACTAACGCGCTTTGGGTGGATGGTTGGGCGCAGGGGTGGTAACTCCGCCAGCGGAATTCCGCTGTCTGTCTTAAGCCAGAATAAAGGAGGAAAGACATCCCTGTTCACTAATTATTTAAGTATGCTTAACATAAAACGTGGCACGGAAAAGTAGCTTAGACGGCTTTCGTAATAGAAGCGGGTGAGAAAAAAAATGAAAAATAGGGGTTTTCGGTTACACAAAATCTGGACGTGATAGAGAAATTTTGATATCAGATCTGAAATCAGCATCAGCGCTTTAGTAGGAATCAGTAGTTCACGTGTCTGTAACAAAAAAAAAAGTTGAAATTTGTTGCCTAGTGTAATGAGTGCTTCTAAAAATAGGATTGTGTTCGTCCCCCAACTTTTTTACTGCAATTACGCCCTTGCCCATATATAAAAGAAAATATATTTTATTGATGTTAGAAAGCTATGTTAGGTTAAATTTACACATTCCTAAACCTTAAGTAAAGAATTTGCCTTCGATCATTGCAATTTTGCTTAGGTTAGTGTTGCTGTGGCGAACTCAAACCTAGACCACAGTCTAGACCTTATTCAGTCTTCTTGTGGGTTAGATTTATAATAGAAGCCTGAAGTTAGAACCATGCTGCCCTGCATCCAGATGAATGGCTAAGCCTTTAGCTCATTAACTACGAAGTAAGTCTAGCCAAGAATGGGCTAACTGAGTTTTGTTTACACTTGACGTTACAAACTCACGTTTCCGTGTTCTTTTCGTCCAAAGGTCTGACTTCAAGTCAAGTCAGGTTTTGAACGAAAAGAAAAGGGCTCAAGTGGCATCAGATTTGAAGAAAATGTAGGGACTGAAGTCACTATCTTTCAAAGAATAATAGACAAGGAAGAGAGCGAGGATATGAGCCAAGAGTGGGGAGAGAAAAGATCTACAGATGTACAGAAGCTAAGGCTTCTGTAGATCCTAAGGCATAAGATCCTCTCTAAGGTTAGCCCGAGAGAAAGAAGAGAGCAGGGGGTTAGAAGAGGAGAATAAAGGGTTAAGTAAGAGCAAAACCTATCATTCGTGGGTTAACATTCATTCAGAAAAAGAGAGAGAGAAAGACTCACCACCACCACCCGCCGGCCACTGTCGACAAATCGGAAAAATAGTCGAAGAGAATAGGAAAGGGGTGAAAGATGAAAAGAAGTAAAATAAGAACGCTTACAAACCATTCAAACACAGTCTTAACTCAAACACTGTCATACCATGCAAACTACAGACATGCAAGTAAAGAGAAGATAAGAAAACAACAAAAAAAAGTAAGAGTATAACAACAAGTGGGTTAGTTTACGCTACGAGCTACATCTAAGTTCGTGTTGGTCTAATTGTTTTTTTTAATAATATAATTGCTCGCATATCACACGCTAGCATGTCACAAGCTGGCATTAATCGTCAACAGACTCAAACCTCGACCATTACCCCCAGAGCTCCTGTTGCTAATTGTTTTGTTATTTTAAACAACGTTAATATTTTTAAAATGCCTATCTAAACGGTTTTTAAACATATTAACGGTGGTAGAGCTCACGACGGACGCGGGAAGATTATTCCATTTATCAATTACTTTAAATGTAAAAACGTTTTCTAGCGATGTTAGCAACGAAACGTCTGCCACGTAATTTAAATCCGTTTTTACAAGTATTGCTATAATCGAAAATGAACAATTTATCAAAATTTATGTTATCGATTTTATTAACGATTTTGAAAACTTTAATAAGCTTCTCCCTTAATATCCTAGTTTTTAGTGAATGCAAGTTTAACTCTTTAATCCTATCTTCGTAAGACTTGTTGTGTAGTGACGGAATTAGTTTCGTGGCGCGTCGCTGAATCCTTTCCAACCTATCAATATCCTCACGTAAATACGGGCACCAAAACTGAACGGCATATTCTAAGTGAGGCCTGACTAGGGACTTGTAAAGGGGCAATATAATATTCTTCGATTTACACGCGACTTACAATTTTCTTCGAAATTACGCGCTATGAAGCCTAACATCCTATTAGCTTTTGCGCAAGACTCCAGGCACTGGTTCCTAACTTTTAAATCCTTAGATACGCGTACGCCTAAATCTACTTCCTCGTCAACGCTCGCTGTCTATCATCCATCGTGTACGTGTAATTGTTGTTACGAGAACCTATATGCAAAACTTTACATTTGTCTACGTTAAATTGCATCTGCCACTTATCCGTCAGCTCCATAATCCTATTTATATCTTGGAGCCTATTTCTATCGTTTACGTTAAGAACTTTACCGCCTATTTTAGTATCGTCCGCGAATTTTCACACGTTACTAGTTAAGCCTACATCTATGTTGTTAATGTAGATTACGAATAGCAATGGGCCTAACACTAAACCCTGAGGAACACCTACCTACATTCAACCACCCCGATTCCCAACATTAACAACGATCCTGTTTCCTGGCTGAAGCCATTCCTCTAACCAGTTAGCTACCTGACCGCGTATACCGTGCGCTTTAACCTTCGCAATTAATCTTCTATGCGGGACTGTATCGAACGGTTTTTTAAAGTCTAAATAAATAACGTCAGCCGCTCTATGCCTATCGTATTCGCGCACTATTTCGTTATAAAACTCTAACAAATTAGTTAAACAAGATTTATGGCGTCGAAACCCATACTGACTACTATTAATCAAATCGAGACTCTCTAAGTTATCAACGATACGATCCAGGGACTTTTTTAACAGGGACGTATATACTAGTGGGCCAAATGGCCCATTTGCCCTTGTATTTGGCGCACTAGTCACATTCTATTGGCCCACTAGTCAATTTTAAGCTTTGGAGTAAAAATATTGATTCTAGCAAGGTCTCCCATGCACTTGAGAAGAAAATGGGAGCGATCAGCTGAGTGACTGACTGTGGCGATTAGAGGGATTGTTTATGTGCATTTAAAGGAACTTGGAGGTAACGTTTTTGCTTTTTTCGATGTTTAGTGTTGGTTTTCACTTTTCTGTTATTGCTTATATAGATAGTGAATACCTGTGGGTACCGAAGAGTAGTGATTAGTATTTCATCTACTGTAATGTGTTTCCTTAAATTCCTTTGATTTTTATATAATTATCTGCTATCTAACTAACTATCTTTTAACATAAATGCCAGGTACTTGGTGTCTGCCCTTTTTAGATATATGTGCCCTTTTTTTTTAAAGTGGCCCAATAGTAAAAATTCCTTAAAAAAGTCCCTGATACGAGTCCTAACTGCGGATTCCAAAAGTTTACCGACAATTGACGTTAAGCTGATAGGTCTGTAATTGCTAGCTACTGTGCGGTCGCTTTTTTAAAAATGGGCGTAACGTTAGCTAATTTGAAATCTTCAGGAATAATCCCCGCTTCCAGTGACTTATTAAATATTTTTGTTAATGGGCCTACGATAACGTCTTTCAAATCTTTCAAATGTCTAGGATAAAGCGCGTCAGGGCCTGGGGCCTTGCTAACTTTTAGCTTAGCGATATAATGCGCAATCTAACCCTCGTAAGCAGTTATTTCATTCAAAATAGTCTCACTACTGAATGGAACGATATCGTCTATGTCGGGACATTATTTATGTCTTCTAAGGTAAAAACTGTCGCAAAAAAGTTGTTAAAAATATCCGCCATCGCCTGAGCGTCGGAAGCCAAAGCGCCGTTAGCGTCCACTAGAGGGCCTGTGTTAGCTTTTATCGGCTTACGATTAGTGACGTAGTCAAAAAACTTTTTCGGATTAAGTTTACTATCCACAGCTACAAGTATCTTAAAATTACGCTTAGCATTCCTAACAGATCTTTTAACCTGACGTCTAAGCTCGATATATCTATTAAAGTTAGTTACCGTGCCATTGCGCTTATTAAGTCTATACGCTCTGTTACGCTCGTTTATGAACTCACCTATTTCCCTAGTCCACCACTTGGGCCTATCATGATTACTAGTGCGCTTGGGCCTACGCTGAATAAACTCCCTTTCGATATTCAAAAACCTTTTTAACGCCTCCCAATGAAAATTTGCATCATTACCCATAAATAAATTATCCCAGTCCGCTACTCTCATCCTATCCGCAAAACTATCAAAATTAGCCGTACGAAAATCAAGGACTTCTATTACGTTATTGTCCTTACTGTTTTCTATCAATAGCTTAAACCTAATAATTTGGTGATCACTACTTCCCAAGCTCACCTACTTCTAAACCTTCAACTATATTTTCGCCGTTCGTCATCATCACGTCTAAAATATTGTCACCGCGCGTTGGTTCGGTAACCATCTGCCGTAAAAAATTATCTTCCGTGAACTCAATCAGTCTCAAACCCTCATCATTACCAGTTAAAGTCTCGTAATTAACGTTCGGGCAGTTAAAGTCTCCGACAATATACTATTCCGATTATTAATAAAGTTGCTAAGAAGTGTGTAAAATCTAGTATCGGTATCGAGGGGTTGAACGGGAGGTCTATAAACAACAACAAAATTAAAGCTAATACTACGCGCCCTAACTTCAATGCATATCGTATTAATTGCTGCCGGAAAATCTCTTAGTCTCGATAGCCTTAAGGGAATTACGAATGTATAACAAAACGCCGCCACCAATCCTATGTAACCTATCATTATTAAAAAGTTTAAAACCAGCTATATTAAGTTCCCCCAACAAGTCCCGAGTCACGGTATTTAACCACGTTTTGGTTATAGCAAATATATCGTAGTTCCCGAATAAATTATCTCCTTAAATTCGTTACAATAAAAGACGTTTAAATTATTTTTTACCACCTAGCCTAGCATTCCCTATTTCATTGAAATGCACCCTATCTTTTATATAAAGGCAAGATCACTAAATTCTGACCACAGCTTTACGAAGGGTACATTTTCCTGAGCACAAATCTCTTCTAGATTAGTGTTCAAAAATATTGTTTTTGACGTAATTCTAAAATTTAAACCGTGTCTAGGGGTAATACCTAGAACTAAAGATCTATATGACCTTTCCTTCAGGGACCTAATTAACCCCCTATATCTCCAAAAGGTCAGGCAGTATCGGGCCTATACGAGTCGTTGCCCCCTTATCATCGTCACCAACATCGAGTGACTGGAGGCAACATCAATCCTATCTACTTCGTCTCTAATTCTGTCAATCCTGGCCCCTGGTAGACAGACCCTCCTCCTCTTGGTTGGATTCTGTTCAACGAACTCCTTATCCATATGACGCACTAAGGAGTTTCCATTTAAAATAGTTTCCCCTCGTTCCTATCCAACTGAGCGAAAGGGTTCGAAACCTCAATAAGGGGGGATTCCTATCACCTAACGTACGTGGCCTAGATCCACCCTTAACTACTCAAAATCCCTCCCCATCTACTAATCTCGGACCAACCTTAACCCCTTCCTCAACTCTATCTAACCTTCCCGATAAGCTACCTCTACTAGAAACTAGGTTCCTAACCTTACCCTTCAACTTACGAACGTCTTCATCGTTAGTATAGGTTCGGCCTTCGTCAAATGTAATTCTACCCCTTCCCTTATTAAGCGTTGCAAGTCTTTTCGTCACCTCGTGTACACTACGTTTTAAATAAACTCTATCTTCGCTTAACTCACAAAAGAAACAAACCGATCTCTTGGTAATCGCCATAGGAACGCCGTTGTAATCTTTAAACTCAGTATACCACCGATTAACCCCACACCTAGCACACGACGCTTTCTGCGACGGCATCGCGCAAGTTAAGGTAGTTAACGTTTATAACCGCCATAAGTTTAAAGTAAATTTAGCCGACACGCTATGAAAACTTCTAAGTCGCTAAAAACCACTAATATTTAGAGTTACTTAACTATGGCAATGTGAATATATACGCAAGTATATAACATTCAGAATTTCCAACAGTAAATTTATCGGCAATATCCAAAACTAGAAACAATATCAGAGAGCCCAGGTAATGCGTCCGCTCAGTAAAGAGTCTGGCTGATGCATGGGCTTGAGAGATTTATCAAATTTAAGTTACAAATGGTTGCCACAAATGAGCATGCCTAAGCCGCGTATCCACTCGCGAGTAAAATTGCGCGAGTTTACTGTTTCAGAGTAGACTCGCCAGCGTACATAGGCCTGCGAGAGGATTTACGGAGAGATAGTTCAACTCCCAACGGAACGAAATCACACGAGAATTAGGTAATGGCCAGCATTTAATGATAAAGAGAGTATCATGCCTGAATCTGCACGATATTTCATGGTCATTACCTCGAGTGCGGGAGGGTTAACAGATAAAATGCCTCTGGACATGAAAGCGTTATGCGTTTCCTCGGTTTTACAGAAAATAAGAGGTTCATATTAAGTCTCTTAATGATAATGATGATAAGTAATAATAATAATAATAATATAATAAAAAATGCCCAAGGTACTTTTAGTTATAACTTAAGTGGAAGTGAGATGAAAAGTTTAATTTGTGATGTTACTGAAATATGATGTTCAGTAATTGTATTCGTTTTCGCGCAATTTTCTTGCTGTCACGTTGTCAACTGTCAAGACTCGCATAGTAACGTGAATACATGTCTGCGAGTACTGTCTGCGAATGCTAAACGAAATTCTCGCGACAGTCGCTCGCATACCTCAACTCGCACGATTTTTCTCTCAAATGGACACGTTCCTGAAAGTTACTTTCACTGGAAATGTCGTGAGTTACCCGCCAGTGGACACACGGCTTTAGGAACAGACTAATTCTTTATATAATTAACACCCATTTAATAAATGTAAGTATGATTTATATATTATCTGTTAGAAACCCTATCCTTAAACTATTAAAAAAACACTTCATTTTTTCCTGTTTTTTCCCCGTTTTTTCCCTGACCCACAATGTTTCAAGGTAGTAGTATGACCGAAAAATGTTCGAGTGCACATGCAATTGCAATGTTGATCAATTGTTGCAATGTGTCGGCCCCCCCCGGGGAGGTAAATGGGGGAGGGGTGGGGGAAATGAGGGTGGGTGGTGGTAGCGGGGGAGGGGGGGTTAGCCTCCAAGTTGCATAAAGGGTGGTGATGGGTTTTTTGGGAGGAGAGGGAGACTGACCTCCCTCAAAAGGGGTAGCCCCAACGTGGCCTCGCCGTAGGCGAGTTTGCGAAGCACAAGCCCCGCCTGTAGGGCAGGGAACCGAAGGCTCTGCTTGTTATTAATAGATTTTTTAAATAATCCTTATATTTCTACATATAATAAACATTTTTCATTTCCTTGAAAATGCCTCGTCATAAGGAGAAACGTTGAAATATATTTGAAAAAAAATGTGTTTTATTCTAGCACCTCTAAAGAAAAATTTGATGCTATCCCTAAAAAATATTTTGTAAAATGAGGTTTTAAAATTTTACACAAAAATCAAGGCTGATATTGTCCCTTAATCTATATTATAATAAGAGAGCTGTCCGTCTGTCTGTCTGTCTGTCTGTCCGTCCGTCCGTCACACTTTCAGAAATTGTGAGAAAAAATTCAGAAATTGTAAAAAAAATTCAGAAATTGTATTACGGGCGGCAATGTGAAGCTCAAGATTTTCATGACTGTTCTTTTCTGTAGTTTAGCAATGGGGGAAGGGTGAGGGTGGGGGGAAGGGTGGGGGTTGGGGTAATGGGGGATGGGTGTTGTAATGGGGAGGGGTGGGGGTAATGGGGGAGGGGGTTAGCCCCCAAGTTGCATGAATGGGGGTGAGGAGGTTTTGGGAGATACCAGATTCAGAAATGTTGACAATGTGAAGCTCAAAATTTTCACGGCTGCGTTCTTTTTTTGTAGTTTAGCCTGTCTAACCTTCAGCGAAGCGACGGGAACTGTACTAGTAATAATAATAATAATGGCAATAATAATAATAATGACAATAATAATAATAATAATGACAATAATAATGATGGCAACAATAAAATAATAATGACAACAATAATAATATAATAATAATAATTACAACAATAATAATAATAATAATAATTACAACAATAATAATAATAAATGACAACAATAATAATAATAATGACAATAATAATAATAATGAAAATAATAATGACAATAATAATAAACAAATAAATAAACAAATAAACAAACAAAACTGAGTAAATGTACCTCGCTCGAGGATCTTGATTTTAAGCTCTTTGTGACTGGAGCACTCCTGAGGTGATTGACGAATACTTTTGACGGTGTTTGAAGACACGATCAAAGACTTGTTTCAGCCTCCCAAAGTCCTCTTGGAAGATGTAGGTGATTTCGAAATTCATTTTCAGATGACAAATTTGAAATCGAATTAGAAGTTCAGAATTGTTTATTTTCAAAAGTATTTGCTGATTTCTTGTTTACTATTCAGATTTCTGGTTCTATTTCAATGTTCCAATATTTATTTGATTTTAGAGTAAAGTTCTTTTAATACAAGAAACATGTTTCGTAAAAAGCACGTTTATAATTTAGATTTAGAAACGTTATAGTTGATATAAAGCGAGCAATGATGTTGAAAGCATTTGGTTGTAAAGAACCATTTTGAAACGCGTTAATTTTTTTATTTCCGAGCGAGCATAAGACTTCGTTTTTACCCATTATATTATCTGTTAAGGCTCTGTACAAAATTTAGGCTATAAAAATATCCATAATATCCTTTCACATATTAAATAGGCGTTTATATAGCATGAGGTACCCGAAATCCTTATTCCCTTCATCCTTAAGAGAATAAGGACACTTAAAGCGACAGTAAAGGGGAGGAATTCAATGTTGGCATCGTTAATTAAACATTTTGGGCTTCACAAGGAAATAAGGGGAGAATATCTTTGACATCTCAGATGCTTGATTGAAGTCATTAACTTGAGAAAGCCTTTCACGAGACTATTCCAAAGGGATAGAATCAAATTAATGTTGGAGGCAAAGGAACCTCAAATGAAACTAAATATTACTGTTGCCAGTGATATTCGCAGTTCAGCAGCTTTGTTGAAATTCCATGTATGTATGTTTCTTGGTAATATTCTCTATAGCAGGGGTGTCCAACCTTTTTTCATGAAGGGCCATATTTCAATTAATGACCCACACCGAGGGCCAGTACGCAAATTTTAGATAAAATTTTATTTTAAAATTAAATTTTATTGAAATGAAATATGACATTAGATAATGAATTTTCAATATCCGCCAGCCGGGTCTGACACACACATTTGGCGGGCCGGACTCTGGCCCGCGGGCCGTATGTTGGACAAGCCTACTCTATAGAATTCATACCTGAAACATTTTTTATTAAGGAAGCATCTTTAACAACGCTTAAATGTTTATAATTAAGACCATTTTCCGAAGGAAATAATTGCGTATGAAATCAATACAATAGTTTAAAATATAATTATTAATATAATTAATATAATAATTAATTAATGTAAGTAATATAACGAATATAATCAATATATTATCAATATTATTATACCAAATCGTTTGGAGATTTCTAAATCAGCGACCATTCATAAAGTCGATGACGGGAATTGTCCTATTTTAATATATTCAAGTTTTAATATATTCGACCATGTAACGACGTGTAACGACGTGTTACAAGCACGTTTTGGGGAATTAATTTGAGGATTGTCTTTCGTACAGTTTAGGAATTAAAAGGATCATTAGTATTTTGTCAGAGCCTAAATTTAGCTTCAACACCTTGCGTCCAAGAATATATTTCAGTCTTACATACGCTAAAAGCGAAATATATTGTAATGTGGGTTTAAAATGATCCTTATTGCATTTTCTGCATTACCCTCTGGGATCATGTTAATAGGAACTTAGGGATTAGACCGAGGATAGGTTAGTTTAGGTCAGATTTGGTTAAGTTATAGATTAAAACGTTTTGAGTATAACTCAAAAACCAATCTTCTTTCCTCATCCATTGACTTGTTTTGGGCAAATTCTCTGAAAGATTTTAATTATTTAGATTCTGATGTTGAAAATTGAATTATTGTTTAATTCTACGATAGGGATTAAAAAAAAAAAGATTAATAGCCTTTTACGAGACTATTTCAAAGGATATAGACTCAAATTAACGTGAAATATATCTTATTTTTGTTTAAAAATTGGAAAATGTTTAATTGAAATGCCCGATTTTGGCTGAAAGTTTCGTACTTCCGAATTTCGTGAAAAAGTTTGAAGCACGATTTTCTAATTACATGCGTCTGTCATCTGTATTGTTCAAATATGTAATAAACGAATTCTCTCTCTCTCTAATTTGAGAGAGAGAGAGAGAGAGAGGAGAGAGAGAGAGAGAGAGAGAGAGAGAGAAAATTCATTTATTACATATTTGAACAATACAGATGATAGACGTTATATAATTAGAAAATACAAACTTATACAAAGTTTATTATAACCTAAGAGAGACTCCGAACGAGTCCTAACGAGTCCAGAAAAGAAATAACCTCTCGTGTCATACTCAGAAATATCTCTCGTAAAGTATTCATTACAAAAAAATAGAAGTAATAAGGCAAGAGACATGCAAGCAGTGGCTGTCGGTTAGTGATGTTAAAAAACGGTTTTTTTTATGTCCATGTTTTTTTTTTTTTTTTTGTCGTTTTATTTGTTTTTTATTTTTTTTATTTTTTTTTTTGTCGTTTTATTTGTTTTTTATTGTTTTTTTTGTTTTTTTTAATAATTAATATAGATATTGCCAATTTAATTATAAGGTATACTTTTGCAATGATATATATTATAAAAATAAATAAATAAATAATAAAATAGCCATATGGTACCAGTATAGAATGTCCTTTTCAGCCTATTTACAGAAAAAAACTGGCCTCTTTCTTGCACTGAAAGTCTTGTATCTTAGATCCGTTAAACTTGCGAGAACACTGGCTGGGAGCTGACTGCCCATTGTCCAACCTTTCCAGGACTCTCCCATCCATGCCTCGGATTTTGAATCTCCCACTTAACTATCCTTTAGACCCGCGATGACATATTTTCCCCCCGAGACCATCCATATATATACATACACATACACCCATATACCAATATATACATAAATACTTATATACCCCATACACACGCATACATCCAGAATTCCAGATACATACGCACGCATACTCACATATATACCTACACAAACTCATACACCTCTATTTCGCCCTTTCATTACCTCCGAAATCATTTAGCACATACAGTAATATCCATACAGCCAAAGAAACCGATTAAGCACAGACAGAGCAGCAAAGCTAGTATTTATATCCCAAAATGCAAAATTCCAAGAAAGTGAAGTAAAACATGGTGCTACATTGGCTTCGTCAACATCCAAATCTGCAATAAGTACCAGTACCTGTGATATTGAAACTATATGCTCTAATCAATCTAGTGATAATGATTCTTCAATGGAAATAGAATCAGATAATGAAAGTTAAACAGCATTAGGTTAACACAAAGGTTAAAGAAAGAGATGAATATTTTTATTTTTTTTATTTTTCTATTTGGAATATATATATATATATATATATATATATATATATATATATATATACACTGGTATTCTTGCCAATCACAATTATATATATTGTTTTTACCAGTATTATGTATTTTTTATTATGTATATTATACCAGTACCTGTGATATTGAAACTAGCATATATGCTCTACCCAATCTAGTGATGATTCTTCCATGGAAATGAAGGTTAAACAACATTAGGTTAACAAAAAGGTTCAAAAAAGGTGAATATTTTTTTTTCTATCTGGAATATATACTGGTACTCTTGCCAATCACAATTATGTATATTGTTTGAAACAAGGAAGAATGTTTTATGTTCTAGTTAAAAATATATATACATATAAAAAATGAGGGTTTGTTTTTTCCTTTCTATTATATACTTTTTGCGTGATTCAGTTTTTCTAAAAGATGACTATATATACTAGGTATAACTGTATAAGCATGGTAGTATAGTAAATTATAGGTAATACTAATATACTTATTAGATTAAAGGAAGAAAAATATGGAATAAGTTTAAAACAATAAAAAACAAAAAAAACAAAAAAACAGACTATCTTCGTTTTAAACAAAAAAAAAACGAAAAAAAAACAAAAAAACGACACAATAAAAAACGACTCACATCACTACTGTCGGTAAAAGAAGAATAATTTTGTTTAAGAAAAACTTGAAATAGAACCCAGAAAAGACAATTCCCTCTCTTGGATACACTTGACATCCGATTTAATTACGTATAAATCTAGTTTCAAAATTATAAACATTCATACTCATTCCTGCGGTTTTGCAAACGTAATCTAAATATCGCAGCCCGTAATTAATTACACTTCTGTATTTGTAAAAGCGTGGGGGGAGGAAGAATATATTACCTGCAACAATACGAGTACGAGACTATCTATTCATTATCCATCTACTCGTACAAAAGTGGTGAGCAATTATTTCTATCGGAGGGCCACTTGAAAAGATTGGACGGGGATTGCGGGCCGGTCAGCCTGCGCAAATAACCTAATCTTAGAAATTGTAAGTAATTTCAGCGTGGAAATACTGAACCAGGAAATTATCATAATTAGTTCTAACATTTGTTACTATTTTGATGGCTGGTTCATTAATTTCTTTCGACGACAACGCGGGCCGGATACAATCTTGTGGAGGGCCAGATAATAATTTTATAGATTTTACAAATGTTTAAACATTTGTAGAAACATTTTTTGGGGGGGGGGGTGCAGCTGAATTAATATTAATTTAAAGTACTGGCTTCCAAACTTTATGACTGAAGGCTCTTCAATGCCATCTGTTTTTCTTTCTTGGCACCCTCGAGGGGCGGAGGAAGATTTTCGTCTCCCAATTTTCACACCCATTCCCCAACACTCCCACCCTATAGAACACTACGTTACTCCAAATTGAGCCATATACTTAATAAATCACGCTTATTTTATTTCACTTGTTTCAATTTTGATACCTCCAGTAACTTTTGAATTTTCATTTACTATTTATTTTTTTATTTTCATAAAATTTCGTGGTACCCTGTTGAGAAACACGGGTTTAAAGCATAGAGAAAATGCAAAAGTAGAACACGATAATGCATAAGAAATAACAAAGTTAAGGATTTAATGTTATGGTTCAATTTCAACTACATTATCAAATATTCCATAAAAGAAAAGTATAAAGAGCTAAGAGCCCCCTGTATAGGTGTATGTTATTTAGGTGAATTGCTGTCATTTGCACGCAAAGGCAATGAAAGTCATTAAAAACCTCCCATTTATTCGTAATATAAAATTCTATCTTGCAGCAATTCTCGAAAATGCTCGCAAGCAGGCAAAGACATTCCCCAAGGTTTAGTTGCATCGTGACCATTTCCGAGATTAAATTTGACCTCGTAATGATACTAATTTGCAGTTAAGATTATATTGTGTGCGAAGGGCTTCTAAACATAATTCACACTGTAGGAAAGCGATAATGAAAACATATACTGTATATGCACATATATTTAATTATTATGTGTATACAAGGCAGAAAATGGCTTAGGCTCTCGTTCTTAATTATAATATTAGTAATAATCATTCAGGAGTGCCAGAAACTGGCACATCGTTCAGGCCAGACTAATGCGAGCTCATTGTGCTAACGCCTGGATTAAGTAGCACTACCGGGGCTCGAACTACCGACCTCAGTATTTGTACTTCGCTTATAGGGGAACTGTGTTACCCAATGAGCTACGGGTTCTTCCTATTGTAAAAAACATTGGCGAGCGAGACAAATTTAACATTAACCGATGTACTGATGTAAGATGAATTCACACGGAGGGAAAATATCCCATTATGAAGTGCCAATGTTTCATTAACTGGCAATCTGGCACTCTATAAAATTTTCTTCAAGGTTAAACAGTTAAAATCAAAACCAATCATTTTTATATATTTAAAAAAAACTGTCTTCACACGTAACCATTTCGAAACCAATATATTAAAACCAAAACGTTTTTAATGAAAAACCAACATGTCAGAAGCGATTGGTAAAAAAAAAAAAAAAAAAAAAAAAACTACAGATTCGTTTCAAACGTAAATAAAAACGTGTTTCATTGTAAAAAAAAAGTTTGATCGACTGAATTTAGTAAATATAAAGAAAATGTAAATTTTAGTAGAACTTCCTTCGTGAATCCAGATGCTCATTTTACGACTCCTAGTTTGAAGGTCTCGGAATTGCCATAAAAAAAAATGGGTCCATATTCCTCTTTTTTTAAATTTTGTAGATCATTTTCTTGCTTACATTAACCATTAACTTACGCTTTTATTAGGGAATAATGAGACTTACGAATAAGTAATAGTTTATATGACGCATGGGAAATCGTGGAACATACAGTACATAAGATATATATATATATATACACACACACACACACACACACATACATCATTAAGAAGATAAAGAAACAGAATTTACGTTGATAATTTACTTAAATTTTATGACAAAAAAAAAAATCTCGTCGCAATATATAATTCTCTCTCTGTCTGTATATATATATATATATATATATATATATATATATATAGTATCACCGATGTATATATAGTTTAAGTGGAAGTATGAAGAGTTAAACATCCTTTTACATAGATAACCATTCCGCCCATTTGTGGATACGAGCAGTTCGCAGCAGCAATGCCAAGCAAATAGGGGGTCAAAGTATTGACGAGACTTTCGTACGTGGTTCATCACCACTAAAAGCAACAATGCTCTGTGTTAGTCTAGTCCAAAGAACATCCATAACCGTATTCAGTTTATTGCAATTTTAGTTAGTTTGCATTGCAAATACCCCCTAGTTATTATCAGTCCTGGTGCTTGAATGTTCAGAAGCAAGATGCACTGCAAGTTTCTTCTCTCTCTCATATATATATATACACACACACATATATATATATATATACACATATATATATATATATATATATATATATATATATATAGAAAAGGAATAACTAAAAAAATATTTGAAATTTTCCAAAAAGCTTAAGTGCTGAAGTGGCAGTGGGGGGGAGGGGAAAGGGAGGGAAGGGGGAAGGGGGGGAAGGGGAAAGGGGAGGGGGGAGTGACATTTTCCGTAATCATTTATATGACCGACAGTGTGAATAAATCCAGTGTGAGTTAAACGTCTCGCTGAGGATTAATCACTTGAATCTGGTGTGTTTCCCAGCCAAGTGATGTCTGTCTTGGCCTAATTCCACAAGAAGATATCCACACTCTTTGTCAGAGTATGTGGAGACAATCATTAATGATAGAAGTGTGAAAAAGTAGTAAAATAAAGAGTGGTTAAGTGTGAGAAGAAGAGGAAGAACACTTAAAGGGTGGGAGGATGTAATTACTAAGTGTGTGAATAGGCCGTTAAGTTGATATAAATGTGGCACAAGAAGTTAACGAGAAACAGACGAATGGAAGCGGTTTGTGAGGTATGTATGTATGTATGTATGTATGTGGAGAGATTGATTTTACCTGATGTACGTTTGAGGTATATAGCCAACCTTGTCAGGAAAGGTAACAATGGATCCTTGAGGTTGGGCTGGTACCTTATTCCCTGTATGCGTAAATGAGTTGTGATTTTCTGGTCCCGAGTTCAAGCTCCGTGTTCGCCCGACGGAGAATAGTAGAATGAATTCTTAGGCTATTTTTGTTTTAATGTAGGAAGAAGGGACCAAGGGCGGGCGCTCGCAAAAATGCCCCACACCCATAGAAGGAAAAAGCTGAAATCAAAGTCACCGAGGCTCTTAAAAACGATACAATTTTTTCTAATTTTGAAAAGATCGTGTCGTGAAGAATAGAGGCGAAGTGTTTGTTTGAGAGCATGCCTGACTGCTCACAAGGTAGATGAGACACGGCAAAGGAACAGCTAAAGAAGACAGTGAAAAAAAAAAAAAAAAAAAAAAAAAAAAGAGTTCCAGCACCCCCTATCTCCTGGTCCATTGGTGTCTATAATCTCTTCCTGCAATGTCTGTACAGTTTCGGAAGAAAGTTCGCCTATAAGTTTAAATATCTAGAAAACAAAAAATACTAATTGGTAATACTTTATTCTCTTTGGATATAAAATTAAAAAAAATTAAAACCGAATCATAATTGATTAGCAATATTTTTTGTGCTTTATAGAATTATTCTTTCTCGGGGGACTTTTTCCCGATATTGTATGTATGTATGTATGTATGTATAAAAGTCATCAAAGGCTGTCAGTTGAACAACGCATTTCATACGAATAATTTTATTCGTATGAAATGCGATGTTCAACTGACAGCCTTTGATGGCTTTTTTACGTACATACATACAAATATCAGTATTTCTCTTAATGGAAAGGAAAATGACAAGTGAAATTGGATATACATTTAGAATATATATCTAGATAATAGATAGCTAATAGATAGCTAATAGATAAATAGACAGAGATAGATGTGATTTCCTTTAGAGATTTTCCAGTTTAACTTCCCCAGGAGAGTTTATTTTAAGAACTTTTAAGAAATCCCATTTTAAGAAATTTAATATGCAGACGTTCCGGAATAACTTCTTTAGTTTTTGTTTTTTTTAATGCAAAGAACATTATAATAAAAAAGTCCTAAAATAATAATAAAATACTAATTGCAAACTTAATTATTTATTTTGTCTTTTGTGAAGTTCAATAACTCTACATTTTGGAGATCAATTTCTTAAGTTTAAACGATGACGTAGAAAAGATTCTATGAAGCGAAGATCTCTTTTGGTTGTAAATTACTTTAGATGAAAAGAAAGTCAATGCTGATCTTCTCTATTAGTAAATTTCGATGGCTTTTGCTAATTGAAAATGTTCATACTTGAAACTCCCAATCCGTAGATCAGTGAAGTTAAGCGACATTGAGTTCGAGTAGTAGTTGGACGGGTGACCGTCCTCTGCGTTCAAATGGTACAGTGACCCGTGGTTCGGATCCAACGTAAAGCTTTATAGGTCTTCTCCGTCACATGACCTTTGCCGTTACGAAGGAGATTAAACAACCGCAAAACATCACCACTGAAACGCTCAAATGTTGGTCAGTTCTTAATTTGAGTTGGCGGCAACCAACATAATTGGCATGACAATGAGCACATTTAAGTGAATATATAAGAAACGAAGGAAGATAATGTGGAGGTTTCTCTCAATGACATAAATATGGGTATAAATGGCTATAAGTGGGTATAACTGGGTAACAATAATCAGAGAGGTGGTTGAGAAACAAGTGTCTTAAAAGCGCAAAACAGAACGCCTTGGAAAAGCGATTTTTGACTTAGGCAATATCCCATCTAATTCTCGTAAACAAAGATTATCCACGAAAAACACTTCAAAGACTATAAAATAATTAATGAATACGTATGCCACTTAAAAAGACATTTCCTGCCCTTAAAGACAAAGGAAAATGACCCACTTCTATAAGATGTATACGTACGAAATTGATGGTTTAAAACTGGTTTTTCGTATGTACTCGCATGCAGTATATTGTTTTAAAGCGAGTTTATTACAATTGAAATGATTATGCACTATACATTACGCACTATGCATTATGCATTCATAGTGTATAATATCTCTTAGGTTATAATCTTAGAATATAAATGTAGATTATAAGATTGATTCAAACAACTTTTTTTTTATATAATTTGTTATCTCTTAGCAGCAGCATAAAATTATGACTTAAAGTTTACACTTCACAGTTTAGTAACCAAAGAAAGATGGGTTATATCGTAGCCAATGTCGCAACCCCGCTTCAGTTGATCAGCGAAGTTAAGCGACATTGGGTCTATCTTGTAGTTGGATGGGGGACCCTCCTCCGTGTCTAGATTATATATATACAGTATATATATATATAGCGACTTTTAGATGGTCCAGATCTCACGTAAAACTGTAGATCTCTTTTAACAAACGACCTTAACCATTACGAAAGACGTTTACCCCCCCCCCCCCCAAAGCCCTTCTTTAAACAACCCATTTTGTTTATTTTCTCAAGTAGAGAAAAATGAAACAAGAAAAGAAAAATGGATAGACGAAATGACAACATTAAATTGAAGACACTTGCTGGTCAGTGGACCGAAGGAGTTAATGAAGGATATCGGAAGTCCAAATGAAGGAAGGACCTCCCTAGACCATCAGCAAAGCCTTTTATTGCATTTTCGTATTTCTGACAGAAATTTTTCATTGGAATTTTATTCGTTCTCAGATGTTGGCCATCAGTTGTAAAATTCTTATGTCCGGTAATATAATTTTTGAGCCAAATATGGCCAATTCAAGTTAGTGGCAATTATTACTATTCATATATATATTATATATATATATATATATATATATATATATATATATATATATATATTATACACGCACACAGGGTCATTCAAAGGTTTACGCCTAGTTTTAAAAATTTAGATTTGGAAAAAAAATCAAGTAGCATCATTGAACCAACACTGAGAATTATGTTTACAAAATAAATTCTATTTTAAATATTTTCTAACCTTCAGACAACTTCTACAAGTGCGCCGACAGTTTCAATTTAATTGATCCACTTAAGATCAATTTGAACAACGGATAATCGTTCAATAGAAATTCACCGAATAACAGCGGTTATGAGTTGTTCTAAATCGGCTAAATTTGGGCCCTTGTTGCCTAAATTTTGGGTTTCACGTAACCCGACAGAAAGTAATACAATAGTGTCAAAATGTTATTTGAACCCTGACTTTTTTAATTAAAATTATACCGTTATGTTGTCTAATACTAATATTATTTGATAATATAATTTACGCAGCAAATTTTGCCTTAAGAAGAGATTTCATTTAGTTTTCGAGGTTCGAAAAAAGTTATGCGAGAGAAATATTATAAATATTTACACATTAAATAATGCAAACTTTGGGACTATACTGTATACATACATATATAGATATATATATATATATATATATATATATATATATATATATATATATATATATATATATATATATATATATATACATATACACACACAGAGGGTTGATAAAAGTAAAGACACTGTTTTTTTCCAAAATTTGTTGATTTGATTATGAAAGTCGGCAAATAATAAATATACAGGGTGTACATAAAGTCAGGATCTATTTTTGTGAAGCACTTGGAAATTATATGGAATTCAATCATAAAATGATAAAGTGGTAACATTTATTAAATAATTAAGAGTAGGATTCGACGTGACGCCCATCAGTATCCCTGCACAGCTCAAATCGTTCCGCAGCATTTCTAAACACATTCTGGAGCATTTGCGGGGTTATGTTATCTGCAGCAGTTCGTATACGTGTAAGTAAGTTTAAGACTCGTAATCTTCGTCTGATAGACGTGCGATTTGATAAAGCCCCATGCAAAGAAATCTAAAGGGGTTAAATCTGGTGATCTCGCTGGCGAAGGTCTGTTGCTTCCCGTCCGATCCAGCGATTTGGAAAACGTCCATTTAGATAATCCTGAACAATTTGGCATAGTGACAAGGAGCACCATCATGTTGATAGACGACGGTACTAACAATCCTATCCCCGTCGTCTATGAACATGATGGTGCTCCTTGTCACTATGCCAAAATTGTTCAGGATTATCTAAATGGACGTTTTCCAAATCGCTGGATCGGACGCGGAAGCAACAGACCTTGGCTAGCGAGATCACCAGATTTAACCCTTTAGATTTCTTTGCATGGAGCTTTATCAAATCGCACGTCTATCAGACGAAGATTACGAGTCTTGAAAACTTACGTACACGTATACGAACTGCTGCAGATAACATAACCCCGCAAATGCTCCAGAATGTGTTTAGAAATGCTGCGGAACGATTTGAGCTGTGCAGGGATACTGATGGGCGTCACGTCGAATCGTACTCTTAATTATTTAATAAATGTTACCACTTCATCATTTTATGATTGAATTCCATATAATTTCCAAGTGCTTCACAAAAATAGATCCTGACTTTATGTACACCCTGTATATTAATTCAATTGACTCTTACGATCAAATATTTTTTTTTTTTAAAACAAAGGTGTCTATTTTTGTCAACCCTAGGTGTGTATATATATATATATATTATATATATTATATATATATATATATATATATATAAACCAGATAAAATACATTTCACTACTTCTTTGTCATATATTTTGGGATTTTTGTGTTTTTATCTGTTCCCTTCATGAACGAAAATCTGAAATTAAAAATAGCAACACAAAAATAACCCGTTGATAAATTGAAAAAAAAAAAAAAAAAAAAAAAAAAAAAAAACCAGAGTTAAAATTAAAGATAAAACATTTGGAATGACATTTAACTCAGAGGTACATTTTAAAGGTTGTAAAAAGGTGAGGTCAATGGCAGAAGTTCCCAAACTTACTTTCTTCCGTATTAAACAAGCAAAACTAGATTTACCGCACCGGTTTTCATGGCAGACCTATACTGTACATTATCACCTTTTTAACTTCTGAGAGTTAAAAACATTAAAATTTTCTCTAAATTCAGTGAGATTTGGTTTTTAATGTATTTATGTACCACTGAACATTATCCTTCCTTTGTACCACAGTTTAGGACCCACTCGCGTAGTCATTACGGTTTGGGTTCTAATGTTAATTGCGTGTTAAAGGGTTCTACAGGGTGAGCGAAAAGTCCCTGTGCACCTGTCCACTTCCAACACAGTGCAGGTACAGGTTCACTACACTTCTCGCAGGTGTACAGGGACTTTTCCTCACCCTGTAGTAAATGGAGATCTTGATTTGTTAACGTATTTTGGCAAAGGGAAGGACATTTTGAGGATTCAGTTTGCCTTTGTGACATACATACAACCATAGTACCTGGTTGTATGTATGTCACACGGGCAAACTGAATCCTCAAAATGTCCTTCCCTTTGCCAAAATTTAAAAATTACATTTAGTGGTTAGGATGAAGAAATTATACCAAAAGAAATTTAAATTATATTTATAATGAAAACTAAGTTAATTAAATGGGTATGACATCAGATATATAATTAAACTATAAGGACATTAACTTAAATGAAGGGTTAAAGTGACAGTGAAATGGCCTAAATATAAATGATAAAGAAAAGATAAACGATATATAAATATGGACAGAAAAGCTTATTGCTCAAGTTAAGAATCTGGTAGATGCCGAGATGTATCCAACGGCCTCCAAGTGTCTTTCTCTTAGTGATTTATTAACAAAACGTTTTTTCTATATCTTCGCTGATGTGGTATCGGAGAATACCAGCATTCAGGAAGAACCTTTTTAAGAATAATACGAATTATGAATACAAGACATTTACATTATATAGTTAAAAAGAGAATCTCAATAATACAAATATTAAAACAACTTCTTAACAATATAATACAAAAATAGAAGTTACAAGACAAGTTGGGCTGTACTCACCAGGAGGTAATGTATCTCTAACATTTTTTTTTTTTTTTTTTCCTGTTTAAGGTGCTTCAACCCTGCTGGATTATTGACACCAATCTCTAACAGAAGTGAGGTTAGAGACGACTTGTCATACAAATCACATCGTTTTTTAGGAAACGAACGTATGAACACATTCTGATCGTTTAGAAAGGGTCAATGTGGGTGTAGAATTGTAATTTTATAAGGAGTAATCATATCAAGAAGAGTATCTTCTTGACATATATATATTATAAGCTGTTTTCTTCAGAATGCAAAGAAATATTTTCGTAGTAAATTTTATCATCTTTAAGACTGGAATATTTCGAAAATTGTATTAAATTCCATCCTTATTCAAATAATTACGTTTCGGCAAACCACATCACTTCCTTATCAATGCAAAACTAATATAAAGAAATTAAATTAAAAAAAAATACACTTAAACGAATGTATAAAAATTATTACTAAAATTGAATGTAATAATAATAATAATAATAATAATAATAATAAAAATAAAATAAATTATTAAAATTATTTTTCGGCAAAAATTCGAGTGAAGATTAAATGTGATGGGAAACACCTGTCTCAAAATTTGAGTTATAAATCAAATATTACATTGACGCGAACGTGCTAAGCCGTGAAAGCGCATTCGTAAGAAGGCGAGTTGATCTTTTGAGGATGTATGAAGTGTGTGTGGTAAGATGTGTAGGTCTTTTTACATGTGTGATCAGCTTTCATGCCTATTTAAAGGGTGGTTACTTATGTCCAATGCCTAATATATATATATACATATATACATGTAAAGAACGACGCTTGTATAAAAGAACGTTCCGACAAGATGAGGAGGGAGAATGAACAATGAAAAATGAGGTAACCACCCGGGAATCGATCCCTGGATCTTCCGATTGCCGGTCAGATATGCTATCCACTACACCATGGGCCTCGATTAATCAGAAGTCGTAATTCTCCTACATACATCTTGTGCGGAACGTTCTTCTATACAAGCGTCGTTCTTTACATTAATTATACTGTGTGTTGTTTGCAGTTAAAAGAGAGAGAGAGAGAGAGAGAGAGAGAGAGAGAATTGAGTTCAGTTGGTAAATTAATTATTCTGCCGCGGTCTTGTTCTACATTTACGATAGTTTTTCTAATATAAATGGTGTTTCCGCAATGTTGTATGATTACTACAGTTTCTCATTAGAAGAAGAAACAAAAGAAAAAGAAGAGGAGAGAGAAATACGCCCGCGGTCCTTTTGTTCAGAGGCGTAATCCTTGTAATAATTGAAAAAAATAATTTATTAAACTCTTTTAAAACGTTTTCTCTACCCTGTATTACATATATCTTCACCTACCCACATTTATTATATTGCATTACAACATTGGGTACCTTAAAGAAATAGACGACACATTCTTTGAAAGTCATTTATAAAAAGTGTATGAACCTTTTTAGATAACGATAACAACCTTTTTAGATAACGATAGCAAAGTACACAATTCCCCATTGTTTAAAGAGTTAAATGTTTTGAAAATAAATGATTTGTACGAAGTCAACGGTGTTGTCAATATGTTCGAAGTTATTAGCAAAAATTAACAGAGATCATTCAGAAAGCAATTACCCCTCTTCTCCCCTCCCCCCATCAAATACATCGTTATAACACTAGACTACTCAGAGATTTCATATGCAAACCATACTATACAATGGAAACTGCAGGAAATGCACTCTTTTTTACAAAGGAGCAGATATATGGAAAGCAATTCCCATAAGTATTAGATAGGCTTCATCACTAAATGTATTTCGTAAAACAATGAAGAAGTACATCATTAGCTCCTACTGATGTATAAGTTCACTGCTGCTATTATTACCACAGTAATTGAGTTATCATTTTTTATTTAATTTTATTTTAAATTTTGTAAAATAACCAAATGTTACTTTTGTACATTTTTACTTTTTGTTTACTAATATTATTTGCCACTATTATTATCATCTATTACTTGCCACTATTATTATCTATTACTTGCCACTTTCATTTCTCTTATGTAATAAATAAAGTGAATATCATGAATTTTGTCTCAAAAGTTTGCATGTTTCCAATGGCATTCGGATTAAAATACTGTGAATATATTGATGCCACATCAGATATCTAAATTATACAGAAAAATACTGTAAAACTTTGTAACTCGCGTTCTTTTTTTAATAAAAATTTGTATTTGATTTGCCTTTATCTCCGAGCGAGTTATTTAAATAATGGTTTTAATGTCCGTAGAATTTGTGGGGGAAGAAAAGACTTCCCACAAAATCTACGGACTTTGAAACCAGTATTTAAATAACTCGCTCACATATGCTACATACATAAAATAAATTAAAAAAAAAATGAATATTCCAATATAACAATTTATTTTTACAATATTACAATAGTCCGAACATAGAATATGTAATTTTTAATTTGACTATTGATGGTCATTTTTATATAATTGGGCCTTTAAGCTTTAGGTTTACTGCGCTTTTATTTCAATTAAAAAAATAACATTATTTCGTAGGTAGTTATCATTAATTAATATATAAAAATAAAAAATTTGTTGAATATACAATGTAACTCATAGCTGAATATGGTAAAAGAGTTAGCTAATAGAGTATATAATTATATAATATATATATATATATATAATTCAGAGCTGGGCACTTGCGTTTTTTTTTGCGGTACTGCGGTACTACCGCACTACCAAACCGGTACCGCAAACGCAGTACCGCAAAGGATCGCTGAAAGTACAGCAGTACCGCTACCGCATTTTTGCGGTACTGCGTTATGCGGTACCGGTTTGGTACTGCGGTAGTACCGCAGTACCGCAAAAAAAACCGCAAGTGCCCAGCTCTGAATTATATATATATATATATATATATATATATATATATATATATATATATATATATATATTATATTATCAGTTTTTAAATCATTCTATAGTTTAAATCCAACGAAATTCGGTGATTTCTGGGTTGAAGACAATTTAACTCAAGGATAACACGCCTAGTACTACTCATGGTCTGGTTTGTTTGAATTTCATGATAAATTACCAAAGATTTGTTGATCAACTCTAATTTCACGGGTTTGTTCATGTATTTGTAAATGAAAATAAAATGTCTCAATTCGATTACGTCTTTGATCTTAATTATTTAATTCTTGAACCGTTGAGTGATCATGAAAATGAGCTTAAGATATATCCTTATTGCTCATTTCTTAATAATGAAGTAACTGTTTAAAGTCATTGTCAGTGGACTTTCCCTATACGAGAGGTACGTTAAAAGGGTGATCCAGAGAAATGGGACCCAAAAGAAACCCCTGTAACTTAAAGTATAAGTCCTTTTATAAAATTATACGCATCATTCGAAAGAGGATAGTTACAAGTTTGTACAGGATTGGTATAGGTTTTGACAATACAAGACAAGATAAGATACAAAACAAAAAAAAGGTAGTTAAAACTAACCCTTCAAGATGACTGCATGGACTGTGGAACAGCTGCGTTTCATAACTGAGCAATATTATGAGCATGGAAGAAGTGTAGTTTCAGCTCAAAGATTTTTCAAGACAAATTTTCAGATATCAAAATCACCTAAGAGCTGAAACTACACTTCTTCCATGCTCATATATTGCTCAGTTATGAAACGCCAGCTGTTCCACAGTCCATGCAGCATCTTGAAGGGTAGTTTTAACTAACACTTTTATTTTGTTTGTATCTTTATCTTGTCTTGTATTGTCAAAACCTATACAATCCTGTACAAACTGTAACTATCCTCTTCGAATGATGCGTATGATTTTATAAAAGGACTTATACTTTAAGAGTTACAGGGTTTCTTTTGGGTCCCATTTCTCTGGATCACCCTTTATAAGGAAGGACGAGAGATGATATAGAGTTAATAAAACCTGTTGAGAGATGATACTCGTAAGTTTTGAACAGTATAGCAACGAACACTCGTCGAAATCTTCTCTAGAGTTACAATTTATACTTTCTTCCACTACAAATTCTCGTCTCTCATTTAGCTAAAAACCTTGGTCCAGTACATTCCTTTAAAACGATTTTCCAACATTTGTTTCATCAAGATACAGATTTCGACTGTTGGTAATAATCCTGAAATTCGTTTTATTGAGACTTAAAAAGATTTATTAAAAGGGGACCATTCCATCACTGTGGAAATTCTGTTCTAAATATAATATTCGCTGTATCTTTACAAGAAAAAAGGCAACAGTTGTATCATCTGCAAATATTCTGAAGTTAAGTAGGCCAATACCAAAATAGCGTAGATCTTTATATACATTAAAATAACAGTGGATCAAGACTAAGCCAAAGATAATAATATATATATTATATATATATATATATATTATATATATATATATACAAGATACAAAACTACCGCTATTTTCCATCATTTATCGCGTTATCCCACCAAATGAATATTAGGTGTTCGCCATCTAGCGGATGGAGTGAGAATTAAGCTTTGCACAAAGGCATAACCGCATGATTTAGAACTAATTACCCAAAACTAAATATTGGGAAAATAGTCTGTATACTTTATTAATTAACTAATAAATAATCACATATTAAACTGCATAATAAAAAAATATTAAAATATATGATAATTTAAGTTTATATTGTTTTTTCTGCGTAATTTAGTTGTTCTTCCTAACACTAGCTTCTTCCAAACACACGATAGCGAAAGACTAAAAAGCCAACGCAAAAGTGGGCGGAGTTTCGGTTCTCCTTATAAATAATGTTGACTAAGCCCTGAGGTACGTCATCTTTTACGAGCAATTTAGATGAACAGACAATATTTACCGATACAAATTGCTGCTATTGGAGAAATAACTTCAAACCAATCACTGATAGATGCTCTAAAGTCATAGCAATATAGTTGTCAAAAAAAAATATTATGACCTATCACACCGAAAGATGGAAGTCATAATTTCTCTATTCTCTTTAGCGACATTGGCCTTGTCAGCAAGATTTAAAATAGCAATTTCCGTTGATAATTTCAACAGATGCCATAACGATGTGAAGATAATAATCGCTTGGTTTAAAAATTATTGATGCATTCTATTTTTATATGAAAAAAAAATTGCTGATACATATAATGAACACACTGTATTATTATACTGTAAAGCCATAATATATAGTTATGAAGTGTGTATATATATATATATATATATATATACACACTTCATAACTATATATTATGAAGTATATATATATATATATATATATATATATATATATATATATATATATATATATATATATATATATATATATAGAGCAGGGGCGAGAAGCTTGACCTTCGTGAAGTGAGGGATCATCGCACGGGACATTTGAAAGGTAATATATATATATATATCACCTTGGTTTTACTTCCGCCCGAATTGTTCATTCTGACGAAAGTCAAGTTTGTCACTCCACCTTAGACCTACATTTTAACGTGGAAAACCGAACCACGCCCAACCAGCAGCCCAGCGTCTTAACCACTAGACTACCCAGGGTACCCATTTATCTACCAACCAAATTTTTTTTATTGTGTGGAAGGATGAACAGCTGGGTTTTGCTGTGCGCCTCGCCTGCCGTCAGCGGGTCTGGATCCCGGGGCCGATGGATTCATAGTCAGCGACGCTAACCACTACACCACTGATGCGCATATATATATATATATATATATATATAGAGAGAGAGAGAGAGAGAGAGAGATTGACAAAACTAAATAGATACCTTTTTGTTTATAGTTTTTGATTTGGTAATAAAAGTCAATAAATAATAGCGAATTTATTGACTGAATTTATTTAGAATAATGTTGCTTTACCCTCTCCATTATGTAAAGCTGACATACATTCTGGCACCATTGATGAGCTTTGCCATTTGTTCTTGAAAACAATCATCGTGGTGCTTAATTACTTTTTCAACCTACTGTGTGTGTATATATACACATATACACACACACACACACACATATATAATATATATATATAATATAATATATATTATATATATATATATGTGTGTGTGTGTGTGTTAGTAGGCGATCTAATAAGGTCCAAAAGTTATTATTGCTTCAATTATTTAATTATTAATTATAATTCCTTAATTAATTATTATTGTTTTATTATTCGCTTAATTAACGCACTTTCCTTTTACGCCATTAATTAAAATAATTAAAAAAAAGAATCTGAAAAATATTTTTTGGATTTAATTTAAATCTGGTCTCCCTTGACGAGCATCCCTTCCAATAAAGAAAAGATATTGACGATTGCCAGCGATTAAACACAACCCATTCTCGACTCTAAGTCACGTATGCATAAAAACTAGTAAGAGAAAAAAAGGAATCCTTTTAGGAGGTTAATTGTCGTAAACTGGTTTTTTTTTTTTTGGCTGAATGAATTTATGGTAATTTCTTCATATAAATCTGAAGATTTCCCATCGTGAACGGAGAAGAAAAAAAAAAAAAAAAAAAAAAACTCGAGTACTGGGGTAGCACTTTATGAACACACACACACACACACCTCCGTGAAGTAACGAATATGGTTATAGACAACAACCCCCATAAATTCTAACAAAAATTTCCCTCGAATAAAATAATAAATGTTGTTCTTTGTATAGAAAAAATGAAAAAAAAAGGCTATAAATCTTTGTTGTTACTCGACAAAAAGTTTGAAATCAAATATCTCGAAGTTTTTTTTGTTTTTTTTCAAAATTTGGCATCTATGTAATCGTTTCATAGAAGCGAAATGAACTTTTGTACAAAAAAAGTGTGTACACACACACACACACACACACACATATATATATATATATATATAATATAATATATATATATATATAAGCAAAGAACCACAGAGAAAAGGAAACACGAAGTCCGAGCGCTTTCGTGATATATTCACATCTTCAGGGACAAGAGAGAAATAGCTATTTCTCTCTTGTCCCTGAAGATGTAAATATATCACGAAAGCGCTAAGACTTCGTGTTCGTGTTTCCTTTTCCTTTTCCCTGTGGTTCTTTGCTTATTAAAGAGATCACGTGTTGCTTTGTGATTTCTTTGCATATATATACAGGCCCTCTCAGAGGTCCAGAGAGGCCCGGGCCACTTCCCGCTTTTGAGGCCCATAGCTAAACCCAATTATTACTTTCACTGCAAAACATTATATTCAAACCTGATAGTTTCTAAATTTGAGGCCCCACATAAGCTTGAGGCCCAAGCCAAATGGCTCTCCTAGCCCCCCCTTCTGATAGGCCCTGTATATATATATATATTTATATTTTTTTAAGCTCTTTTTGAGATAGAATGTGGACATTCTAGAATTTCTTACAAGCGTTTTCAAAACAAACTGTACTGTACTGAGAGAGAGAGAGAGAGAGAGAGAGAGAGAGTTTGGAGTTAATACGATTTTGCCAAACAAAAAACCCAGCAGAATTCCAAGCTTTTCTTTTATCAGTGATACTCTAACAAGGCCACACCTTATGAACTCTTCTTTAAAACAATACTATGTAATTACTCACCAATACGGTATTGTTACTCATTTATGTATAACTAATAGTGAAATTCGTGAAATCGTCGCGTGCTATGTCTTACGCAGTGATTCCTATGAGCATCCTATGTAAGTTTTACCCCAATATTAACCTTTAGAATAAACTAATGCTATTTTAACACTGTAATAACAATCAATGTAACAAATAGTATTATAATATTATATACTATTATTAACATTGTAAGTACGATATTTTGAGGTTGTATAATTAACTTCCTTCGTAATGGCAGAATTCATGTGACGGGGAGAATCTACACCTTTTACGTGGAATCTGAACCACTAGTCGCTACATCATCTAGACCAGTGGTTCTTAACCTTTTTATCATTGTTACCCCCTAGAGCTATCCAGAGAAATTAGAATTACCCCATTACGAAAAATGGTAAAAAAAATGACATAAGATGATTTGAGGAATGTTTAACTTAATACCTAAAATATTGAAACTACCCCCTACCCTGTTACCCCCTGAAAAATGCAGAATAACCCCCTTGGGGGTAAGTATCCCCAGGTTAAGAACCACTGATCTAGACAGAAAAGACGCTCACCATCCAACTATTATCCAACTTCACGAATGTACGTGAAACGTTATTGCGACATGGCCAAGAAGTGGCCCTACAATGAAGTGCATTTGATATGAAGATAACATTAGCCTATACCATGTAACAGTGTTTATAATATAGATCTGTTCATAGTGACATTTCTGGAAAATATCTGCTTATATATATATTATATTAGCCCTGTATATATGTAGGTATATATTACAATATATATATTACATTAAATTTTATCGTATCAAACGATAATTTGATACGATAAAATTTAAATGAAATCCAAAGTCACGCGATTATATTAAAAATCGTTATTAGCAGATCTTTCTTGACCAGGGATTCCCAACCTGCTGTGATAGCGTACCACCAATGGTACCACCGAGGTTGTACGCAAGAGTTATAAATACGCAGCTTGCTAATTATTAATTACTTTTATGATAATGTTTAAAAAGCAATATTAGTTGTAAGTGAATAACCCTCAACTTTTCCGATTGTGAGTTTACATCTTCCAATTTGCCGTCTAGGTCTAGGTAGATTTTAAATTATTTAACGATAACGTGGAAGTCCAAAAAAAAAAGAATTTATTCGAGTATAAATACTGTACTGATGAATAGCGTTAGTATAAATATAACGGTTGTAGATAAGGCTGAAAATTCAGGACTGAACACCAATAATCCATTCCTTACAGTTTTACATAGTTGGTAACTCTTAGGAAGACATAATGGCAAAAAGTGGTACATCATCCTAAAAAGATTGGGAACCCCTGTTATTGAACGTAAATACTTCATCTGTACACGGTTTTACACTTGATTTTTTAAAAATTTAGTATCTAAGATAGCAAGTGAATTAAGTAAACAAATATTGGATTTGTTAATATTTAACTTTCCTGAAACTCTTTTGAACACTGTTGTAAAAAGATGAATGTAACTGGATTCAATTCCTACAAAACTATTCCATATAACCCAGATATGGGCATCAAGAGATTCAAATTCAAACCGAATATTGGATTACAAGCGATATGCTAAAAAATGGGCATCAATTCATAAAAAAAGCTTCAGTGCGCGTAAGGATTTTCAACCAAGGATCATCAACCAATAATCATCAACCAAGAATCACCAATCAAGGATCATTAACCAAGGATCAGTAACCAAGGATCAGTAACCAAGGATCATCAACGAAGAATCATCAATCAAGAATCATCAATCAAGAATCATTAACCAAAGATCATCAATCAAGAATCATTAACCAAGGATCATGATGATGGCTAACAACAAATTGAAATTCAAAACAAATATCTAACAAAATGATATACTAAAAATATGGACAATTTACAAAAAAATAAAAATAAAAAATAGCTTGAATGTACACCACGATCTTTACAACGTATAAAAAGGGTAACAGTGCGTATAACGACATACCCATCATTCCTTCAAAATGTTTCTTTTACCTAAATATGGCCCTCAAAGGATTAAAATACAAAATACTGTAATCAACTAAAAGGGATATGTAAAAAAATGTTGACATCAACACACAAAAAAGTCTCGAATACATACAACGATCATTTCAACGTTTTGAGGAGTTAATGGTGCGTATTACGACATACCCATCATTCCTGAAAAAAAAAATCCCCATCTATCCCAGATATGTTCATCAATAGATTAAAATTAAAAAAAAAATGTTTGGATTAAAATGATAAACTAAAAACTGAAAACTGGATGTCAGTTAAAAAATGAAAACCAAACATAAAAAAAAAGAATGAAGTTTCAAAACACACCACGATCATTACAACATCACAATATTTGGAAGAAGTAATGGTGTTTATAACGACATACCTCTCATTGCTTCAGAAATGTTTCGTATACCCTAAATAAACTGGGTATCAATTCAAAAACGAAATGCCCCCCCCCCCCAAACAAAAACAAAGCTTCAAAGCACACCACAATCATCACAATATTTGGAAGAAGTAATGGTGCTTATAACGACATACCTCTCATTGCTTCAGAAATGTTTCGTATACCCCAAGTATGGCCCTCAACAGATTAGAATTAAAAAAAAAATCGACTTAAAGTAATGTACGAGAAATGGGCATCATTTTATTAAAAAAACCCGAAAACCTCAATGAAAACCACGATCATCACAACGTTTGGACGTGGCAATAGTTCATTTAACGAAATACCCTTCGTTTCTACAAATGATGTTCCCTATACCTCAAATTTGGGTATCAACAGATTCAAATTAAAAAGGAATATTTGACAAAAAGTGCTATACTGGAAATGGGCATAATTACACATTAAAAAAAACCGTAAATAAACATTATAATCATGAAAACGTTTAAAGGGGATAATACTGCGTATAGTGACACACCCCTCATTCCAATAAAAATGTTCCTAATACCCTAAATATGGCCATCAACAAATCCAAATTCGAAACAAATATTGGCGAAAGTACATAGTTTAATAGAAATGAGAGCCATTTCCTAATGTTTAGAAGAAGTAATGTTGGTATAACCGTAACGATATAGCCCTCATTCGTGCAGAAATTTTCCGTATACCGTAAACATAGCCATGAATAGATTCAAATTAGAAGCAAATACAGTAAACTCTCTATAAACTGCAGTAATTGATGTCCAGAGGGGTTTGCGTCTAAGTAAGAGAATACGACTAAGTGAGAGATTTTGTCGCGGAGCGTATATTCAAGTTGTAATTAAAAAATAACAAACAAAATAATGGCGGACATAAAAAATAAACGTGTCTGCAGGGCAAAATAAAACATTGTATTATATTGCTTACTCAAAACATATTAAATAAAGTACAGCCACATTATAAAATAAGAACATTAAAAGAACATTCAAATAAGAACATTTAAGAACATTCAAATAAGAACATTAAAAGAACATTCAAATAAGAACACTAAAAGAACATTCAAATAAGAACATTTAAGAACATTAAAAGAACATTTAAATAAGAACATTTAAGAACATTAAAAGAACATTCAAATAAGAACATTTAAGAACATTAAAAGAACATTCAAATAAGAACATTAAAAGAACATTCAAATAAGAACATTAAAAGAACATTCAAATAAGAACATTTAAGAACATTAAAAGAACATTCAAAGAACATTCAAATAAGAACATTTAAGAACATTAAAAGAATATTCAGATAAGAACATTTAAGAACATTTAAAAACATGAAGTATTGTACCGTATATATTAGAACCGCACATTGTTTAATGTACGGTTTATGGGGGGGGTGCGGTTTATCGGGGGGTGCGATTTATGGAGATTTTATTGTATTCGAATAAAATCAATATTCCTGAACTGGGCATCATAATATTTAGAGGGTGTAATGGTGAGGATAACGACATACCTATCTTATGCCCTTCAAAAATACCCCTTATACCCCAAATATGACCATCAACAGACTGAAATTTGAAGCAAATATTGAACTAAAATGGATATTTTAAAAAAATGGGCATTATTAAAAAAAAAAAAAAGCTTCAACGCACATCAAGATTACCACAACGTTCCGAGGGGGTAATGGAGCGTATAACGGCATACCCTTCTTGCGGAAATTTTTCTTATAACCCAAATATGACCAAGTATGGCTAAGAAGGCATTTTACATTTTCATCTTTCGTGCCAGGCATGTTTTCGCATACCTAAATGTTTATTCTAGAAGAACAAATGTTCCAGAATAAATTTCAATTTCTTGCCAATGGCATTTTAGGGGAAAAAAATAGAATAAAAAAAATAATATATATATATATATATATGGAAATTGTAATTTTTTTCTGTTTTTTTATGAAATAAACGAAAAACTAGATTTTTCTGGGAAAAAAATATTGCAAACAGCGGAGACAGAAAGACTCTCTCTCTCTCTCTCTCTCTCTCTCTCTCTCTCTCTCTCTCTCTAAGAAATGGTTTCCAAGTCTTAATAAAATGTGGTCTGTAAGAATAAATAAAGCCAAAATTGGCACAATAACAGAGCTACCAACTTAAGGATAGAAAACCTATTACCAAAATCGTTTAATTCCATAAAGATTTAAAACTGAAACAAACAAAATGGTTTGGAAGAACATGTTCGCATACCATGTAAATCACTAAATAAAACCAAAGGAACGTATAAACTAACATGAGAGAGAGAGAGAGAGAGAGAGAGAGAGAGAGAGAGAGATTCAAAACGAATGAAGACAATGAATGAATCAAAACAGGGAATAAGGAAAAATTATTTTTAATCTAAAATTTAAACTATGATCGTTGGTAGCCTATGCAGTATGCACTGAAGGGTGTTTTAAGAAATACCATTAAATAACTAGAAATAAACGCGTTATCGAACCTTACACACACACACACACACACTCTCACACACACACACACACACACTCGCACACTCTCTCTCACACACACACACACACATATATACACATATACATACACACCCACACACTTGACTCCAGACAGGGAAATGCTATAAATAATTATAAAAATCGTATATCGTAACTTTTCGTACCATGTTATTGCACTTAAATTCTTTTATTATCTATGGGCATTTCAATAAACCTTCCAGAAATGGTCACTCGCCTTTATTTCATCCGGAGTAAAGGAACGTCTTTCGCGAGAAAAACTCTGAAAAAGACCATAAAAACCTTGAAAAAAACCTTTAAAAACCGTAAACCTTGTACTGATCGTTCGTCTCCGGAAAGGATCGAATTATGACGTCAATAAAACTAGGTTTGGACGATTGCCGGACGTCTGAAGAAGGAGTCCAGAGGGAAATAGACTTTATTGGCACGCCTCAGCTTGGTCGGAAATCACGTTGGAAGATTTACGTATGTCGACTTTGAACTATCTATCTAGTATCTATCTGGTATCTATCTGGTATCTATCTGGTATCTATCTGGTATCTATCCGTGTCTCGGCTTTTACTGTTGATTTAGTTAACTGTGTCAGCCTCGTTAGTAATAAGATAAATGTTAGGTCTTTCAAACTGACAGTTAGTTATTAAATACTAAATTGTAGACAGAAAATATTATCTTAAAATATTTTTGGTTCTAGAAAGGTTTAATTTTTAATTTAAAAGTTTTTATTTTTTAAGTTTTTATAAAGAAAATGGAAGTAAAGGTTTAAGATTCATTTTTGAAGGGCGTCTCTTTTAAGTGTAATTCTTTGCGAAGTAATAGTGAAATTATATAAGTTTAACTAAAGCGTCTCGTGGCTTGATCAGTTAGGGCGCCGCCCGACAGTGCTGAGACTCCGCTGAAAATAAAAAAAGCTGAAGAATTTAGATGTAATAGGGAAAAGAACTCTTATATAGTTCCCATTTGGAATAATGTTAAATTATTACGTCTTGCTGCTAGGCAACACTTTCTTAATTGGGTAGTAGGGAGAGATGGGGTGCCTTGCTTGAATGAATGCGAATAGGAAACGCTTTAAAGATGCTTTGAAAACGTGTAAAAAGAATAAAGGAAAACCAAGGCATGAAAAATGGTTAAATTCTTTAATGAATAAGAATAAAGACTCTTAAAGACCGTAAGCAAAATTATGTTCAATGTATTGATGGTTTAAAGCAGTGGTTATTAACCCCTGTATCGCGACCAAAAATTGGGTCGCCAAGCCATTTTGATTGGATCATTAAATTGTCATTTATCATTTTACCATTAATTATTTATTTTATTATCTATTACGGATGAACTGTTTGAAGGCATGGGTCGCCGAGTAACCCCCGCGACCAGAATTTGGGTCGCAGCCTAAAAAGGTAAGAACCACGGGTTTAAAGTGCGAGAAAGATATTACGAATTTGTTTTCTGATAAGTTAAAACTTATATTTAATAAAAAATAACTGTCAAACTGCTCCCGAAGGGTTTTATGAAGACTTTAGTAATTATTTAAAATCAACTGTTGTAGTGAAAATTTCTTTCAATGGTATCTCTTGCGCGATATCATAACTTAATACTTGCATGGGTCCTGATATGACCCAATTGACCCATACTACTCATTTAAAATTTTTCTCCAGAGATTAAAGGTCTTTCTGAGTCATTTATATCTTTCCTTAATCCTGGTTATGTACCTTTAAAACTAGTTTCTGGTATTATTAATCCTATCCTAAAGGATCAGTTTAGTAACAGTGGTTCCTCAAATAAATAAAAATAGACCAATAATGCTGTTATCTACGTAATCTTGTGAAGTTATTTGAATATTGTATTTTCCCTTTTATTGACGGTCATGTTTCTATGTCTCTGAGACAGTTTGGTTTTAGGAAAAATGCTTCAATAACCTTTGCTGTCTTTACGGTTAAAGACATAATTATGAAGTATCTTATTTATGGTTCTGTTTATGTAGCATTTGTAGGTCTAAGTAAAGCGTTTGATAATGTCAATCATTTTATTCTTAATATGACCTTAATAAAATTCATTACTTGTCCTTTAATAGTTAAAACATTGTTTTGTTGTTGTAGAAATCTGTTGTTGTTCGTTTTAAAAGTGAATATTTTTATAAATAGAAAATTTAATAATGGAGTAAGACAGGGGGCATTCTGTACCCTCGTTTGTTCGATATCAATGTTAATGATATCTTAATTAAATTATCCCCATGAAAATTGGTTGTCGTTTGGGATAGATATGACTAATATACAAGCGTATGCTGATGATTTTGTACTTCTTTCTCCAACTAAGGGAGGGGTTCAGCAATTACTTAATGTTGCTAATAATTTATCTGTGACTATCATTAATGGTAAACGTATAAAATGTTATTTAGACCATTGATATTTACGTCATTAAATGATGGTTTAGGTGATGAATTGCTATTTAAAATGAGTAACCAAAATATGGGTATCGTTGATTCAGTTAATATTTAGGAATAGAACTAGACAATAAATTATGTAATGAAGCCAATCTTGTAAGTTTTCAGAATAAGTTATTTAACCCTTCCATGTTTCGTGAATTATGAAATTGTTTTTCGTGTTCAAGCCAAAATAACCTCTAATATTCGGATCGTAAGACTCAAAATTCAGATCATGAGGCTCAAAATCGATTGGCAAGCTCATGTTGCCATAAGGCAACGGTAGGCGTTAAAGGACTAAAGGATGTAATATCTTGCTTAGAAAGTTTAGTTAAGGTGACAAAAATGTTATGGTTAAATTGTTTTAAGTCGTATTGTTTTGACTTACGGTTGTGAGCTTTGGATTAATAAAATTAATTGTTCGCGTGAAATGAAAACATTGGAGATATCTTATCACTAAAAGTGAGATATATTCGTAATCTGTGAATAACTAGTTTATGTATAAATGGTACCCGGTAGATTCGCCGACGGACGTTTTGCCGAACGGACTGGCATTAATATTTCTATGACAAAATACACACACATGTTATTAAAGGTTATTATTAAATGTTATTGAATTATTTTGTTAAAATATTAAATTATGTTAAATTAACAGTTATAGACGCTTGGCGTAAAAACATAGATACCTTTTTCAAATAAATTTATATCGATAATACTATATAAAATGTTTATTTATCTATATCTATATTTATATATATATATATATCTATCTCTTTCTCGGTGTATATTGTATAATTTAAAACTTTCGTTTTAGACCATGGAATTCACTTTGACGGTGTCCGGCGAATTTGTCTACAACAATTTGTCTAAAGATACAATTTGTCTACAACAATTAGTCTACAACAATTAGTCTACAACAATTAGTCTACAACAATTAGTCTACAGATACAATTTGTCTAGAGAAACTATTACTAATATTATTTAAAAAAATGACGATTGGTTAGGTTAAGTCGTGATATTTTCGTATGTTTTAACAGTAAACTAACGAAAATATCATGACTTAACCTAACCAATCGTCAAGGGTGTACTAACTTTTTATGGCCTTTCTCTGAATCAATAAATTGAAGAGGCATTGTGGGTTACTGAACAGTGAACAATGTAAAAGTTCCAGGATGACTGCAATTTTAAGTGCGAAAACCTAAGACATAAGTTACTAAGATTTAAAAAAGGCAACAAACGAACAAACGTTTCAGAATAGCTTAAACTATAAAGGCACAAACGCAAGACTTAAATTATAAAAGTTAACAACTAATTTTCGTATTTAAATTATATTTGTTTTTTTATTAATGACAGTCCATTCGGCGAATCGTTCGTTCGGCGAATCGTCCGTTCGGCGAAACGTCCGTCGGCAAAATGTCTGTCGGCAAAACGTCTGTCGGCAAAACGTCCGTCGGCGAATCGACCGGCCACGGTATAAATAGGCTTGTATAACTAGTTTAAATAGCTGTAGCTAATGCTACTCAGAATGAGTCTATTTTGTGTTGCTCCCATTCAGAAATCAGACTTTATCAGGAATGCAAAACAAATTAATGGGACAAGAATTCTGAAATCTGAAGTTATCAAAGATGATAATAAAGAAAAAGGATATGATCCACACGTTTCATGAAGAGATCTTACTGACTGCTGTGGGATGTGTGATTATGGTTATTTCTGGCAAAAGAGCCTCCGAGTGGGAAGAATCTATTACGAAAATGAATGAAGAGTTTTGTAAACACTTCAAATAGAAGTAAATTTTTCGTTAGACGCTTCATTGTCCCTTTTTATGAATTTTGAAGTGTGTAATGCATTAGACATATCGTATTAGTTAAACAATTTGTTAGATATTTCAGTAAGTCAATTGAAATGTCTAAATTGTCCCAATTATTTTTTAAACAATTGAAAAGACTACTCTGAAATGTCTAAATTGTCCCAATTTTTTAAACAATTGAAAAGACTACTCTGAAATGTCTAAATTGTCCCAATTTTTTAAACAATTGAAAAGACTACTCTGAAATGTCTAAATTGTCCCAATTTTTTAAACAATTGAAAAGACTACTCTGAAATGTCTAAATTGTCCCAATTTTTTAAACAATTGAAAAGACTACTCTGAAATGTCTAAATTGTCCCAATTTTTTAAACAATTGAAAAGGCTGCTCTGAAATGTCTACATTGTCCCAATTTTTTAAACAATTGAAAAGGCTGCTCTGAAATGTCTACATTGTCCCAATTTTTTAAACAATTGAAAAAACTATTCTGAAATGTCTAATGAGATGTCTAATGACTTGCCTAATAATGAAATGTCTAATGCAGGAAAGTTTAAGAATTTTAAGTTTAAGTTTAACCCTCAGCTACTATCGTTGGGTCACTTCTGAGTGTTCTGACCCCGAGTACATTTATTTTATCATGGAAAATAAAGATAGTAGTTAAGGATTAAGTTTATATGAAAGAATTGCTTCACAGCATTAATCTTAATAAATTTTGACTTTCAGTTTATAGCCATTTCTTTTTGTAATTGACTTTGTATCCTTATCAAGTAACTTCTGTTATTTACATTAAAGTTATTTACCAGTATTAAATACTCTAATTAGTTCTCCTATAGGTCGATGCTTTTCAAGTGAATACATACCTCGTTCTGCTAATTTTTCTTCAAATATTTTACTTCTCAGTTCTAGATTCATTTTGGTTGCTCTAACTCCAACCCTTTCTAACTTATCAGTGCCTTTCCTCAAGTATAGGCTGTCAAAGTTAGAGATTGGACCTAGGGTAGGCCTACTGTATATCAAACGGCCTTGGTCTAACGCTAGGCTCAGGGTCACAGGCTGTAGAAGACTTATGCCTACATGGAATAAATGAACAAATGCACAACTATGATAACTGTTTTTGCCTCTTTACGAGATAGCCTACAAATACAAACACTAAATGAACTGCATCAGAATTTCCAAACATTTTTAACCTCACTGCGCATGCGTCTAGGCGCAAAGAATAAAAAACTAACGTGGTATACAAATAAAATGTTTAATTTCTACGCCTTTATATATTTGAAATAATTAAGCACCGTTTTCAAACATACATTTGAAATATCTAGTAAACATTTCAAAATAGCTATTATTCATTTTTAAAAGCTAAGTTCATTATGAGATGTGGAGTAGATGGTTCATATACGTAACAAAGCGCCCAGTAAGTACCATTTAGAGCGAGGAGCTTACAGCCAAAACACGAAAGAAGGAGCAAAGAGAAGAGGAGTAATGCAATTAATAATGCATGTTTGAGTTCATTCATGCATATTGGCAAACAGTGTTTAAATTTTATTTAATTATACAAATTATAATGCATTTTTCCCTTCTCTGCTTCCAATCTTTTGTAGTTTGCTTCTCCTCCGACAGTTGTTTTGCATGAAAGCAGGATTTTTAGCAAGGATTCATGCATTGTAATTCATTTATTCTTGGAGCAGTGCGGGCACCGTTTGTTATACAGATACTACAATTCCTGTAGAATATGTAAATAATCACTCATGTCCGGAGGTCTAACATCTAATTTTAAATACGGGGTGTTCACAATGTCTTGTGAGGAGATGAAGTAGGCCCATTGCTTTAATTGTATTCTTACAAAGTTATAATAATTCATTGATCGTTGTGAGGACTAGACTACTTTGCAAAAGTAGTGACTGAAAGTTACTATTATTAATTAATTTATTAAAATAGTTACAATTATTTGTAAAACATGTATTTTCTTGAAGTAGTAATCATGAGCTTTGTAATTCTTTAAATATATTTACATTTTTTCATTTAATTAATGCTAGACAAAAAAGTAACCTAACCGGGCACTAAGAAATGGTCTAATCTAATTCCATTATTATTCGATTTAATTTCAGCTTCACCAGTTCGACTAAGTTTCAGTTTGATGATATTTCAGTTCCAAATTATTTCTGGATGCGAGTTACGATAGACATTTTTATTTTCGTTTTTTATTTAATGTAAAACATTTTCGATATGATCACCATTGATCTCAATAATATGGTTGAATGTGATCTGAAATTTCTTTCACATCGCAAGATCTTTTGCAATTCCATCTGTTATAGTCGTAATTTAATTTTGTAACTGATCAATTGGCTCTGCATTATTCCTCCTGTAGACTTTGTCCTTTAAATAACCCCTCTACAAAAAATAATCGCAAAGGATTATTAAAGTTGGTGGAGTATGGGAGAATGGGGGCCATGACCAGCGGTAACCGAACCGAATCTTCCTGGGTAACAGTTAGAATTTACTTTAGCCCTGTCTGTTCGAAATTTCAAAATTTAGATAAAATAATTGAGGTCAGTATTGATCAGTTTTCTCTTAAACAACACACACACACACACACACACACACATATATATATATATATATGTATATATACATACACTTAAGTTACTACGGTTTCCAAAAAATGTAGGAAAAGCCTAATTTACTTTTAATGAATCCATGAAATACCGAAGCTTAAAATAATCCCGAAGGATCCATAAAACCGGCACTGAATATGCAAATCACAAAAGTTCTGAAATTTTAATCTTAATTATATGTTTTGTTGCCAACAAAATAATAATAATGAAAAAAGATAGATGTTTAATGCCGATAATAATGATAGATTAATTTCAATAATGATGCTTCATTTTTCTCTCTCTCTCTCTCTCTCTCTCTCTTCTCTTCTCTCTCTCTCTATCTATCTTTTTCTTTGTCTTATGTCTCGGGAACGTTAATTAAAGACAGAATTTCTATCTTCTTTTTTTTTCCTTATCTTTGTTTCGGTACAAAAAAGGATGAAAAAAATCAGTCAGAAGTGGGTAATGAAGACGATCTTAATCCTTCGTTCATTTCGGGATAAATGTAGATCTGGAAGACCACAATGGCTTGACAGGAAGATTTATTATATATGATGTAAAGTTTTTCTGTCTGTCTGTCTGTTTATCTCTCTCTCTCTCTCTCTCTCTCTCTCTCTCTCGTTTATCTATCTGTGTTTCATACTGGCGAACATCAAAGCTAATCAATATTAGATAATAGGTCGCAAATCACCCTCGTATGAGGAGCGTTTCCTTTCCTCCACGAAATTGGTTGGTTGGTACAAAGTTAGTCTGACCCTTCATTGTTAATATTAACTTTCGAAAGTATGTATTCCATGGAAATGTTTCATCATAAACCTCCCCCCCCCAATAAGTATAACCCCTCCCCCCCACAATAAGTATACCCCCCAATAAGTATAACCCCTCCCCCCACAATAAGTATACCCCCCAATAAGTATAACCCCTCCCCCCCACAATAAGTATACCCCCCCACAATAAGTATAACCCCCCCCACCCCCGACCTCAAAATTTTATTTAATTTGAACAAAGCGTGGATTGGATGTTAGACTAACAAAATATTGTGCTGAAAATTATATGAGGCCCAGTTTCGCTGCTAAAATTAAGCCAAATAAATGAGTGACTTTAGGACAAATTCCGTTTGATTGGATTTATATCAAATTATATACGCTTACAATTGGACTCAACTTCATAGAGGAAATTTTGAAATGTTTAACTCCAAGTAACTGAAATTTTGTACGTGTTTAATCTAAACAAAATGTATTTTTAAGTAGTATCATTTAAGCAGTTTAATTTTAGCAAAACTGCGTATCATATTTTTGAACACAGTACAGTGTTGTCTAAAATCTTCCCTCACCGACCCCTCTCAATTTTTTTGTTTTTTTATTTAAGAGTTTTTGAGTCTATGAGCATAAACTGACTTTACGTGTAGAGCTCTAACGCTAAATAGAGACGTTGGCATACTTCTTTTGAAGGTTCGCATTCAGTGCGTGAATGTTGCGAGACCGTGACTTTGCTTTACATGTTCGTAATTGCTTGCATGACATATTGCCTGGAAAAATGAAAAGGAAGGCGTGGCCCTACTCAATGGCCTCCTTATTCTCCGAATCTCTAACCGTTGAACTTTTTTTTTTTTTTAGGGTCACGCACCATTAAGGAACTAAAGTAAACCTTCGAAAGAAGTGTGCCAACGTCTCTACTAGCATGTTACATAATTTCCATAGTAGTTTATATTAGAGAAATTATATATATATAATATATATATATATAGAGAGAGAGAGAGAGAGAGAGAGAGAGAGAGAGAGAGAGAGAGAGAGAGAGAGAGAGAGATGATTCAGCAAAAATAAAGCAAATTATCTTCAAAGAATCCTTATCTTATAATTAAACTCTAGCTTCAGGATTTTCTTGAGTACTGAAACTGAAGTATGTTAAGAAAATTCTAGCTCCGTGAGAGTTAGATCCTGTTGTTACAATGGTGGTTAACTACCCAGATAAAAAAAAAAAAAATTTATGAGAAATAATTAAAAAAAAAAAAAAAATAGACATTTAAAACAAATAAAAACAAATAAAATGGAACTAATTTGTTGAAACTTAATTCAAATGATGAGAATCTTTGCCATCAATGCTTTAAATCTATCGAAAGTAGGCTTAAATTAAAGCCTAAATTAAGATTAATGAAAGGTAGAGTATAATTATTAAGTAAAATACGTTAAAAAAATTGTTTATTTTTACTGTTTAATTTATTATAAAAAAAAACAAGAAGAAGAAATTGACTTAAATGTAAAAAAAAAGAGTAAATTAAAAAAAAAAAAAAAACGTGATTCTAATAATTTGGCCAGGGTTTATATAATATATATATATATATATTGAGAAAGCAAAATAATCGTAATATTTAATATCAAAAATAAATTTAATAAATCACTAATTTTTAGCTGCAACGTCAGGTTTTTATACGACGGCGTAGCTTGACTTCCCATCCTTTGACGAGTTTTTAAATTCACATTCATCCTTAATTCTTCCTCATCTAGTTTTCCTGTCTTCTCCTCTTCCAGTCTTCCACTCTCCCAGGCTTCCACTCTCCCAGGCTTCCGACCCAAACTGTACCATTCTGCGTCGGAACCTTATAGAGGAAGGTTGTATTGAGCTCTCGAATGCCTTCGAGCGCTCGTCACTGACGGAGAAAAATAAAAACAAAAACATTCATTGAATTTTAAACATGTTCTTTTGCTAAAATGTGTAATTAAAATGTTTATAAACAAAGACTGAATCAATATTTGTCCTACATTTAACATTTATTTATTAATAACGTTCTTGTAAATTTAACATTTGGTTAAAAAGTATTCAATTCGCTTCGATGCCGTATACAAATTACTTATTTGGATGAGAGAAACATTGGCAAGTTTCGTAAAACTGAAGATAATATTTTTACGATATTGAAAACGTTTGAAAATAACCATCTGAGATCATAATGACGTTTCGTTATTTACAATTTATTTTCTTCGCTTTGATTCTGAAAGGTAAGTGGATTTTTAATTTACCTGGAATACTTCTCTCGGCACGAGAAAAGTTCCATAACGTTCAAATAGATAATTATTATTAGCTGAAATGAAATTATCTTAATGCTTTACCAAGACTCGTAAAGCCATGGAGTTACGGTTTCCCAAAGACTCGTAAAGCCATGGAGTTACGGTTTCCCAAAGACTCGTAAAGCCACGGAGTTACGGTTTCGCAAAAGTCATTATCTTAGTTGATAGTTAACCGCGTAATTTCGTAAGCGAATCGTAAATTACTTTATTTAATACATAAATCAATGATGAAATATACAGGGTGATTCACTCGCTGGTAGCCCCAAAGTATCGCTAATACGATACTCTGGAACTACAGCGAGTAAATCACCCTGTATTTTAAAATAAAATAGTCTCCATTTCGAATTAAAGAAGAAAATTTGCAAGTTTGGTGTATCATATCATTTATCATTATCATTATTATTAATTATTATTATTAATTATCATT